>QEPC01007483.1:3402505-3438708 GCA_003113815.1 Sphenodon punctatus
GGGGGACAAGAGAATCAAGAGTTGAAGAGAGAGAGTTGTTGAGAGCGGAGATGGCAGAGTCAGGGGAGGAGGAGGAGAAAATGGAGGGGAGGTGGGTGGATAAAGAGGAGGCAAATTCCATGGGGGTAAAGGCCTGCATATTGCGGAAGGGCGCGGAGAGGGGGAGGAGGAGGGGGGTTGGTGGGGTTGGTGGGAGAGACTGAAGGAGGCGAGGAAGTTATCAGAATTGGGGCAAGGATCAAAGGAGAGGTCAGCAAGAGAGCAATTTTGTGAGAAGATGAGGTCGAGGGAGTGGTCATCGGTATGGGTGGGGGAGTCGGTCCAGAGTCGGAGATCAAAGGAGGAGGTCAGGGAGAGAAAGCGGGAGATAGCGGACGTGGAAGGCGTGTTGACATGAATGTTGAAATCACCAAGAATGAGAGCGGGGATATCATCAGAGAGGAAGAAGGTGAGTCAGGATTCAAAGTCTGGGAGAAAAGATTAGAGGGAACCTGGGGGGCGGTAGATGACAGCAACACGAAGGTGTAGGGGGGGAGTATAAACGCACAGAATGGGCCTCGAAGGGAAGGAGAGGGAGGGAGGAGGGGAAAGGGTTTTGAATTGACAGGGCTTGGCAAGGAGGAAACCCACGCCACCCCCCTGGTCCTCAGGGCGGGGTCAATGAGAGAATGAAAGGCCCCCGAGCATAGAGTGGCTGGGGTAACAGAGTTGGAGGGTGAGATCCAGGTTTCAGTAAGAGCAAGGAGTTGAAAGGGGTGAGAGAGGAAGAGCTCATGGATGAAGGGGGCTTTAGCCACAGAAGAGCGGCAGTTCCAGAGGGAGCAGGAGAAAGGTAATTGGTTTTGGGGAAGGCATGGGATGCGGATGAGATTGGGGGATGTGGAGCTGGCAGGTTTGAGGGGTTTGGGACTTGCACCGGCCGCACATATATAAATGTACATACACAATTAGGGGTGGGACACCAGGGAGAATATCGGATACTGGATGTACCGGAATCAGATCTACCTGGTACCGGCTTTACCTGTACCTGCACACCGGATTTTTAACATTGGCCATGGTACCAGATTTTTTACATTGCAGCTATTGACGTCAATGGCCACAATGTAAAAAATCTGGTACCATTGCCAATGTTAAAAATCCGGTATGCTGGTACAGGTAAATATCAGATTTATCGGATTAAGCCGATACACCCAAATACCGGCAGTATCGGATCTCAGGAGAACCGGAATACCCACCCCTAATACACATACATACAGATGGAGGGTATAAACAGATTTTTACAGCAAGTCCATTGAGCATATATAGGAGTGGGAAACCTTTCCCTTCCCATGGTCCACTCTGAACATTAATACAAGCTTTGTGGGCCTTGTAGGAGTTCAGGGTCTGCTCTAGTTGGGGTATGGAAGAGGAGCTGCCAGGTCACAGATCTGTGTCATAAATCCATTCCCAATCCTTTAGTGCATGCCCTCATCATCTCCACACTCTCTTTCCTTGAGCTCATCAACTCATTTCACTCTCTTCTCTTAGCTCATCAACTGAGCTTCCCCTGAGCTCAGCAACCATGAGCCGGATTTGGCCCACAGGCTCCCCACTCCTGATATATAATTATCTTATCCATCTTACCTAGAATACCTTCCCCATGAATAAAAAATGGTCATAGGTCCAGCTCTCAAACAGTTCTTAAAGCTGCAATAACTCCTTTATCACAGTCCCAAGCCAATAAGAACTTAGGAAAGTTCTTTCCTGCTGCTGTTCAGCACGTGCGTGCCCAACACACACACACACACACACACACACACACACACACACACACACACACAGAGGGAGAAGTTCCCAACATTCTCACTGCTCTGGAAGGGAAATGAGGAGGTTTGAGGGGATTACATTGCCCTGAGGTTACGTGTCCACAGGGCTCCTGCTACCCCAGTCATTTCAGTGCACCAACTGCACTTCCTTCTTCAACAGCGGTAAGGGCTGCCACTTCTGGCTCTGTGGTGTCCCTAATGGTGGCTCAGGCTGTAGCTTCAACACTCACGCATGCATGCATGCATCCCTCTGCCCCCCACCCCCATCACTCATTGGCTAATAGGAGCTAATAGTTAATCCTGGAGGAGAGGGAAGGCACATTTGGCCCAGACTGCCCTTTCTTGTTACAATGCTTTGTAATACAGCTGAAATGACAGGTGGATTTTTATATTTGTGGATATTATTTTCATTTTCAGGTAGTTGTGCAAATACAACTAACCTGTGGATATTTGCGTATCCACTTACTTGGTTTTTCAGTTGATCGGTTCTTTGATTTTTAGTTATTTGGCTATTCAGTTATTTCGATAATTTCGTTTTGGCAACTGTGCATGCCCAATAGTGTGAATAGTTCCAAAATAACCAAAAATTGAGTCAAACTATTTTTCAAATAAGGAGCTGAACTATCAGCAGTTACTACCTGTTGGGGCAGGCTCAGATGGAGGAAGGCAAATTCAATGAATAATATCATCTGCTTCATCCCTACTTCTTTCACCTCTCAAACCTAAAGAGAGAGGGGAGTCCAGTATCCAGGATCTCCTTGGGGGGAGAAAACATTTCTTTTTAAAAGGTCTGGTTGATTAGCAGCTGCCATTCTTCTTGTTTCTTTCTTTCTTGACACACAAGTTAATCTCACTCGCATTCTGTGACCAGAAGTGATGCTAATGGCAGCTAAGGAGGATCAGGAAGTGGGCCTTGAACCAGTAACTCAAGGGTTTTGGGGGCAATTTTTGGCCCTACAGTGCTACTCACCCAACCAGCAGGACTCTGGCTTGAACTCCTTTGTTGCACTCCTAGACGCAAATAAATTCATATTTCAGCATCTGTTGGTCTGTGACCTTGTTTTGTGTAGAGCTACCACCCCTCTAGGTTTGATCCAGAGTTTCTGAGTTTTAACTTATCAAACCTGGTCTTCGGAAGAGGCCCCGATGTCCTCTAGAATAGGGAAATCAGGACTTCCGAGGGCAGTGGAGGGTGGATCATGTTGGAAAGGTACAGGGAGGAAAGATGCTCTTCTGTTGGTTTGATGACGTGGTTTCATCACCTCCAGAATGTTGGAATCTCAAAATACTCCAAAGGGGGGCATGGCCACACTGGGAAGATGTGGGAGAATCCCTTTGGTCCACTCCCTTCTGGTAGGGCACTGCATGCTGTGGGTCAAAACCTGGCAGAAGGTGGTAACCCCAGTTGTGTGAGATACCAGAGGCCCCTTGGAATGAAATACAGCCCTGTAGGAATTTGCTCCCTGGGTCGTAATCCTGCTCTAGCATTGCACGCAGCCAGCCGAGACTGGGGCTGAATCCCAGTCTGTTATTAATTCCCTTTGAAATTCCGAGCAGTGTGTGACAGTGGCAACCCTTTGAGTGAATGCTAGCCCTGCATTAATTCACTCCTAGGTCCAGCTCTCTGATCTTCTGTCATTTGAAAGTGATATTAATACAGGGTTTCCATAGCTGTCTTCCTGCGTTCAGTCTGAGTTGTGCTGGGAGAGACTGACTCAGGCAGAGGGGAGTGGGAAGTGCTTTAATTCAGACTGGAAAGGATAAATTTAAGACCAAGCGTATTGTGAGGGACTCGCCATAGGGTCAGGGGATACAGGGTTAGGGTTGCCACCTCCCTCTGGATGGAAATCCAGGGTGAGTGGGTGGAAAGAGGGCAAGGCAGACCCTAAAGGGGCTGTCACCCCCCACCTCCTTCTGACGTAACCCTGCCTTTGTAGGACATCATGACATTACGGAAGAAGGACCATGTCAGAAAGGGGCCCTGTGACCCACCTTCTTTCTGACATCGCTCCCTTGGATACCCCATTTCTCTGGGTTGACCGTAGGCAACCTGTCTAAGCTAGAGAAATCAGGGCTTCCCCCAGAGCCCCGATACTCGGGTCACTTTCAGACATACACACACACACCCTGCGGGGGGAATGCACAACCTGAATATGCACGGGGATTGGCTGGTCTGAAACATCCCCCCCCGCAGGTCTTTACTGGCAGAGACACGCAGGGATGCAGTGTAGGAAATCAAGCTTTGCATCCCTGTGCGTCTCTGCTGGCAAAGCTGCACCGGGGGGGGGGGGGCAGACCGGCCGATCCCCGCGCATGTTTGGGCTGCGCANGGGGGGATGGCGCTTTCAGACCGGCCGATCCCCGCGCATGTTTGGGCTGCGCATTCCCCCCCGCAGCCCAAATATGCATGGGGGGGGGGCGCATGTCTGAAAGTGGCCTTGATTTCCAGGTGCAACATGGACAGATGGCAACTCTGTGCAGGACTGGCCCATCCACCTTGTCGTTGTGTTGCTAGTTTCCTGTCAGACCAAACTTGCACCCCAGTCCGGGACAAGCATGATGAGTATGGGATCTTTCTCTTGACAAACCCCTCCCGTTCCCTGGAAAGGGGCATCGTATCGAGAGGTGGAAGCATTTTTGCAGCATGAGCCTGTAGCCCTCGATCTATCCCCAATAATGTGGGACGCGCACCATAAGGTGCTGGCGTATTTAGCGCAAGGGAGGAAGGCCACCTCGGTCATGACCCATAGGGCTGGCCCATGGAATACAGCCAAGCGGTCAACTCACCTGCCCCCCAACACGTGGGCTTCTGAGGGTCTATGGGAGGGCCCATGTATTGATTCGGACGAGGAAGACACATGGGAAGATGTGAGCACCGATAAAGCAGATGGGTCTGAGGTAGAAGGAATGGATGATGGATATGTAGGTCTAGCTGCCCCGAGTCTTACGCCATGCTACCAGACATTCTCCTCAGAGACAGATGTTCCGACGACAACCTTGGAACAGGTACAGCCCTCTGTCCAGGGACAGGCAACCCAGGATGCCCCCTGGAATGAAATTTCAAACCCTGCCCTGGCCACCTTTTTCCAGTTCTGGAGGGCCCAAGCGGTCACTGGATATGCCAGGAATCCCCCCGGACAACTGACCTGCGGTGGTGATGACTCATCAAAAGCCCCCCTTGGCATTGATAGCCCATCATCAGGAGCCGGGACCTGGACAAAGGCCCCTCCATCGATAGCATCACTTCCCCGGATGACCTTTATAGGCACAACTTTGCAAGGCCCTGCCGTACGTGCCCATGATAGCCCGTCCTTGGGAGCCAGGACCTGGACACAGGCCGTTCTGCTGATAGCATCACCTCCCCGGATGGCTTTTTTAGGCACAACATTGCAAGGCCCCACCGTGGGTGTCCGAGCCCCCTCAACATCATCACTGTTGCACCTCGGGGGAGTAGCAAGTCCAAGGGGGCCATTGGCTGCACCTGTAGTTACGTCCATGCAAGTCACTGTATGCTGCCCTCCGCAGCAGACATCGCTCCATGTGTCATCATGGTTGTCTAAGGCTCCGGGCCTCGGGCACAGCCATTCACCTGCCCAATGGGAGTCCAGGACTCTTGGGGATGCATATCCTGCTCCTCGGATACGCGTCCAGTCCTTCACTAATTGGAGGCTCGTGCAGCTCCCTGTGCTACCACCCTGGAAAACAAGGAGCCCGGTCCTGTGGGACTACCTGCAGTCCAGTGCCTCTCAACAGCCCGTTCTTGGTCCCAAGTCCGTGGTTCCAGAGAACCCGCAGGACAACCACGGCAGGCGACATCTATTCTCCAGGCCAACACATTCTTGGCATCCTCAATTGTGCCCCTAACCTCATTAAGAGACACTGCCGCCCGGCTCTTGCCAGCAACTGTGCCAGCCAAACCTGCGGAACAGCCTCCATCAGCCGTTCTTCCCTCCCAGGGTTGCTACTCAGCACGTGTCGATTGCTGCACCACCAGAGTCTGCTCCCCGGCCCCCACTAGAAGCCCTGTCACCACAGATTGTGGCCTGGCCCCCATCGGTAGCCCCATCGGCAATGACTGCTCAGCCCCTGCCGGCAGCTCTGCCACCAGAGGTTGCTGCCCGGCCACTACTAGCGACTCTGCCACCAACGAGTACTGCCCAGCCTCCATTGGCGGCCCTGCTACCAGGGTCTGGGGTTTGGCCCCCACCAGCAGTCCACCCACCAAAGACTGTTGTGCTAACCCTGCTGGCAACCCTACAGGCTGGCAATATCGTACGACCCATGACTTCCCCTGTTCCGCTCACACACACCCTCCCATCGGGACACACACACACCAGCCGCCTCAAAGGCAATGCGCCAGCGGCCATGTGAACAGGCTCCCTGTTGCTGTACTTACCATCCTTGGTGGTGGCGGCTGCAGAGCGGGCTCCGGGCAGGGTCACCAGCTGGAGAAGAACACCTGTGGGGAAAGAAAGACCTTGTAAGTGGCTGCGGCTGCTCGCACCCCCCTCCCATCGGGACACACACACCCCAGCCGCCTCAAAAGCAATGCGCCGGCAGCCGCATGAACAGGCTCCCTGTTGCTGTACTTACCATCCTTGGCGGTGGCTGCAGAGCGGGCTCCGGGCAGGGTCACCAGCTGGAGGAGAACACCTGTGGGGAAAGAAAGACCTTGTAAGTGGCTGCGGTTGCTCGCACCCCCCCTCCCATCGGGACACACACATCCCAGCCGCCTCAAAGGCAATGCGTCAGTGGCCGCGGGGCCGGCGTCCGCGAGCCGAAGTTCCGTGGCCAAAGGGTGCGGCCCTTTGGGGCCCTTCGGGGCCAGTCGGGGATGGAGGGGTTTGATTGTTGTGATCAGGTGGGAGGGAGTGGTTGGAGTGGTTGGGGTATGGGGAACTGTTTATTAATCAATGTTTGATTGTTTAATATTGTTTCAGGGGTCTGCCTTGGCTTGTGTGGGACCAAGGTGGGCTTCTTTGTTGTATTGAAGAGGGTATTGTAAGGAAGAGGAAGTGGAGACGGCTGACTCCCCTCCGGTGAGAGAGGGGTGGAGCCAGCTATATACCCTGGTGACAGCAAGGTATAGGTAGTGGGTGCGATGGGACCATTCGAGTCCATCAGGTACCCAATCAGTGCCCAAGTACCAAATCAGGCACCCAATTCCCATTGCCAGGTTACTGATTTTATTGATCAGTAAAACAGTGACTCAGTAAATAAATCTGAATGGGAAGTCAAAACATTAGTACCGGAAGTCGGAAAAGCAGGATGTAAAACAGTAAATCGGTAACTCAAGAACCCAACGTTATGGGGTTGAGTTGAGGAGCAGTTTCAATGAGTATGCACATTTTTAGGGATACTTGTTTCAGCTCTAGCCTTCGGTCACTCATCTAAGGCCATTTTTAGATGAGACAAAACTCCTGAGAGGAGGCAATTAAAACGTGCATGTGCGAATGACTCTCGCTTATGTTATGTGGAAACTTCCACCTCTTAATCAAGTTTCAGGACACCTCCCCCAACCCCCAACTCCATATCGAGGGTTTCAAAAATTAATGCCCATTCCCAATAGACATGGATTAAAAACCCAAAGCCACTCGCGCAATATATTGTTTGCTCTAATTGCCATTTTGAAAGCATTCACATGCTCAAGTGAATTGAATCAAATTGAATTGAATTCAATTGCTCTGATTGCTATTTACACCAATTGCTTCAACTGCCATTGCCAAAATGTGGCTTTACAGGTACCATGTGACTTTTTTTTTCACAGGTAGCAGGGAAGGGGAACATGTGAAGAGCACGTGCGCGTATGCTCAGGGGTCCTTGTGGTCACGGGAGATTGCTTTATCCTGCAAATTTCATGCACATCTAAAAATGCCCTAAGTCTTCAGACAATTTAATCTTCAGACTAACATATCGAGAGGGAAAACCTGGACCACCTCTTGTTTCTATGACAGTGGGGAGAGAGGTGGTTTACAGGGGTGGTTCCCCCGCCCCCTAATGCCCTCCCCTTAGTGGCAGGCATGGACTGAAGGAGCTGGACTCTCAGCCCAGTAGCTGATGAAGTAGGCAGGGCAGCCCATGAAAATGCCAAGTGATGCTGCTCCTCCTGGCCACAACAGCTGCAGCCATTCTGGAAAAGTGCCCCCCTTGCTCAGTGGATCGCATTTCGCATTTTAATTTCTATCCCGCCTCTCTCCGAAGACTCGAGGTGGCGTACAACATCATAAACACATTTCTGGGATTCATTCCCACACAGGGGACCCAGCATACACAATATAAACAATATCATATCATACATATGAAAAACAACCCCCAACTAATATCTACTCTGACCATCCCTACACGATCAGGTAAATGGTCCCATCGCATCCACTACCTATACCCTGCTGTCACCAGGGTATATAGCTGGCTCCACCCCTCTCTCACCGGAGGGGAGTCAGCCGTCTCCACTTCCTCTTCCATACAATACCCTCTTCAATACAGTACCTGCGGCTAGCAAATGTGCTGCCCATTTCAGCTTTATGAAGGCCTAAGGCCAGAGAATAATAATCTCAGTTCTGGTAAGAAAATGTCTGTGTAGTACATGATCTTCTGAAGGCAAGCACAATTGTCCCCCCCCCTTTGTCATGCAATCTGCTTTCCCCCCCCTCCCACCCAAGCCAATGTTATAGCTGCAAACCTGGTTCAGTCTCATCCCAACTCACTCCCCACAGTGGGGAGATCTAGAGGAGAACGTTCTACCATGTTGCCAAGGGCATAGTTATAATAGGGACAGGTGGTGTAGCTACAGCAGAGCCCACAAGCCTGAAAGGCCCAGACTCCCTGGTGCAGCTGTGCCTCCTACTGCTGGGAGAGGGTGTAAAGGAAGGGATCTCATTATGTCTTCTTCACCAGGGCCCATTCCAACCTAACTCTATGCCCCAGCGTCTTGCTGTACATACAGGAGAGCAGGCATGGAATGTTGGGAGGCAAGGCAGCTAAACAGGAGCTGGGACTGACGTCGATTTTTGCAATATGGTGTCAGTTGAGTTGGTTGGGACACCAGAGTAAGAGTGGACAAGTTGTCTCCATGGTGGAATGTGTCCTTAAGGAACTGGAGTTGCCAGAGAGTTGTGCTTGGGAGCTGAGTAGCCACGACCTTGAGGGGGGAGGCTGAGGAGCTTAGTGGCTAGTGCCAAGGAGCTAGGGAATGGAGAACTCACAGAACTACAGCTGTTGCTGTTGGGGAGTCGAGTTGAGAGACTGAGGGGCCTCAGGGACTAAGGAGCTGCAGTGGCTGGTGGGTTACGCTAAGGAACTGTGTGGCTGGAGAGCTGTGAAGAGAGAGCATAATTTCTGTGAAGGGTTTAATCATAGATAATATAAAATAGCTGGGGGAAAGGATGATAGAGTTAGAAGTATTTAGTGATAAAAGGTTTGCTTAATAACGTAATGTTTTATTGGTTGATTATGTTTTATTCCTTTCTTCCTTTTCCATTTTAATTTAAGTTAATGTTATTTATTTATTTAGATGTATATTTCACCCTTTCCCTGGGGCTCAGGGAGGGTTATAGCAAATAACAGTATATCAAATACACCTAAATAAAACCAATTAAACCCCCCCCTTCCCCAGCTTCCCATTCCCCATCTGTCAATTTTTTTCCTGAATAAAAAGCTCTTCCATTGCCTCCCCCAAATGCCCTAACTCAGGATGTGGTGAACTTCCACTGTCCGCTGCTGCTTGTTAGTCCCTGATGCCGTCTCTCAGTTGTTCAGAGAAGTTTCCCAGCTGCTGTTGTTCTTCTTCCACAGATGCTATTTTAAAAAGATTTATAAATAACATCAATACTTTTCTTCTGCTGTCTCGGTTTACCTTTGCCCCTTCCCATGGTTTAGGAGATATAACCATTTCCTATCACAACAGCGGGTCCCATGGAATAAATCCGAAAGGGTGAGCAATATCAGTCTGGATCCATGGTATTCAACCTAGTTCAGCAATAACTGGAACCAGAACAGTATTTGTTTATCGTTTGGCAGATTCATCCGTTAACTGTTTTACTGATTTACTGTGTTACCATATAATACCACAGTGCGCCATTCACTGTTTTACCATTTACTGTATTATTTATTTATTTATTTATTTATTGAGAGGGAAACTGAATATGGAGACGGTGGCCGTGCACAGGCAGGAGGGAAGGAAGCACTTGTTCCGTGGGCAGAAGGAACCCAGGCCTGGTCAGTGGGTGGGCGTGGCAGTTTCTAGGTATTTATTTATTTGGTTTTATACCCCACCCTTTCCCACAGGCTCAGGGCAGGTTACAAATATATGAAAATGTTTTTTAAAAAAACAAACCCCAATAAAAATGAACCATTGCTGTTTACTGTTTGTCCATAATTCCATTCCTATTTGCCCCTCCCTCTCTCCACTGTAGAACATCTCTGACTATCAGAAGTAACATTGTTACACAGTGATTTGGTAATATGGTAATGGAAATATGGTAAACTGGTTAACTGGTTTGTTGGTTAGCTGTCGCAGTAATCAATTTATAGCCAAATAACTGCCAAACTATCCGGAAGGGCGGATATTAACGGTGGATAATAGATTTAGTATTCAGTTCAGCATGCTGCCCTCTTGCCCATTCTGAGTGCCACCCTTTAAAGCTAGGGATGGACGAACAGATCTCAGTTTGAGTTCGGCCATTCGGTTCGGCTGCGTTCGTTTCGTTCGTTCGGTTCACCCGTTCGGTTTGGCTGTGTTTGGTTCATCAGTTCGGATGTTCGGTCGTTCGGTGGTTCGGGTCGAATGTTGAGTTCGGATTCGGTATTCAGTTCGGTCGGGATCGGTTTGTTCTTTAGTTTGGTGCAATCGGGAATTGAAAATGACATTTGGTTTTTGAAATAAAAGGAAAAAACTAAAAAACATATATTTGGCCATAATAATTTTGTTTCTTATTACATTTTGAGGAAATTTAGGGAGATTGTACCCCCAATGAAGGGCACCAAGTGTACCAAATTTTGGAACGATTAGATAAAGGAAACCAATTTCAGAAGCAATTGAATGTTGTGATTTTAAGAAAATCTCCATACACATTCATGGCTACAACCTCTTTATCTTGCATCCACTGTTCATGAAGCTTGTGCATAGTACATACCTCCATATGCTTAATATTTCTGCCAATTTTAGGAAAGAGTGGATAAAGGGTCCCAAGGGTATAAGACATTAACCTGAAAATACATTTCCAGCTGTTACATTTTGATATTCCATTCTGTTTACAGGATATTTGACAGAAATGTATCAAATACCATTCCTACCATTTCAGCAAATGTACAGGAGATTTTCATAAAGGGACCCAATTATATAAGCAATTCATGTTGTCCCTGTGAAGATCATTATTCAGATGAATATTCAGTACCAGTCAGAGGCAGGCACCCTGCATGGCAGGGGGAGAGAGACTGTAGGAGGAAGGATGTGGAGCAATCCCAAAGACTGACAGACACATTCAATGGCCAAACACATTACTGCAAGCTTCTAGCTTTACAGGACGATTGGTAGTGGCTTCGAGGTGGACATAGGGGGCGGCCCTGTGGCGGGCATAAGCAACATAAGTGGGACTTCTGAGATAGCATCCCAGAAGTCAGGAGACATAGTTTAAACACATCCAGGCTGGCCAACTATCAATCACATCCTGCAGCACTGAGACAGCAGACATAAGAGAATTTCTATTGACTCTTTCCTAAACAGGTGCTTCTGACTTCCCAGAAACAAGTGGGGGAGATATTTTGGGATGGTCCCAGCACAGAATTAGGATATTTGGTTGACATTTCTGTTGGCCAATTTGCATCAGAAACCGATCTTATACCACAGTGACATAAGAGAATCCCAGGCATAGGCCCCTTCTCTACATATGTTGTACAGGCATATAAAATTGGGACCCTTTATAATATCTTTCTGATATTTGGCAGAGATGATCATGAAAGTGAAATATATAACCCTGCCAAATTTCATGTACACTTGTTGGACTACAAAGATGTTATAGTCAGACATACATTTATATGTTAATTTCTTATACCACCAAGACCTTCTTTCCAATCCTTCTGAAATTTGACAAAGATAGTTACTATGCGAAGGGGTATAAACTGAAAAAGTTTCACCAACATTAGTTATGAGACAAAGAAGTTACAGCTAAGAATGTATATGTAGAATATTGCAAAATACAATAATTCAACTGCTTCTAAAATCGTATCCCTTTATTCAATTGTTTTGAAATTTGGTACACATAATGCATTCTACTGTAGGTAGAGGCAGCCCAAATGTCAGCCATGTATATTAAAAAACAAAAAAGTTACAGCCAATAATGTGTTTTACATTGAAACCAATGGAAATTAAATTCCGAACTCACCGAACGCATCTGAAACGAACGTTCGAATTCGAGTTCGGTTCGAATGTTCGGTTCGGTTGACCGAATGATTCGAGTTCGGTTCAAATTCTGAACTTCCGAATTCGAGTTCGGTTCGAACGTTCGGTTCGGTCGACCGAACTATTCGAGTTCGGTCCGAACTCCAAACTTCCGAACCGCGTTCGCCCATCCCTATTTAAGGCTACTTCATCTAGGATGAGGATGGCTATGGCTAAGGGACTGGTAGCCTCTGATCATATGGTGTTGGCTACAGTGGTGGTGCTGACTGACTCCATAGCTCAGCAGTTAAGCAGCTACATTTTGTGTCCTTCAATGACAGTGTCTGGCATTGCTTGGGCTCCAGAGAAGTGGCAGGAGAGCTTGTCCTCGGGTGCCAACTCATGGGTTTTGTCCCCATAGTCTCTGGGCTCCTGGGGAAGTCTCTGGGCTCTTGATTTCTCCAGATCAGTCAGGGGAGCTCCTGATAATGTGGAGAAATTCGGGCTTCTGGGGTGCTCACATCAAAAGGGGGAGGCCACTGAGAATTTCCTGCCCCCTTTACAACATGGGGTGCACAATGTGTGACATAATTAGAGATGAAACGAGAACCTGCAAAAATGGGTATACCTGTCAAAATTGCAGTACCTGAGCTGGTAATATCAGGTACTAATTGGTACACAATTAATGCTTGACGGACTACCCAAAGTACTGATTTACCATTGTTATCCCAATTGTCTGACTTCCGATAATGTTTTTTTGACTTGCCATCCCTGTTCCTGTACAGATTTACTGATCAGTCAAACGGTAAATCAGTAACTCAGCAATTGTAATACCTGATCGGAACCAACAGGCACACAAGAGGACATTTGAAATTGCAGGTATTTCCCGAGGGTAGCTAATGAGCTACCCATTTCAGCTCTCGACATGCTGCTCTATGAAGCATTGTGATACTCAGTAAGTGGTGGGGTTACATAAGAAAGCAGCATGACAACCACCCATCGCCCTGACCCTGTGGGTGAAAGCCATGGGAGAGGTAGGAACCCTACGCAGGACCAGAGCCATGGAGATCTACAGGAGATCTTTTGAGGAAGGGGAAAGGAACAGCAAAATTATTTTCTGTGGAACAGCAAAATACCTAAGGCCCTGGGTGGATGGAAAGGAAAACTCAATGTAGTGCTAAAATGAATACCCCCCAAAATGGGTGAACGTGTTGCATTTTTGGTACTGTACCCAACCCGCTACTTTTGCATACTGATCAGTACCTGATTAGTGTCTGACAGGTTGCCTGATTGTCTAACCTCTGGTCCCAGAATACTTACATCCCAATTTATTTCTTGAGTTTGTCTTGACTTTTGCTATTTCCCTGAACCAGTTTATTGGTACTGATTTATCGATAAATCAATACCAATAATTCCCTAATTTTTTTTTTTGGGGGGGGGGGGGAATCTTGTAGCCTATCATCTTGGCTGTTCTTCTTGCTTTGTTGACAGTACATGTTGGAAATTAGGGGACATGCAGTCTTGACCAGTTAGAGTGTTGCGAACTACTTCTGATGACAACTGGGCCTTCTATATACCAGCTAATTCCTCTGGCTGAGAGTCTTGCAAGAAGCCGGGCTAGCAGTTAATAAAGTACTGAGCCTTGCAGCAAACAGTGTGTCACTCTTATTCCCACAACCCACGCTGTCACCAGCAGTAGAGTTATTAGTTTGTCCTCAGATTTCAATAAGCCCTGAGACAGGTTCATTTTGGACAAGAAATTCCAAATAACAAAGTTTGGGGATGGGGAATAAACTAGGATAAAGTTCAGGAGGGCATCACAGAATCGTGGAACTAGAGAGAGAAAAGAACCATTGAGTTAGAGCTAATATGGGTACCAGATTGATTCACCTGCTGGTAATACCTGCCTATCAGCACTCAGGTATCCTGTTGGGTACCCGACACGGGGCCCAGATTTGGTCAAGACTGCATGTCCCCTAATTTCCAACATGTACTGTCAACAAAGCAAGAAGTGCCACCAAGATGATCTAGGGGCTGGAATGCAAGCCAGATGAGGACAGTGAAGGAACTGGATAGGTTTAGCTTAGAGAAAAGAATCTGTAATGACTAGTAGGCCAATGCATTGTAGCTAGCGTAACACTAAATTTCTTGTAGTGTGTTTGTGGCATAATAATTAGGGCTGAGACAAGAGAAAGTGTTCCCATTCTTCAGGGGAATACTGACCTTTCGGGAGTGGTAAGGTAAAATAATTTTATTTGCAGGGCTGAGCCCTTTAACAAATTTACATAACATGACAATATAAATACAAAAGGATACTAAAAAACACCTATATACATCAGTAATCAGGAATCAGAGCCCAAATTAATAATACAAACAATCTTAGACAGGTCTCCTTACATCCGAACCTACTATCACTCAAGCTTATACATAGGCCCCTCCCGAAACCAAACTACTTGGGGGCGCAAAAGAACGGGTGTCGAATGCCCCAAACTGCCACTCCAAATTTTGCCACTGCTCTAGAGTGTGCTGAGTCAACTGACCCAAGTAAACTCTGGATATCTTTACACGAGAGGAGTGGACCCAAGGTACGGCCCTTAAGGTATTTAATTCTTGGGCCTAGTAGAGCAGGGCAGTGGAAGAAAAGATGCTCTATTGTATCTATCGACTTCAGCTGGCATAAGGGGCATAGGCGCGAAGCCCACGGGATCTGTTTGTATCGTCCCTCCAGAATTTTCGAGGGGAATGTATTTGTTCTTAATCTGAAATACGCCAAACGTTCTTCAGCATTCTCCCAAGCAAAGAGGTAATAGGGGCCGGGAGACTGGAAGTTGGGAGAGATGTATAGGGGAGCTATCTTTTGAGAAGACAAAAGAGCTCCCTCCAGCTGGAGCGTCTGATCTTGTATTCGCCTCTTGGTCAGAGTCCTTATGGCTACTTGACCTAAGTTAGCAAGGCATCCAGGGGAGAATCCCAGCAGGGTGACTTCTCTCTCTGCCTGCCATAACCAAGGGTCTCCCAACCCATTCCCCAATGCTAGGGATAAGAGAGAGCCCTCCTGCTGGTGGAATAGGGCTACTCGGGAGTGCTTATGAGGGTTCATCGGTACTTTGTTAATCTCCAGTGATTCCATGCTTCTGTCATTGTCAACACTGGTGTCTGTGGATTTTTTGGCCATTTCCTGTCAATTTTGTCACTTTCTGGTATTTTTTTGTCATTGTTTGTCATTTGTGGGACTTTCTGGGACTTTGGGGTACTTTTATGGCAATTTCCAGGACTTCCCCAGAACTCTGCAAGCACTTTTGTGTCTTCACAGCCCTTGGGGGTTGGGGCTTGTGCCCTTGGGGGTAGGGAACACATGGGGCTTGGGATTGGCCCTGTAGCATCTCCAATAAACTTGGGATAAAAAATGACAAATGATGAAAAAAAGTGGAAAAGCCGGTAAGTTTCCACATCACGCAAATGAAGGTGCATGACCTGTTTCTGACGGAAACAGCATTTGTCATAATTTGTCATTTCAGACCTAGCAACGATCACTTAGAAGACTATTGGACATTACAGTGATAGATGCCAGTTAAACAGGTTAACATGGGGTAAAAAGTGGTTTCCTGTACTCTACTAGGCCCTGTTGTCATTGACTATCTTTGATTCAAAGGTTGATAGTACAATAACCCATCACTGTCTGTCCTTTGCCAATCTTGTTGAGTGATCAATTGCCATTTCCATCCACTTCTCTATATCTTTTATCCATAATCGTTGCCTGCTCCTCTCTTCCACGCATACTTGAATGATCCCTTGCCTTTATGGCCAATTAAGGAGAAACAAAAAGCTTCACCCACCAAAACAAGCTCCATGTTTGTGAGTTGCTATCAGTGGGAAGGGGGAAAAGGGGCGGAAAGGTCCCCCTGGGAGTCCCCGATACACAACCCCACACGTTCACTACTGTACTCCGCCCTCCGTGTGCAGGGGAAATATGCCCGTCAGGATAGTATTGTAGCCCTATATGTCTCCTAGAGATGGACACATATCATCATAGGGCGCGGAGCACAAAACTAGACCCAGGCCGAAGTTGCCCGCTACAGACCTGTGCCCCACACTCACTCCAGGAAAGGTTCCAGGCAGGGAATTAGGTGAGGGCCAGGGTGGGGAAAAAGGGATAGGACCCAGGGATGACAGGGAATGGGGGGTGGGGAGGAACTGGCACATGGGGAGGGGAAAATACAAACCCTGGGGACAGGACAAGGTAGGGCTCACACACATGCACACACTCTCCCAATCACACACAGACTCACACCAAATGTAGCGAGGAGAAACAGGTAAGGATAACACAGTCAATTCCACCCAGCCACACCAGCCACACCACCCACGTTTGCACAAGCACCCTACCACATGCTCAAGATTCAAAGTAACCAATCACTTAGCTTCCATAGTGGCCAGTTTCAGCTCCAATTACTGGCAACGGGGAATCCTCCTGTGCAGGTTTAAAAAGAGCAAGACATGCGCCCTGCCATGTCTGAAGCTGCGCAGAGTGGCACACCAGCTCAGGACGCGGCTCCACCCCATTGACGTCCCCTGGGGGGGTGTTGCAGCGCGCATGCCTGGACTGGTTGTCTGGGCAACCGGGGAAGCATGCAGTGCCATGGGCGCGCACTGCTGTGGGGGAAGATATGGGTCAGAATCAGCATCAGCGGGGGCCACGGGACCTCCTGCAGCCCCCACCTCCCTAACCCACATGCCAGCCCTAAGAGTTGCCAAAATAAGACCTGTTTCCCAAGGCTTGTTCCCACTAGGGATGGGCGAACAGATCATGGTTCGGGTTCGTCCGTTTGGTTCGGCTGCGTTCGGTTCATCCGTTCAGTTCGGCAGTTCGGTTAGTTCGCCGGGTTTGGGTTCGGCCGTTTGGTTCGGCCGTTCGGTTAGTTCGCCGGGTTCGGGTTCGGCTGTTCGGTTCGGCCGTTCGGTTTGGCCATTCGGTTCGGCCGTCCAGCTGTTCGGGAAATGTTATGGGTGTTTTTTTTTGTTTTTATATGTTTTTTTGGTTTTTTATTGGGTTTTATATGGTCTTCTTTTGTTTTTTATTTGTTTTTTTTGTTTTTATATAGGGTTATTTTATTTATTTATTTTATCTAATATTATATATATATATATATATATATATCTACACTAAATCTAACTGCTATTAACTATTCTAAATGCTATGAACTAAATGGATTATCTAATAAGTACACAGGCCTGTGTCCTACAAACACTAAAACTAAATCACTAACGCTATCTCTGTCACTAAGCTAGCTCCTACTACAACTGGCTACTATCCCTAACCTACTCTATCTCTCTATATCCATATCTCTCTATCTCTCTCTATATGGGATGGGGGGGGAATCACAAACACAAGGTTTCAGTTTAAGGTTTAAGTTTCATTTCAGTACAAAACTGAAATGAAACTTAAAGCAATCTAATAATCCTACTCAATGACTGCTGTTCAGGAACAGTGACTAGCTCAGAAGGTGTTGAGAAGGGGGGAGGCAGATAGTTTCGTTTCTTGCAAGCCTCTCCATCCCTGGTGCCTGGAAGTCTGCTCCTCCGTGACTAGTACTACCCCTCCCTGTCACGTTTGACCTTACAGTGAACCTTTTTTTGCCACCCGAACTCATCTGAACGCGATCCGAACTGACCGAACTGTTCGGTCCTTTTGACGTTCGGAATTGAGTTCAGTTTGGCCAGTTCGTGTTCGGATTTGGGTTCGGGTTTGGTCGTCTGAAGAGGCCGCGTTCAGGCTGGACTCTGAACTTCTGAACTGCGTTCGCCCATCCCTAGTTCCCACAAGCATTTTTGGGAGGAAGGTAAGTACCTGCTAAATTGGTTCAACCTCTCCTATGTTTCCACAAGCAGGAGACTCATGGTGGAAGACTATTACCTCCCTTGAGCACAGCCAAGCAGGCCATCTAGAAAAGGAGCCTCCCTCCACACTTGTTTCAAGAGAAACAAGTTTCTCTTACCTGTTTGCAAGGGGTGCGCATCCATTTTTCTGAATAATGGCAGCACTGAATTAATTTCCCCCCTGTAATTCCTGATAGATAAGCACCAGATCCATAATCCCTAGTGGCATTGATTGCGTAAGCACGCATTACAGTGTACAGGCACTGGATTATTTTTCATACAGATATAGCTGGAAATTAAAATCCATGCATCTTCTAGCCTCCTGTTTTGCTGTCTTCCTTGAGAATTGCAGTACGTTTATGCTGCAGATGCCTCATGTAGACCCAGGTAAGAGTCCTTCACTCAGGCATTTTATCCAATTTCATTGTGGAATTAGCTTCCTTGCCATAAGAGTGGCCTGTGAGAATGTTCCTTTCCTGGTAACAAAATCAAAAGAGAGATATATATACATGCTCTCTGGTTATTTTAACAATCCTCTTGATTTGTTGATTTGTTTCAAGCTGAAAGCAAGCTTCACCATGATTGACATAGCTTTGACACCAGTGAGAAGTCTCCCGATACAGGAAGTTGATTAATACTATTTTGAGCTAATCAAAGAATGTAAGAAGTGTCACCCTGGGTCAGATCAATGGTTCATCTAGCCCTGTAGCCTGTCTCTGACAGTGGCCAGTGCCAGATGCTTTAGCGCAGGGCTGGGGAACCTTTTCCCTCACATGGATCACTTTGAGAATTAGTACATGCTCCACCGGCTGGATATAAATTTGAGGTAAGGATGCTTAAGGATGCTCAGATTGGGAGAAAGAAGAGGAGAGGCCAGATCATTGATCCAAGCCATGGATCCATCCCCCGTCCTTGAGTGCATCCATGATTAATATCTGGTATTCCAGATAGCTTGACAGTTATACAGTAACTGGGTAACTGCGGAGGTCAACTGCCAAACTTTGATCACAGATATTACCGAATTACCTTTTACCAAATTATGGCATAAATGAGCCAGTCCAGGTGGAGGAAGGGAGGTTTTTTTAAAAAAGTCAAATTATAATTAAATGTAATGTGGTAAACAGTTATCTGTTTTAGTATCCAGCGGATATCTATTTACTGTGATATTCGTCTGGATACTGGAGACTAACAGACACTTGCTTCAGTTCAGGCCTCCCCCGCCCATTTATTTATTTATTATTGTTTTCTAGCCCTGTTTTATTGATGTTTTTTATATTTATATTTTAAGTAATTTTAACTGTTTTTATTACTGTTGTTAGCCGCCCCGAGCTGCATTGCAGGAGGGGGCGGGATATAAATTTGTAAAATAATAATAATAATAATAATAATAAAATAATAATCTAGAGGGTACTGTATCTAGGTTGGGGCATCTTATTTTAAAAGGATACTGAAAAGATGGAGAAGGTTCAGAGGAGAGTAACAACGGGTGAAAACAGATGTGAAAGCAGATGTGACATGGGCCTGCTATGGTCCGCCTAGGCTGGGGAGCCAGCCGCATGTCTGTTCCTCAGCCACCAGATATTGTCCTAGGACTGCCCTGGTTTGTGTGGGCAGCTAGTCTAGAATACATCCCCTGGATGGTCCTGGGCACACATCCCAGGCCTAAGGACTGCCCACGCAGGCCAGTGTGGGCCACAGTGGCCCAACAGGTCTTTTTGGCCCCATCATCCCCAAATAGTTCATCTAGCTGTATGATCCTATGAAAGGGATTGGGTCTGAAAGAGGGTATCTCTTAGGCAATACATCTCCCATGACTATTGCTACAGGCGAACAACTTAGCCCGTGATTAGTGCTCATTAGTAGTTAGTTACTCATAGTAATAATTCATCCTAAGTATGAAGTACCAAGTTACTCGTAGTAATAATTTGTCGTAATGCTTGTTGAGTAATGCACAATTCACTCTTGCTCCTTAGGCAAAATTTGTCGTTTCAACAGTAAGAAAAAACTGATGAATCATCATATTTCACTTATGCAGAAATGCTGCCGGAATAAGCATTGCAGTCTCCCAATAGTAATCTTTAATTAATAAAAGGGAAGTCATCTAGAAAATGGACTCCCAGATTTGCAGTAAACAATTACTCATCAAGACAATCTCTTATTGACCTATTAAGTGTCTTTGGGTGGCAGTATCGGCTGCTGACATGTAAGACCCCAAAGTTTCTTTTCCAGATCCATAACAGTCTCATGAATTGCTATTGAAACAATAGCACTCGGTTCACCTACATTCTCCATGTCTTTAATAGGTAGTTCAGGCTTATGAAAGAGACTCTTAGCCCTCCTATCCTGATTGCTGCCAGAAACCCATTTTTCAAGAAGTGGCATCGAGAATCATTAATTATCTGCTGGTCCTGGATCAATGGCAAACTGCAGATTCTTTGATGGCTTTAAATAATGCACAACTATGGGATATAATAACTTATTACTAATAAGCAGCTTCTTTGAGCAATTATTGTTACAGAAAAACCTCTCGAAATGAAAGAGTGCCAAAGAAATGAAAGAGTGCCGATGTCTGTCCGGAATTCACCCGAAGGGGAGCAAGTGTAGCAATATATTCAAGCAATGGTACTCTTGTAATTCCCATTATCTTAGTAGCTGAAGAGCTTAGCATCTCTCTCGGGTATTTGCCAGAATAACACCCCAATGAAGGAGACAGTACCAGATCCAGGGAAGTTGGGAGTACAGCTGAAACAACGACCCACAAAAATGAGCATACGCATCAGAATTTAATTTTATTTATTTATTCAAATTTATACACCACAATTCCCATAGAAGCTCAGATTGGCTCACAATTAATAAAACAATAACAATAAAATCCACACAAACAAAACATCCAGCCTTCCCAAAAACTCAACCAACCCCAACCAATTGCAGTACTTGTCCCAACCTAGTAACACTGAGTACTAATTGGTACCCAATTAGTGCCAACAGGCTACTGAAGTAAAATTTTTGTTCTGATTTTCAAATTTCTGATTTATCCCAATTTTTTCAATGTTCTGCTAGAGGTGTTCCATTTACTGATCAGTAAAATGATTATTTGGTAATTAGTATTTTGGGGAAACTGGGTGCCTGATTTGGTACTTGGTAGGGCTGCGATGTGGTCTAGTATTTGTAATTGTATTTGTGTTTTTAGTGTTTGCATTTATTTGTATTTGTATCTTTAGCTGTGTCTGCTGGAATTCCCCCATTGTTGCCAATGTGGAATGTAATGAACACAGGTCCCTGCGTATGGGTTATTTTGGCACAGAAGTGCAGTGAGGCTCTGTAAGTTTGACAGGCCTAAAGGGAAAGGAATATGGAGTCAAAACCATTGCTAAGTCTGCTACCAGTTTAAAAAGGAGAGCAGTGGTTTGGGGGAGCGTGGAGAATACAGGTAGTTTGGCAAGGAGGTTGTTACTTTAGCTTGGGGAGGGTTGAATGGGTCTGGTTCTGGGGGATCAATAGCTTGAGGGGAAAGTGAGACATGCCACTGGCTTGGGAGGGGGGGAGAATAGAATATGGAACTTGCTTGTGTGTGAGTTCTGGGTATGGGAAGGGAGCAAGGTAGGGGGAGCCACTCACCCGCACATTCACCCGGAAGCAAGGGTGCCTGGAAACAAACCCTCAGAATAGGATTGAACTGCTGGATTAGCAATCCGCTGCCTATATCATCATAGGGTATTCGGGGATAGTGCACACCTTGAGCCCGCCTCTGAATATCCACGCACACAGGGTCCCAGGAAGGGGTAGAGGAGCAGAGCGTGAGGAGGGGGGAAGGTGCATGACCCCCAGGGAAGTGGGGAAGGGACAGGTATTTCACCACCAGAAGGTCCCAGAGCAGTGTCCTAATAAGGCTAGAGAAGCAGACTTACCGACTTGAATCCTGACACTCGCACACTCTCTCACCCAAACAGTCCAAGCACTCCACAGACAGGCACAACCATAGGCTCCACGCAACAGTACAAACAAGCAAGAGGCAATGAAGGGGGCCGGTATCACAGGCGTTGCAGCACTGATCACCAGCGCTGAGTCTCTGCTGTGGGGCTGCCTTTATCCCTGCTGAGCTGCTGACGCTGCAGGCGCGTTGAGCGATGCGGCGCCGAAAGCGAGGCTGGGGCCGTGGCCTCCCTGTGCTGCGGGGCGGGTCCTGTATCACCGAGACTGGCCAGTTGCGGTGGGGGTGTGTCTGGCATGCGCGACCCCTGCAGGGGTGTTGTTGATGGCAGCAGCATTTCCCTGCTGCGGCCTGTGACAGGGGTGTCCCCCGATGCTGCAAGAGGCTTCCTTGGAGGTGCTGGGGCCCTGGGGGAACTGCGGGTGAGTTGCTTCCTGGGTCGGGTTCTGACAGCACCCCCACTCCAAGGCTGTTGTAAAAGCAAGGGATGAGGTTTCAGGGGGTAACAGGTGTGGAAGAACTGCACCAGTTGCGGAGCGTGCACTTGTGTAGCTTTCTCCCAGGACCAGGCCTCTGGGCCGTAAACTTTCCAGTTCAGGAGATAATATAGGAGGCCGTGATAGTAGCGAGAATCCAGGATTCTGTGGACTTCGTATTCTCCTGATGGAGTCACCGGGGCTGGTTCGACCACATCCCGGTGTCGCAGGGCTGCTGGTGGTTTTAACAAGGACACATGAAACGCCAGGTGTATGTGATAGTGCTGTGGCAAGCGGACGGTATAAGCCACATCATTAATTTTCCTCAGAATGGGAAATGGCCTCATGTATCTATAGTCCAGCTTGGCCGAGGGTCGTTGAGAGGGGTAGTGCCGCTGATTGATTCAAACTAAGTCCACCGGTTGGAATTCTGGGGCGGGTTGGCGTACTGTTTGTACTGTTGACGAGCTTTGGCAAGCAGCACTTGGGCAACCCTGTGTGCCTTACAAATGCGCGAGACTATGCACCCTGCTGCAGGCAAGGTGATGGGGGATATCTCAGGAAGGCAGATTCAGGGATGGAAACCGTATGTGACAAAAAAGGGTGACATTCCAATGGAGGCATTGAGGGTATTATTATACGTAAACTCTGCAAGGGGTAATAGGTCCTTCCAGTCATCCTGGAGATAATCGGTGTAGCAGCAAAGATACTGCTCCATGGTTTGATTCGTTCTCTCTACTTGCCCGTTAGCTTGCGGGTGGTAGGCCGTTGTCAGGTTCATTTTTATATGCAGACTGGTCAAGAGCACCTTCCACAGCTGCGCGGTAAATTGTGTTCCTCGATCAGAAATTATTTCAACAGGGACACCATGCAATTTAATCACATGTTGCAACAGTAGCTGTGCAGTTTAAGCGGCCATGGGCACCCCGGGGCATGCAACAAAATGGGCCATCTTTGAAAAATGGTCAACGGCCACCAGAATAGAAGTACATTGCTGGGATGGGGGAAGGTCCACAACAAAATCTAGGCTGATTCTTTGCCAAAGACCACGGGGAAGCTGGGCCAGCTGTAAGAGACCCTGGGGGTGGCGGCGGGGCACCTTCATTCGTGCGCACGTAGTGCATTTCTGGACATATTCCTGTACGTCTGTTTTCAGCCGGGGCCACCAGAACTGTCACTGGATAAGCTCTTGTGTTCATTTAACCCCTGGGTGCCCTGCCAATGGTGCATCATGGTGTGCCCACAAAATACGTCGATGTGCTGGGGGCGGTACTACAATTTTCCCTTCTTGATAGTACAGTCTTGTTTGTGGGTCATAACTTGCTGGGGCTTCAGGTCTCGGCGCATTTTGGAAGTATTGCCTCAATTGTTCAGGGGTAATGAAGGTGGCCACAAATACCCGTTTCTCCAGTAGGGGTCCTCCTCGATTTTCCACTTGGTCTCTCAGCTCCATACATCTCGACAAGGTATCGGCTTCAACTGTAAAGGGTTTCGTGAAATCAGGGTATTTCAGGATTGGTGCCTGGTTGAATGTGGCCTTTAGTCCCTCAAAGGCCTCCTGCTGTCTGGGCGTCCAGTGGTAGGGGTTTCCTTTTCATAACAGGGTTGTGAGCGGTTCTGTCAGTTGGGCGTAGCAAGGGATGTACTGCCGATAGTAGTTTGCGTTGCCCAAAAAGCGCTGCAGGGCCTTTATGGAAGTCAGGGGCACCCACTTTAGGATAGCTTCCACTTTCTTCGGATCCATCTCTACCCCTTGTGGCGAAATAATAAATCCAAGGAACTCCATGGTTGACATGTGGAAAGCACATTTCTCCCTTTTTCAGAATAACCGGTGCTGCCGGAGACGAGGCAATACGGTGCGAACATGTTGAACGTGTTCAGTCATCGTGGTGGAGTAGATCAAAATGTTGTTGAGGTAGGTGACTACATACGTGTCCAGCATATCCCATAACACATCGTTAATGAGATACTGGAAGGTCACCGGTACATTGGCTAACCCAAACGGCATCATGAGATACTCATAATGTCCATACCTTGTTCAGAAGGTCGTCTTCCACTTGTCGCCATGGCGCACCCGTAACAAGTTATAGGCCCCATGAAGATCCAGTTTGGTAAAAATCTTAGCCCCTTGAAGCTGATCTAAAAGTTCCGGGATCAAGGGGAGCGGGTACCGGTTCTTGATTGTAAGTGCATTGAGGCCACGGTAGTCTATACAAGGGTGGAGCCCCCCGTCTTTCTTGGGGACAAAAAACAGGGGGGCCCCCACCAGGGATGATGAGTGGCGGATGAATCCGTGCCGTAAGTTATCCTCAACGTAGTCCTTCGGGGTGTCAAGCTCTGGCCCTGAGAGAGCGTAGATCCGGCCGTAAGGGGGTTCTGTGCCCGGAAGCAGCTCGATGGGGCAGTTGTACGGCCGATGCGGGAGCAGAGTTGCCGCTTCGTCTTTGTCGAACATGTCGGCGAGGTCTTGATACTGCCATGGGAGAGGGTCTGGCTCCGGGTTCGGGAGGGTCAACATTCCCCACTGGGGACTGGGCTGGATGCAGGTCGAGCCACAGAAATCCGTCCAAAATTCCAGGGTTCGAGCAGTCCAATCGATAGTAGGATTGTGACAACACAACCACGGCATATCCAATACCACCCTGAACATGGGGGTGGCCACTATGTCGAAATGCAAGGTTTCTTGGTGTTGCCCAATGGTCACCTGGAGTTTGGCCGTCTGGGCCTTGGTGGGTCCCGACGTCAACAGGGAACCCTATTTATTTATTTATTTATTTTGAAGATTTATACCCTGCCCCTCCTGCAAAAGCAGCCCAGGGTGGCTTACAACAATAAAAAAACAATAAAAACAGTTTAAAACATCCAATATAATAGTCTTAAAACAGGGCTAAAATAACAGATAAGATAATAAATAGTAGATAGGTGGGGGAGTTAAAAAAAACCTCACCCTACCCTCCCACCCTCCCCAAAGGCCTGGGCAAACAGCCAGATTTGGAACTTTGCCGGAATGTCAACAGGCTAGGGGCCAGGCGAGCTTCCTCCAGGAGTTCCAAAGGTGCAGCCCAGCCACCGAGAATGCCCTCTCCATTGTGGCCCCCTGCTTAACACGGGGGACCTCCAAGAAGGCACCCCCGGCAGAACGAAGGAGCCGTCCTGGGGCACGGAGGGCGAGGCGGTCCCTGAGGTATGAGGGGCCTAGACCGTGTAGGGCTTTATAGATCAATACCAACACCTTGAACCTGACTTGGCACGCTATCGGCAGCCAGTGCAGAGCCTGGAGCACAGATGTAATATGCTCCCGGCGGCCCGTCCCTGTAAGGAGACAAGCCGCTGCATTCTGCACTAGCTGCAGCCTCTGGACCAGGAACAAGGGAAGCCCCACGTAGAGCGCGTTACAGTAGTCTAGAGCGAGGTGATGAAGGCATGGACGAGGGAGGCCAGGTCCTGGCCGGAGATGAACGGACGTAGTCTACGCACCAGATATAGCTGGCAGAAGGCAGCCTTAGTGACTGCCTCCACCTGCCGCTCCAGGTGGAGGTCTGCATCTAATATCACCCCCAGACTCCGAACCTGCTGAGCTATAGGAGGGCAAACCCCCCCCCACTAGGGGGGCCACTACCTCTTTCACTCTCCCCACCAACATCACCTCCGTCTTATCGGGGTTGAGCTTCAGTCTGCTCAGCCGCATCCACTCCACCACGGCCTCCAAACGTTGGGATAGCAATGAGACAGCAGGGTCTGGGTCAGTTGAAAAGGACAGGTACAGCTGAGTATCATCAGCATACTGGTGACAACGCACCCCGAACCCTCTCACGACCTCCCCCAAGGGCTGCATATATATATTAAATAATAGCAGAGACAAGATAGAACCCTGCGGAACGCCACACGACAAAATGCGGGGGCACGATATCTCCTCCCCCAACACCACCCGCTGGCTCCTCCCTGAGAGGAATGAATGAAACCATTCAAGAACAGTCCCGTCCAGACCCCCCAGGTCACGCAGTAGCCTCAATAGCAGCCCATGGTCCACGGTATCAAAAGCGGCCGAGAGATCTAGCAGGATAAGAAATGTTGAACATCCTGTATCCATCTCCCGGCGGAGGTCATTGACCAAGGTCACCAACGCCGTCTCAGTGCCATAGCTGGGGTGGAACCCAGATTAAAAAGGGTCCAGGAAACCAATGCTATCTAGATGCACCTGGAGCTGGATCGCCACTGCCCGCTCAATAACCTTCCCTAAAAAGGGAAGGTTAGAGACAGGTCGGTAGCTGGCGAGCGCGTCTACGTCCAACGATGGTTTTTTCAGCAGGGGGCGCACCACAGCCTCTTTAAGGCAAGGCGACAACCTCCCCTGCCGAAGGGACGCATTCACTACCCTCGCCAGCACCGTCCCCAACGTCTCCCCGGAAGCTTTTATTAACCAGGACGGGCACGGATCCAGTTGACAACACGTGGCCCTCACAGACCCCAGGACATCCACCACATCGGCCGGCGTCACTTCCCGAAACTCTCCCCACAAAGATGGACCAGACGGGCCCTCCGCCCCCCCGCGCTCTTCCCCTACTGCCATCAACCCAGCGTCAAAGTCGGTCTGAATCCGAGCAATCTTGTCTGCGAAGTAGGTGACAAACTCCTCACAGCGGGCCCGGGACAAGTCCCCATCCAGGCGGAGGGAGGCCGGACTAACCAGCCCCCGCACCACCCGAAACAGCTCCGCCGGACGCGACTTCGCAGACGCTATGAGGACCGCAAGGAACTCCTTCCTCGCCGTCCTCACAGCCTCAACATAGGACCGCAAATGGGCCCTATGGAGAAGACGATCGGAGTCAGATCGAGTCCGACGCCAGCGTCGCTCTAGCCTCCTGCCTACACGCTTCATACACCGCAGCCCCTCAGTAAACCAAGGGGTCCTGCGGTGACGAGACCAAGGCAGAAGGCGTCTCGGAGCCACCCTGTCAATGGCCTCCTCCAGCAAGCTGTTCCAATGCAGGACTAGCTCATCCACAGAGTGGCCGTCCAAGTCCAAGGTTAACTCCTTCAGGACCTCTTTGAACCACTGGGGTTCCATCAGCTTCCGAGGGCAGACCATCCTAACTGGTCCTTCCCCTTCTGGAGGGGGTGCGCTAGAAGACCGGCCTGAAGAAGATAATGGTCCGTCCATGACAAGGGCACTGCTGTAACCTCCCCCACAACCAGACCCCCCGCCGCAAGGCCAGAACTGAAGATCAGGTCGAGGCTATGTCCCCCCACGTGGGTCAGGCAGATAACCTCCTGGGGCAAGTCCATGGTTGCCATGGTGGCCATGAATTCTCGCTCCACCCCGACAAGGCCGGCATCGGCGTGGATGTTGAAGTCCCCCAGAACCAAAGTCCTGGGGAAGCCCCAAACCACCTCCGAGGCCAGCTCTGCTAGAGCAGTAAGGGATGCCGCCGGGCAGGAAGGGGCCTGGTACACCAGCAGCACCCCTAGCTTGCCCCCGGCCAAATCGAACACCACGTGAAGGACCTCAATACCCATAATCTCCCGAACTGGATGCCTCCTAACAGGCCACTCCTCTCTAAAAACAATAGCTACACCACCTCCCCGGCCACCCGTGCAGGGCTGATGCTGCACGGCATACCCGGTCGGAACAAGATCCGCCAAAGTTGGACCAGCTAGATCATCCAGCCAGGTTTCCGTGATACATGCGAGGTCCACGGCCCTATTCGAGATCAAATCCCAGATAATTGGGGCCTTGTTCACAACGGACCTCGCATTTAACAGCAGCAGCCCCCCACATACGGATCTTGGACCCGGCTTCTCCCTCTCCCTCAGCGGGGGGATGACAACCTGCACTTCCCTTAGGCACCTTGGTCCCCTAGGGGCACCTGCCATCCAACCCCATGGACCATACCGTCCCCGCCCCAGTACCACCCCAATGGCCGCGCCCTCCCCTCCGTCAATCCGCTCCCAGCCCCTCAAACCTGGCTGTTCAACCCATAGCCCATCCCCCCATCCCAAAACCTCCCTCTGCCCCCCCGGCCATCCTGCTGCCACCAGGGGCTGGTAGAGGCCATACCCCCCATATCACCCCTCGGCTTCCCTCTCTCACAGGGACGCAAGCCACCCCCCCCACTAACCCTCCCAGTACCCCCCTGCTGCCACCAGGGGCAGTTACTGGGACCACACACCCCTCTTACCCACCCCTCCTACACCCCTACCCTACCTCCCTAGCCCTGAAACAAAAAGGGTCCCTCCAAAAAACAATAGCTCCCCCCCTGTCACCCCCTGCAGCCCCGAAGCGCCCCAAAGCACCGCGCCCTTTGGCTGTGGCCCTTCGTCTGAGACCCTTCGGCTCATGGCCTGCGGTTCACGGCCTGCGGCGGAGCTGCTGGGCGCGGGGTTTTAAAACGCCCAGCTACTTCCGGGCAGGGGAGGGGACAGGTTAGCCCTCTTGGCTGGCCTCTCTGCTCCCCCCCAACCCCCCGGCACTCACAAGATCTTCTTTGTTTCCCCCCTGCAGGTCCAGCAGCTCGGGGCAGAGTGAAGGCATCGGTGACAGCGGCAGTGGGAGTCCCCCCCCCCAATAACAAAGGATACTTTGCATGTGTCGGTGTTGTAGGTGTTAGGCTGCACTGTAAAGGTAAGTTCACAGAGCACCAGGAACCATTTCAACTGTCGCCGGTCCCCGGTGAACTTGGTTATTGTGGGACCCTTTGGCTCGCGGGGAATACCCCCCCACAGCTCCCCTAGGTTCCCCGGGCGGGGCTGGCAGTGGAGCGGCCACCGGAGGGGCTGGTAGTGCCGGGGCTTCAGCCATGACCTGTTTCTCGCGCAGATCCTTGACCTCCATAGCCAAGGACTGCACCACTCTTGTCGGTTTGGCTACCTCCGCGGCTAGCTGATCCATGGTCGGTACCTCAATTCCCCACAAACACAGTGCCAAAAAAAGGGGGAGGGAAGAGAGGGATTATATAAGCTGGTGATACTGTGAGTTCTGGGTATGGGAAGGAAGCAAGGTAGGGGAAGCCACTCACCTGCACATTCACCCGGCGGCAAGGGTGCCTGGAAACAAACCCTCAGGATAGGATTGGACTGCTGGATTAGCAATCCGCTGCCTATATCATCATAGGGTATTCAGGGATAGCGCACACCTTGAGCCCGCATCTGAATATCCACGCACACAGGGTCCCAGGAAGGGGTAGAGGAGAAGAGCGTGAGGAGGTGGGAGGTGCCTGACCCCCAGGGAAGGGGGGAAGGGACAGGTCTTTCACCACCAGAAGGGTCCCGGAGCAGGGAAGCAGACTTACCGACTTGAATCCTGACACTCGCACACTCTCTCACCCAAACAGTCCAAGCACTCCACAGACAGGCACAACCACGGGCTCCACACAACAGTACAAACAAGCAAGAGGCAATGAAGGGGGCCAGTATCACAGGCATTGCAGCACTGATCACCAGCGCTGAGTCTCTGCTGTGGGGCTGCCTTTATCCCTGCTGAGCTGCTGATGCTACAGGTGCGCTGAGCGGGGCGGTGCCGAAAGCGAGGCTGGGGGCATAACCTCCCCACGCTGCTGGGTGGGTGATGTATCGCCCAGACTGGTCAGTTGTGGTGGGGGCGTGTCTGGCATGCATGGCCCCTGCAGGGGTGTTGTTGATGGCGGCAGCCTTTCCCTGCTGCGGCCTATGATGGGGGTGTCCCCCGACGCTGCAAGAGGCTTCCTTGGAGGTGCTGGGGCCCTGGGGGAACTGCGGGTGAGTTGCTTCCTGGGTCGGGTTCTGACATTGTGTGAGAAGTTGTTGGTTTGGGGATGGGACATAGATCTGGCTTTCGGGGTGTCACTGGCTTGGGGGAGTGGCCAGTGACTTGGGGAGAATGGGGCATAGGATGGGACGAGGCTCAGGGAAGGTTTCTAGCTTGGGGAGGAGGAATGGGACATGTGGGTAGTTCAGGGAGGGTGTTGGTGGCTTGGGCAGGGGGAATGAGGCATGGTTCTGCTTGGGAGGGAGTGGTTTCTTGTTCAGAGCGGACTCATTGGTGCTTGGAAAGTAAGCTCCCACTTTCACATTCAGGGGAGACTCATTGGGTGGGAATGGGACATGGGACTGGCTCGGAGAGGCCACTGGCTTGTGGGAGCTTTCACTGGCTTGGGGAGGAGGGGAATGAGGCTGCCAAGGACTTGCCATTTCTCTCTGTCTGGTCTGGCCTCTGCTGGGCCTGGCTGCAGGGCTGGAGACTGCAGTTCTGAGACAGTCCCTGCAGGTAGGGAAGGCCCACTACAGGCTCCCCAAGCAGGTGGCTAAGCTGTGAGTCTGAGAACAGCCCAGCTCCAAGCTAGATCTGTGTTCCAGATTGGGGTGGGGGCTGTTTGAGACCTCAGGTATTGCATTTTGGGGGAAATGTTGGGTTCACTTGAAACACAGATACACAGATATAGTATTTGTATTTTGAATATTTAAACTGAAAAGGGCTTTTCCTGGTTTATTGGGGTTTTATCGAAAGTTGAATGCACAGCACTAGTACTTGGGTTCCAGTCGGGCTCCTGATAGGCTAGCTGAAAATGCAAGTATTACCTGAGGTTAGCAAATGCACTTTCTCTTTCAAATGTAATTAGGGGTAGAGGTGAAATGAGACTGCTGCACATTCTCACAAGAATCTTGCAAGATTCTTGCAACCCCAGCAAGATCTCCTGCACAAAATGGCCACCGTAGCCATTCTGCACATGCACTGCCCCTGGTGTTCATTTTGTGCATGCACAGAGTGTTTTTTGAGGTTTCTCAAAAATCTCGCGAGATTCTCGAAACCCCCCTAAATGGTCTGTACATGCACAATGGCTGCCACGGACATCCTGTTCTGCATGCTCCCCAGTGGCTATTTTACACATGCACAGAATGTTTGGGAGGGTGTGTGTGTGTCAATTTGCAGTCCTCGAGAATCTCGCGAGAATGGTGGCGCAAACGCCAATTCTTAAGATTCTGGACCCATTGAGAGGCCCTTTCTCTGTGAGATCAGATTTTCACAGGGGTAGAAATCTTGTTTCACCCCTAGTTGGGGGGCTTGTGCCAAAGTGGGATGTGGGGCTACTTCCTGGACTAGAATGTTTGAGGGACACTCACTGACTCGGCCATTAGAGAAAGGAAAATGTTACCATAACTAATTTTTAATCTTCAATTGAACACAGCATCCCATTCAGGGGTCACCGCTCCCTGCATTGAAGGCCCCTATGTTATCTATACATGGGCCCCATATGTTGGTGGCCTGCTCCTGAATTGCCATACACCCTTCACAGGCTGGGGGGTCTCGGTATATGGATGTTTTTAAACGGGCTAGGTGTGATGGGGGTGGGTGGGTTCGTGGTCACTGAGTGGCACTGCTGCGGAGCACCCACGTAGGTCGGGTGTGGGGGAGGAATTCAAGGCAGCCATGATGCCACAGAGGCAGCCACCACACATTCCTCCTGCCATGCACCATGGGGCAGGGGAGCTGGCCTCAGAGCAGTTGTGGGGCCAGCTGGCCTCACGTCACTTCACCTCCCGTCCCTGGCCCAGTCGATTTATGGGACTGTTTGTTCAGTTTCCCAACCTGACCCTACTGGGGGTGGCGTCCCCTCCCTGGGATGTGTAGCTGACACGCCAGCTGCATATCTGTTAACACCCAATGACTTGCCCAAGGCTGCCGAGTGAGTTCATGACTAAGATGGGATTTGAACCCCCAGGGGTGTAGCAAGGCTGTGGCTGGCCTGGTCTTGTGTTCCAGTTATAGACCCCTCTAAGAGTAAAGGGGCAGGGTCCACCACTCTGGGGAGCCACTGCAGGCCACCCCTGCTGCTGGTGGAAGGGGCAGGCTGAAGCCCTGCTGCAGCCTTCCCCTGCAAGCCTCGGAGGCAGGTGTGGCCTGCAAGAGAGCTCCTGGGTACCCTACACCCCCAGTTGTTGCAGAGCAGCCATCAGAATGAGGTTTCTGGCCAGCCAGGCCTCTGGGAAGGTGACCAAAATGCTCCAGCTCCCAGTGAGTCCTCTGGAGCAACAACAGTCCTGCCAAATGCTCCAGTCCCACTGACTCTGTAAACTCCCTCCCCGGCAAGTCATTCCCTCCCTGACCTTTGCAAGCAGCCTGAGCACGGCGATGACATTTTCAGGGTGGGTGGAAGTGCAGTGCTGGCCCTGCTCTTGCTCACCCCACCCCTCCAGAGTCTGGGCCCAGGCTCAACTGAGCCCCCTCGCATGGCAGCAGTGCCTCCCAGGGTCATGTCCAATGGTTTATCCACTAGGCTACACTGGCACTAGCTCCCAGTGTCAAATTCCACGAAAATGGCTGTGATCCTAGCAGTTCCGATTTCATAGGGCCTTGCACATAAAATTCTGCTCCTCCACCCCCGCTGACCCCTCCCCTCCCGTACATGTACCCTGGGACTTCCCCTTCCTTTTGTTAGGATTTCCATGCAGGCCTGTCTACAGTGGCAACTGGGACATTAGATCTTTGCTCGCACCATAACAGCTGACATGATTAGAGGATTTGCCATTTCAGAATACAAACGCGTTCTGTACAGAAGCGTGGGACTCACCGGGGAGAGGCACGCAGCCTAGGGACGTGCTGCACACACCCTGTCATATATTACATACAGCTTGCATGGCCCACAGCTGAGTCATCCCCAGCTTGAGGGGAAATATGAGTGTTCGGGGGTGCGCGTAGATGTTCAGTACTTGCAAAGTGCTAGATCTTACAGTGTGCAGTAACGCATCAGCTGCTTGTTTCTATCAGGAGCTGGCTTCATTCTCATTCTGAGCTCAAGCTGAGTCTATTATTGGCTTGATCCAATTGCTGGGGTTTGAATGAAACCTGACTTTCCCTGGTATCCCCCTCCCAGCTCGGTTCCACCCCCCACCTGAGCATTCCTCCCTCTTTCTCTCATTTCCTTCCTTGGCTCTGGGATTTCCAGCAGACCCTCTGCCTCTCCTTGCAAGCACCTCTCCATTATTGAAATGCAGCTCAGGCTGACTCACTTTGCCTGGTACATTATCATTCCTCGTTAGAGACCCCTCCAGGGCCCTGCGATCTGCCTGCGCCGACTTTATAATTACAAAGTCAATTTCTAAACAGACATTTGCAAATAAGTCAATTTAAATACCGAGATTTGCAAACAATAATTAAGCAGTAGCTTCTTTTTTAATATCTCTCTATATAATTAATGCTTGTGGGCTTTTGGCTTTTTTTTTTTTTTACCTTGCGACTGTGTAGTTTGCAATTGTTTGTCAAGCCAGAGCATTCTCGGAAAGCAAATCAAAGTGCTGATGAGATGTTGGAAAGAAATGCCCTACCTTCCCCCCAGTCCACAGTCTGCAGAATCCTCCCGACAGCTGATCTGAAGGAATCCAGCTGCCTCAGAGAGGCTGATCTGGGGTCTCTCCCCTTGGAGGTGAGGAGAGGGGCCCTAATATGCCAGGAAATGGTGTGTAGCTGGAAAGGGATAATGAGAAAGCAAGGCCTATGAGCTGGCAGGGAGTAAATACAGTCTGTCTGTTTTCTCCATGAAACAAATCCATTCATGGGAAATGGGAGGAAACTGTGCAGGGACCAGTCACCAGAACATGGGCCCATGACACCTTAGCCAAGGTTGGAGAATCTCTGGCTCACATTTGTTCTTTGGTCCCTTTCCAATTCCTGGATCTGGCCCACGGATCCATTTCCAGCGAGCATTGAAAGCATGAGCCCAAGGGGAAGGAAGCAGAGATGAAGGCCTGCGCTCAAGGACAGGGGATGGATTAGCGATGTAATGAATAGTGGATTTCATATCTTTATTTTCAGACAGCTATGTGAATATGTGAATAATATTCACAACTGAACCAGATATTTACAAATCTGCTAATATGGTTATTTCATTTTGGTTATTTTGGAATTTCATCTACTTTGTTTTGACTACTGCATGTGTGCAATAGCACTAATAGTGCAAAATAAAGTAACTAAAATATCAAAATAAATGAAATGGAATAGCCAAACTGGCAATGGTTATTATTACAGGAACCAAACTGAATAGTGCAAATTTGTTGGACATATGCGATTTGTTGGATATTCATAACATAATCCGGATCTTCTTTCTCCCATCCTGAGCACACTTCTTAAGTACCCCTGATCCCAACTCCTACTTGGCCCACAGAACGGATAAAGTTCCCCACCCCAATGGCTATTTCACATAACATTCTTCTAGAGTGGGTGGTGGCACACACCTATGCTTGGAGTGTTATGTGAAATCCTAACCACTTCCTGTGCCCTTTGATGATTCCACTCTCTGTCGTCTGATGCAAGGGACAGGCCATTGAAATGCTAGGAAATCAGGAGCTATGCAAACACATTGCTATGGGACAAGGCAAACACAGATTAAGGCTCAAGTGGTGAGATTGAAAGGGAGGAAGAGTGTTGAGTGAATGAAGGACAGTCTTAAAGGATGGCTCTGGGAGTAGATGCAGTGGAGTAATAACTAGGACTGTACCAAATAGCAAAAAAATTATTCTCGAGCATTTCTGAGTTTCCATGGATCAGGCCCAAGTGTTCAGATGGTGCTCGGAAACTTGGGTGAATACACAAAACTTGGGTGTGGTGGGAAGGGAGGGCAGGGGGCAGCAAACTCCCTCAAGTGTCATGTCACCTTGCTCAAGCCAAAGAGGGTGTGAGAGGGTGAAACTGGAGACCTTTGATGAGGGACCCCAGCATGAGTGGCACCTGAATGTGAGAGAGGCTAGGACCTCCCCAATGGATGATTCCAGAGGTAGGAAGATATCAACATGGCGAAATTATAGGGTGCACAGGCACTGGAGTGATGAAAGTCATCAGGGGACTTTGAGGGGAGAGCGACCAGGGAGAGCAGGAAGAGAAGGATTTGGTGTCAGGACTGTGGGCCGCACTTCAGTAAGTGGGACAATAGACTGTAGTGCTCTGCTGAAGCAGAGATCTGAGTGTCATGGGTGGAGACTGGGAGAGGCCTATGGGGACTAGGGCTGAAACGAGAATTAATTTTTTTCTCCCAAAATCTCGCAAGAATTGAGAATTATTACTGAGTTTTCGGGACCATCTCGGGATTGATTTGAAATCTCAGTTGAGAATGTTTCTTGATTTACCATTTACTGTGATTTACCTTTTACCATGATCTACTGTTTACTGTGATTTACAGTGTACTGAGTTACTGTGTACTGCTTACTGTGTACCGTGTTTGTCCTGGTGATGTGCATGTGAGCCCTCTTCCATTATGGTCCCAGCGACATCACTGTCATTTTGGAAAATTTACTATGATGATGATTAGTTTTATATAGTGCCAGCGATGTACCTGGCGCTTTACAGAGAATAAAATAGACACGGTCCCTGACCAAGAGCTTGCAATCTAAAGACAGGGGGAAGGGAGACAGGAAAGGGGGAACAGAGGGAGAGACAAGGGATGCAACATTCATGAGGATGTAGGAACTCAGGTACATGTTCTTCACTTGGTTACAGTAAATTGGGAGTTTGCAAAAAACAGGTGGGGGATAATCCTGGGTGGGGACGATTAGCAGGAGTTAGGAAGGGCAGAGCGGAAAAGGTGGGTTTTGAGTAGGGACTTGAAGGTGTGGAGGGAGGGGGCAAGGCAGATGAGGGCAGGGAGGGAGCTCCAGGTGTGTGGGGCAGCGAGGGAGAAGGGATGAAGGTGGTTGGGGGAGCAGGGGAGGCATGGGAGGATGAGGGAGGGGATGGAAGAGGAGCGGAGTGCTCGAATGGGTTCGGAGGGAGATCAGGG
>QEPC01007483.1:3438990-3473178 GCA_003113815.1 Sphenodon punctatus
GAGTCGAAGATGAAGCCCAAGCTATGGGCTTGGGGGACAGGGAGGATGGAGACCCCGCCAATGGCAATTGACAGGGAAGAGAGAGAGGAAGAATTGGGAGGGAAGATAAGGAGTTCAGTTTTCACCATGTTCAGTTTGAGTTGGCGTTGAGACATCCAGATGGAGATATCAGAGAGACAGTTGGTGAAGCGAGTTTGAACAGAGGGGGAGAGGGAAGAAGTGGAGAGATAGAGTTGAGTGTCGTCAGCATATAGGTGGTTTTGGAAACTGTGGGAGGCAATGAGTTTGCCTAGGGATTGGGTGTAGATAGAGAAGAAGAGAGGGCCAAGGACAGAGCCTTGGAGAACCCCGACCGAGAGGGGTAGGGAGGAGGAGGGGGAGGAGTTAGGAAGAGATACATTGAAGGAGCGGTCAGAAAGGTAGGAGGAGAACCAGTCGAGGACAGAGTCCTGGAATCCCAGGGAGTGAAGCGATTCAAGCAGGAGCGAGTGGTCAACAGTGTCGAAGGCAGCAGAGAGATAAAGGAGGACAAGAATAGAGTAAAGGTGGTTGGATTTAGCCACAAGAAGATCGTTGGTGGTCTTAGCCAGAACGGTTTCAGTGGAGTGAAGGGGGCGATATATGGTAATAAGCGGTATAAGGTAAATCGATATATGGTACACAGTAAATTACGGTAAATTATAATAATGGTAAATGGTAAACTGAGAAAATCCTTGACCAGGAAAGTGTCGAGAACTGGGGTTTCCCTCGATTATTGATTATCACTAAAAACAAATCAAGAACCGTGATTCTCTGTGAGAATTGAGAAAATACTGTGATTGACTTTCAGCCGTAGTGGGGACTGACTTTGTTACAAGGAGACATTCCCCAGAGATATTCTCCAAAATCTGTGACTGTGAAGTGCTGTGTATGGTTAGTAGTGCTATAGCAATGATGTAAGTAGTAGCAGAAGGGTTATTGGTGGCATGAAGAGCATCTGTGGATTGGAGACTGATGGAACAACTTAGCCATCCTCCCTATAGGATGAAAGGATCAGCTGGAGACAAAAGTGGCCAGTGAGGCTTCAGAACTGTGAATGGGGTTCTGATCATGTGACCAGTTAGGGTGGGCCTGGGCTGCATTTATTACGTTCTTCTGGTGTGGGTCTCATTTCATATTGGTGAACTCAGAGATGCTGGTGGGGCCCCTCCTAGTATGGGAGGGATCTGGTTGCAGGTGCTGATACAGCAAGTCTCAATGCCTCTGAGAACCTCCCCTTCTTGGAGCTCCTATAGGCCCAGCTTGCTTGCTTGAGCTGACCCATACTCTCATTAAGGTCTTGCTTCTCTATATCCCAGGTTTTAGCTTGGGATATAGAGAAGCTGGATGCTGTTGCAGCTATTTATTTATTTATTATTAGATTTATTTGCCCCCCCCTCCTGCCACAGAAGCTCGAAGCGGCTCATAACTTCTTAAAAACAATATACTACAACTAAAAACACTAAAAAACAGCCATAAAACCCACAACAAAGCATTAAAACATCCCCACCGTACCCAACTTCCACCCATCACCCATCTCCCTCACTAAAAGCCTGGTGGAACAGCCAGGTCTTCATTGTCTTCAGAAAGAGGGGAAGTCCAAGGACAGGCGGACCTATATCAGGAGGGAGTTCCACAACCGTGGTGCGGTTGCCGAGAACGCCCTCCTCATAGGAGTCACCTGGATACCTGGGGGACCCCTATGTGGGCGCTCCCAGCTGACCGCAGGGGTCGATTCTAAACCCGGAGGATGAGGCGATGCTGCTGATAGGCAGGGTCAAGGCCATTTAGAGCTTTATAGGTCAAAATCAACACCTTGAATCGGGTCCAGAAGACTATTGGCAGCCAGTGCAGAGAACGGAGCACTGGTGTAATGTGCTCACGGCGACCTATCCCCATAAGGAGACAGGCCGCCGCATTCTGCACCAGCTGCAGTCTCCGGATCATCACCAAGGTTAGCCCCACATAGAGCGCATTACAGGAATCTAGTCTTGAGGTGATAAAAGCATGGATGAGGGTGGCAAGGTCCATGTCTGAGATATAAGGCCTAAGCCATCGCACCAGATGTAATTGGCAAAATACACCCTTTGCCACAGCCACCACCTGGACATCCAGGCAGAGTTGCGGGTTCAGGAGCACCCCCAGACTACGAACTTGAGGAACCAACTGAGGGTGGACCCTATCAATGATGGGTGACACCACTCCCTTGGCTGCTCCCACCAGCATTGGAATTCAGCTTCAAGTGGCTCACCCTCATCCAGTCCCTCACAGCTGCCAGACACTGAGTAAGTACCAAGACTGCTGGGCCTGGGTCAGCTGAAAAAGAGAGGTACAGTTGAGAGGTACAGCATATTGATGACACTGCACCCCGAACCCTCTGACGATCTCACCCAAAGGCTGCATGTACATGTTGAACAGGATTGGGGACAAAATAGAGCCTTGCGGGATTCCACACGTGAGGTCCCAGGGAGAAGATGAACAATCACCCAGCACCACACATTGAGTTCTCCCGGCCAGGATGGAATGAAACAATTCAAGAACAGTTCTACCTGCCCCGACTCGGTCCCGCAACCGAGTCACGAACATCTCATGGTCAACAGTATGAAATGCAGCTGAGAAATCTAATAGGATCAACAGGGTCAAACGACCCTGGTCCAGCTCACGCTAGAGATGGTCTACCAAGGCCACAAGTGTAGTCTCAGTGCCATAACCGAGACAAAAGCCATACTGCGAGGCTTCTAGGAAGCTGATCTGATCCAGATGCCCCTGAAGCTGCCAGGCCACTACCCACTCAGTAACCTTTCCTAAAAAGGGAAGGTTAGAGATTGGCTGATAGCTGGCCAGGGAGTCAATGTCTAATTATGTTTTTTGAGCAGAGGCCGCACTGTAAGAAATTGACATGATTTTGGGCCAAATTAAGATATTAATTTTCCTGCTTCAAATGTGCTGAACCAGGAGATGCCTCTGTTTGATTCAAGTAGGCCACTCTGTGTTAAACTGTAACCAAACCAAACGTGCCTTCCTGACAAGCTGCCAGAGCATACATGGGGGTATTGCTGTAAATAACTCTATGTAACTGAACCAAAAAGATGCTTCCTTGACACAAATGTAACAACAATATACACTGGATGCAATTGCACCCATCATTGTGTTAAAATGTAACCAAGAACACACACTGGAGCTATAATATTTGGAATATAATTTTATGGGCCAGTGGGACTGCTATTTAGAATTATGTAGAATGTTAGAAATTAGGCAAGATACTATTACGTATATGTGTGATGCATTTGATGTGAAGAACAGAAGTATGAGTAAAATAATCAGTATTAGCAATNCAGGAAAGTGTCGAGAACTGGGGTTTCCCTCGATTATTGATTATCACTAAAAACAAATCAAGAACCGTGATTCTCTGTGAGAATTGAGAAAATACTGTGATTGACTTTCAGCCGTAGTGGGGACTGACTTTGTTACAAGGAGACATTCCCCAGAGATATTCTCCAAAATCTGTGACTGTGAAGTGCTGTGTATGGTTAGTAGTGCTATAGCAATGATGTAAGTAGTAGCAGAAGGGTTATTGGTGGCATGAAGAGCATCTGTGGATTGGAGACTGATGGAACAACTTAGCCATCCTCCCTATAGGATGAAAGGATCAGCTGGAGACAAAAGTGGCCAGTGAGGCTTCAGAACTGTGAATGGGGTTCTGATCATGTGACCAGTTAGGGTGGGCCTGGGCTGCATTTATTACGTTCTTCTGGTGTGGGTCTCATTTCATATTGGTGAACTCAGAGATGCTGGTGGGGCCCCTCCTAGTATGGGAGGGATCTGGTTGCAGGTGCTGATACAGCAAGTCTCAATGCCTCTGAGAACCTCCCCTTCTTGGAGCTCCTATAGGCCCAGCTTGCTTGCTTGAGCTGACCCATACTCTCATTAAGGTCTTGCTTCTCTATATCCCAGGTTTTAGCTTGGGATATAGAGAAGCTGGATGCTGTTGCAGCTATTTATTTATTTATTATTAGATTTATTTGCCCCCCCCTCCTGCCACAGAAGCTCGAAGCGGCTCATAACTTCTTAAAAACAATATACTACAACTAAAAACACTAAAAAACAGCCATAAAACCCACAACAAAGCATTAAAACATCCCCACCGTACCCAGCTTCCACCCATCACCCATCTCCCTCACTAAAAGCCTGGTGGAACAGCCAGGTCTTCATTGTCTTCAGAAAGAGGGGAAGTCCAAGGACAGGCGGACCTATATCAGGAGGGAGTTCCACAACCGTGGTGCGGTTGCCGAGAACGCCCTCCTCATAGGAGTCACCTGGATACCTGGGGGACCCCTATGTGGGCGCTCCCAGCTGACCGCAGGGGTCGATTCTAAACCCGGAGGATGAGGCGATGCTGCTGATAGGCAGGGTCAAGGCCATTTAGAGCTTTATAGGTCAAAATCAACACCTTGAATCGGGTCCAGAAGAGTATTGGCAGCCAGTGCAGAGAACGGAGCACTGGTGTAATGTGCTCACGGCGACCTATCCCCATAAGGAGACAGGCCGCCGCATTCTGCACCAGCTGCAGTCTCCGGATCATCACCAAGGTTAGCCCCACATAGAGCGCATTACAGGAATCTAGTCTTGAGGTGATAAAAGCATGGATGAGGGTGGCAAGGTCCATGTCTGAGATATAAGGCCTAAGCCATCGCACCAGATGTAATTGGCAAAATACACCCTTTGCCACAGCCACCACCTGGACATCCAGGCAGAGTTGCGGGTTCAGGAGCACCCCCAGACTACGAACTTGAGGAACCAACTGAGGGTGGACCCTATCAATGATGGGTGACACCACTCCCTTGGCTGCTCCCACCAGCATTGGAATTCAGCTTCAAGTGGCTCACCCTCATCCAGTCCCTCACAGCTGCCAGACACTGAGTAAGTACCAAGACTGCTGGGCCTGGGTCAGCTGAAAAAGAGAGGTACAGTTGAGAGGTACAGCATATTGATGACACTGCACCCCGAACCCTCTGACGATCTCACCCAAAGGCTGCATGTACATGTTGAACAGGATTGGGGACAAAATAGAGCCTTGCGGGATTCCACACGTGAGGTCCCAGGGAGAAGATGAACAATCACCCAGCACCACACATTGAGTTCTCCCGGCCAGGATGGAATGAAACAATTCAAGAACAGTTCTACCTGCCCCGACTCGGTCCCGCAACCGAGTCAAGAACATCTCATGGTCAACAGTATGAAATGCAGCTGAGAAATCTAATAGGATCAACAGGGTCAAACGACCCTGGTCCAGCTCACGCTAGAGATGGTCTACCAAGGCCACAAGTGTAGTCTCAGTGCCATAACCGAGACAAAAGCCATACTGCGAGGCTTCTAGGAAGCTGATCTGATCCAGATGCCCCTGAAGCTGCCAGGCCACTACCCACTCAGTAACCTTTCCTAAAAAGGGAAGGTTAGAGATTGGCTGATAGCTGGCCAGGGAGTCAATGTCTAATTATGTTTTTTGAGCAGAGGCCGCACTGTAAGAAATTGACATGATTTTGGGCCAAATTAAGATATTAATTTTCCTGCTTCAAATGTGCTGAACCAGGAGATGCCTCTGTTTGATTCAAGTAGGCCACTCTGTGTTAAACTGTAACCAAACCAAACGTGCCTTCCTGACAAGCTGCCAGAGCATACATGGGGGTATTGCTGTAAATAACTCTATGTAACTGAACCAAAAAGATGCTTCCTTGACACAAATGTAACAACAATATACACTGGATGCAATTGCACCCATCATTGTGTTAAAATGTAACCAAGAACACACACTGGAGCTATAATACTTGGAATATAATTTTATGGGCCAGTGGGACTGCTATTTAGAATTATGTAGAATGTTAGAAATTAGGCAAGATACTATTACGTATATGTGTGATGCATTTGATGTGAAGAACAGAAGTATGAGTAAAATAATCAGTATTAGCAATNATCAAGAGATGGCCAGAGAAAGAACAAATAATGCTGAAGAAGTAAAAAGGACCTCTTGTTCCCCAAACAAACTACGTTGGTAATTCACAGGAACTGATAACAGAGGCCAAGCTGAACAAATAAGAGTGTGGTTGTTATCAAACAATATATGACTCTCAGAAGGATGTGCGAATTACTTGAGGGCCAGGAAGCGTGACCCCCCATCTCTGGAGGGAGGCGGAGGGGACATGACTTCAATGGTCAGAACAAACCTCACATCATGACTAAGCAAAAAGGTACCCCAGATTTGGGGCAGCCAATGAGAGTGCTCCACAAGCCTAGTACTGACAACCCCGCACTCTGAATAATCATAAGACAGTCACAGCATATAAGGCTTGGCTCTGGATTAGTTCTTTGCCTTCACGGTCCTCGATTGCAATCCCTCAGGGGAGCCAACGAGCTCGGTGATTGCCCTTTTGGGGACCCCCTTTATCTAGGGGGGTTCTACAACGGCTTCTTGGGCCCCCTGACTGCTTTCCTCCTGAACCAGGCCATCACCTCTGATCACGTAAGAATATGTGCTTTTGTATGTATTTTTGGGTAGACAAGGGTAGATGGGTGCAAATGTGAATGGAAGTGTCTCTTGGGTATTGGTATGCTAAATTGTTCTAATATTATTGAATAAATGCTCATTGATTGAATAAAAGACTCATTACTGAAACAGAAGAAGAGCAATTTCCCCCCCCCCTCTCAAACTGAAGTATTTCCACTAGATCCCGAAGAATTGAAAGGGAGCTGCTTGCCTAAAGGTGCAGGAAGGGAGCTGTACCCTATCAGACAGGGACAGTAGCATATCTCTCCGGAGCAGAAAGAGGCCTCACCTAAGGCAGGGTGCAAGAAAGGAGCTGTACCCTCCGGGACAGGGGCAGTGGATTCTCTTAACAGAGATAGGCTCCACCTTAAAGCAGTTGAACCCCTTTCCAATTCATTATAGCACCACCGCCTCCTTGAGGCAGCCTGGCACTCTGCCGTCCCTAAGTGAGGCATTGACTTTCCCAGCCAGCAATGGCCCCAATGTCTCCTGGCTGGCCTTAACCAGCCAGAATGGGGCAAGGGTCCAGTTCACAATAGGTGAACCTGACATCCCCAAGGACATCTTCTGCATCTGAGAATGAAACCCACTGAAACTGATCCCATAAAACAGGACAAGATGGGACTTTCATTACCCATGATTCTTCTACTGCCATAAGTGCAGCGTGAAAGTTGTGATGAATTTGAGCAATTTTATCCACAAAAAAGTTGACAAACAAGTCACAGTGAGCACTGGAAGATTCCAGTTCAAGGCGGAGGGTGGTCAGACTGACCAGCCCCCTCACCACCCAAAAAAGCTCAGCTGGATGTGACTTAGTGGACGCTATGAGAACAGCAAAGAATTGCTTCTTTGATGTCCGCACAGCCACGGCATAGGTACGTAAACTGACTCTAAGTCGCAGTCGGTCAGCTTCAGTGTGAGAACGACACCACTGTTGCTCCAACTGCTGCCCTTCCAGCTTCATCTGCCACAGGTCCTCTGTGTACCATGGGGACCTGCATTGTTGGTGATTAAGGAGCAGATGCCTAGGAGCTGTATGGTTGATGGCTTCAGTCAGCACAGAATTCCAAAAAGCCACGAGGTCATCACTGAGACCAGAGGATACCACTCCAAGCGCATTCCAGAACCTCTCTGGTTCCACAAGTGTCTGGGGGCGAACCAACCGAATCGGTTCTGCACCTTTCCAGGGGCAGACATGCGTCTGGATACTGGCCTGGAGGAGATAATGATCTGTCCATGACGAGGGCACTGCTGACACCTCCCCCACCAATGGATCCCCTGCATGAGGGTAGCCTTCTGTCAGTGCTTGTGAGACCCCACAAGTCAGTACCCCAGGAGTTTTTTTTTCATCCTACCATCTACTCTTTCTTAGAAATTCCCAGTCACTCCTTTTCCAGGCAGGAGCCCATTCCCAGAGTCTAAGACCCTCTTTTTCATTGCCTCTTGGGTCTTGAAGCTTTTCCACTGTTGCCTCACTTCAGTTGTTCTGCTTGGCTTTTCCCTGCAGCCGCCGCTAACCTTCCCATCTTAGTTCACAGTCATGGGTGTAGCTAGGTTGGAATGGGTCCTGGTCAGAAGGCTGAATGGGCCCCCCCAGTGGCAGGTGACACAGCTGCACCAGGTAGCATGCCCCCACTCCAGGTTCATGGGCTCCAGTGTAGCCGGACTACCTATTCCTATGATAGTTACATCCTTGATCTCAGTTCCCCTGCTGGCTCATTTGTGACATGCCCTTCATGCTCTTTCCAGAGATACGTAGTTTTGTCATCTATGCCACACATAGGCCTGCCTCCTCTGCGCAGTTCACTGCCTAGCAACAGTATTTTTTTGATGCCGTGAGACTGTACAGCCTCCCACACAGCTCAGCAATTTACCTGATCTGAAACACCTACTGCTGTTACAGTCGTGAAGCCACACACAGCCATCTGACTGTGTGTCACCCATGGCTGTTTGTGTCCGACTCCCATACTGTCAGCCTAGAGTAGAGAGGCACCAGCAGGGAATGTCCAGGCTCTTCCATACCACCAGCAAGACAGGACAGTTCCTCTTGCCAGGATAGCATAGGCTCACAGTTAGCACCCAAGATACAGCTACAACTTTGGCCAATCAGAACCAGAGATGACACCCAAAAGGCAGGGCAGGAAGCACCCATCATGCCCTCTTCTTCCCCTGTATAAAGGAAGAAGTCAAACTCAGGACAGCTTACCAACTGGTCCCCTCTGGTACAGTCTTCCTTGCTTCCTCCTCTGGACTCCATCTTCCCCACGCTGCACCTTCGGCCATCCACCCTGCACCTCTCTGCCATAACTGCTTGCGCCTTGGATTCTTGTGCTCTCACTACCTGACCTCCAGTTCATGACCCATGCTCTACCTACCTAGACCATGCTCTCACCTGATCCTCCAGTTATGATGCTCGTGCTATCGGATCGCCAGTTCCTGACCCATGCTCTACCTAGACCACACTCTCACTTGATCCTGAGAGGTCTCAGGTGCAGCCAGGTCCAACCCTGCTGAAATGCCCACACCAAATGCTCACCAGGGCTGGACTCGCCTGATCTTGTGATTTTGCACCGTGACACTGTTCCCAAACTGTCATCTGAATACCCCGCTGTACCTCTCCCAAGCTTCTCTCCTGAGCCCAGTCTGCTGATTATAACATTGAATTATATGCATTCCCTTTTGTGTGGACACTCAGCCCTTAGGGAGCTCGATGAAGTGGGTGGAGGAAGAATGGATTTGGAAATTATTATTATTATTATTATTATTATTATTATTATTATTAATTTACTTAGATTTCTTGGCTGCCCCCTCTTGCCACAACAGCTCGGGGCGGCTCACAGCATAACAACATATAAAACATCAATAAATACATAATAAAATATATAAAATTTATAATATACAATCAGCAGCGATCTGTGTGCTAGTCCTCTCTCTACCATGGAGGGTTTGTTCATGTCTTGCATTGAGAGTTACAATATCCTGTGGCACAGAAACAACTATGTTCTAGAGCTGAATCAGGTATCAGAATAAACATTCACAGGGTTATTTCACAATTTTGGATAGGCTATATTTGACCCAACCAGCATCCAAGTAACCAAGTCTTCCCATTTTTGTTCTCATACATGCTTTTGGTATTTCATGCTTTTATCACTTCTGGGTTTTTCCCCCCCATCCATCCTTCAGATTTTGCATGCAGATTTTTTTTAAAAAAAGAACAATAAGTAACCAATGTTCATGGGTGGGGTGAGCACTGGAACCAGATAAGTCACCCAAAATGGAAACAAGCATCCAAAAAGCCAAATGAATAAAATAAATTGATGGAATAGTAAAAAAGAGGGGGGGGTGGGGAAGGTAATTGAAGGAATTGTGGTTAAAGTCTGCTGAATGCGTTTTGTTGGCTTGGGTTTTGATTGTTCAGATTCAGTTGGTTTGCCCATTTTGGTGGGCACCATTTTCAGCTCTGCCCTGAAATGTCTTCAACCATAAGATCATTCACAATTATGTTTAAAGCTACCACACATTCCCTGTCACTTTCTATCTGTGGAGCTATTACACTTTATGCACACATTACATTAGTTTAGCTCCAAGTGGTAATTACTACTCATTACCCCTCAGTCAAGTAAGTGGTAATTACTGTTATTGATCATTTATATAGTGATTTCAGTGTTCAAAGTACTTTATAATCCTTATCTAGTTCACCCTCACAACAACTCTGTGAGGTAAGTCATTATTATTCCCATTTTACAGACAGAGAACTGAGACTGAGAGATAGTGACTGCCCCAGACCACCCAGTGAGTCCATGGCAAGCCTTACAACTCATGTAGCATGAATGTAACAGAGGGGAAGTTCTGATAGTTAGTGTTAAACCAAATTAACTACTTTGATTTTATTAAATTAAAATAACGACTCTGCTTTGGTACCATTGTCACAGCAGCTGTAAACAGATATAATTATTTTACAATCTCCCCCCAATGGTCATGGCAAACTATGTTACCCTTCTCTTTGTACTTCAGAGAAAAGAGTTCACACCAGGTTACTTCAAAGTCAAATGTACTCTTGTTGTTTCTGAAGTACTTTTTATTCTCTTCCTCCTCCTGAATAACTTTGGTTAGAGCTCCTGATGTGTGAACAGTTCATGAGTAAAAGTGATTTAAAGCCTAACTACTGCTAAGTATATCTTCATTTGTATGTGAGCAGAGGTACCACAAAGTTTCTCCTGAGCTGCTCATGATGACTATCTCTACTACTCATTTAACGTGTGAATGGGGCCAAACTTCTCCTGTCATTTCATGTCCTTGTGAGTCAGTGTTCCCCATATTCAATGAATGTGGTATATTTCTTTATTTGCTATGACCTTTGGTCACGCAATCAAATAAACAAACAAACAAACATGTTCCCCATATGTAAAATGTGGATAAGGACAGAGATCTTCTTCTGAGGGAAGTTGTACTTGAGGCCCATGATGGAGCGTGACAAAGCTTTATTGTCAATTTCCCTGGTGACCTCAGGTAGATAATCATCCTTACCCTGTTTTTGCTTTCATAACAATTCTACCCCAGGATATCCCCAGTGGCCCCAACTGAGTTACTCCTGACTTACACTAGTTAGTACAGCTGAGATAGTAATATCTTAATACTCCCACCCCATGGCACTAATGAGCAGTGAAAGGGGCATGCATGGACTCAAATTATTACTGGGGTAGCTCAACGTACTGAAAGACAGGCTGCTGAGTCTGGTGCTAAGTTATTGCAGGAATTGATCACTTGCTAATTGGACTATTAAGGCAACAACTGCCTTCTGATAGAACCAACTACCTTACAGCTAGCGCTGAAACGATTACCTGGAAAAATGGCTATACCCATTGAATCTCCGGTATCTGAATTGACTGTAAAATTTTGGATATGAATCAGTACCCAATTTCAGCCCAATTCGAGCACCCGATGTCCTGGAATGTTAACTTCCGGTCCCAGTTTTTCAGTTTCTATCCTGGCTTACTGATTGATAACTAGAAAATGGAAAAATCAGTGCCAGAAATGACTGGTTTTTCAGGTCTTTGATTGGTGATTTGGTAGCTCATTGAATACCCAACACGATGCTCGAAAATATAGGTATTCCCTGCAGGTACCAAATTAGCTTCCCATTTCAGTTCTACTTACAACCCCATAAACAGAGGCAATAGCTTGGGAGAAGATCTACTGAGGGGGAAGAAGGGTTGGGACGGGTTCAAGCAGCACCAGGGAGCTTGCAAGTAGCCCTGAGGGAGAGGGCTATTGGGGTAGGAACTGTTAGCAGGTTTGTCTGTAACAAGTCCACTTATACAGTATTGTTTTCTTAGTGAAGAATTAATGATGATGAAGGACATTTTGCAACTGTGACATAGCAATTACAGAGGGGAAAGACCACAGGGTGGCCCTCACCCTGCAAACACTCACTAGAGTCTGCAGTCTTGTTACACTACCTGAAACAGGAATGCAATTAGCCCTTAGCAGAAAGGATGCTCTAGTGCAGACTTCTAAGACCTGGGTACGATTCTTGGTGCCACCCGGAAGGGGCAACAGAAAGGGGCAAGTGAGGCCATAGCTTGTGGCGCCATAGGAATCCCTATGAGGCTAAGTTAGGTCATCTCTACAGAGAAATGAATAAATATAAATGTAATGCCAAACTTCATAATGTAACCCTGCCTGTTGCTTTGAAGTGGCCTAGTCTAGTTCATGGTTTAATTTTATGACCGTTGTTGTTCCAAAATGTTATTGTTACTGTTTGGCAAATCTATCTATCTATCTATCTATCTATCTATCTATCTATCTATCTATCTATCTATCTGACATTAATGGATTATGTTGATCTGTTGTTTGTTTATTTTATTTAAATTTTATATGCTACCCTACCCACAGGCTCAGGGCAGCTTACAAATAAAAAAGATTAAAATACAGAAACCCTAACCCCCCCAACCCTACCACAACCCCCCACAAACCCATCCAATATCATCACCCCATTCCCAGACCCTCCCAAACCATCCAGGTCCCCTATGGTCCCTGCCTAGCAAATGCCTTTTCAAATAAAAAGGTCTTGCACCGCCTCCGGAAGATGTTCAGGCTTGGGCTCAAATGAACGTCTGGGGAAAGGGAGTCCCAAAGCATCGGGACAGCAACCCAAAACACCTCCCTGCGAGCCCTTGTCATGGAAACAAGGTGAACAGACGACACACAGGGAGGCGTTCCCAGACAATCAGTGGGGCCACAATGGGGCATGGTAGGACAGGTGATCTTTGAGACATAGGGGGCCCAGACAAAGTTTTGGTATCTGTGTTTCTGAAAAGCTATACCCCAATGTATGCAGCACCATCAGGGGCAGGCTGCCTGGGAATGCAATAGCATGCAATTGCAAGCTGTCCAATGTATGGGTGGGATGAGGGAAGGGTCCGCACTGTGGCCCAGGGGTATCCAGACTTATGGTGCATGTGATACACTTGATCCAGGTGTCAATGCAGGTGATCTACCAGGAACCTTCTGGCTGGCTCGAGTCCAGTGCTCCAGGATGGAACCTATTCTGCTGGCTACCTGCTCTAGGACACCTCAGCAACTGATCTCAGGAGTGGAGCAGAACACTTGCTTTTAGAGAGAGTCTGCCCTGCCATCCTGGAAGATATCTCCTAGCCTGGCTGTTGCCTCCCCAGAGACACTCCCTGAGGCACCAGTCCCATTCTCCTCAGTGATCTCTGAGAGTTGGGTCCCTGTCCCCACACTGTGATCTACTGGAGACTAACTTGTAATCTACTAGTAGATCATGATCTACATTTTGGCCACCCCTGCTAGCCTCTGGGTAAAAACGTGATAGTAACCAAGAGAGACAGCGTGGTGTAATGGATACAGTGCTGGACTTGGACCTGGGAAACCAGGGTTCAAATCCTGCCCTGGCCATGAACTCACTGGGTGGCCTTGGGCAAGTTACAGTGTCTCTGTTTCCCATCTGTAAAGTGGGAATATAGGTGTGTCAGTCTTTCCCTGTGTTCCAACCTTAGATTGTAAGCCCACTGGCAAGGAGTGGTCTCAGAAAATCTGTAACTGTAAAGTCCTGTGTATCCCTTGTAGTGCTATAGAAATGGTAAGTAGTAGCAGTAGTAACCTGCTGTGGGCCACTGTCACACTTGTTACTGTGATGCTAGATGTTTGCCTGGGCTGACACTGGGTTTGTTGGCAGCTAGCCTGGGCTCTTACCTCAGCAAATGGCCAAAGTTCCAGACCGGGCTAACACCAACTTGATTGGGGCAAAGCAGGCCAGAGTGTGTTCATGTGTTTGATCCTGTTGTCCTGTATCAGGTCCACCATGGCTGGCCACCATAGCTGCCCATCATGGGGGGAGGGGGGTTGCTGGCTGCTGCATAGGGTGGGGCCAGGAAGCCACACATTTGTGCATCTCCCTGCCCCCTCCTAGGTCCCAGCCATGTGAACGTTCGTGCCATGGTCTGACCTGGTCTACACCATGTTACTGGTTGCAGTCACTGAGCCCAAGACCATGGGTGTGGTCACTTCTGTTTTTATCCTCTGCCTGGGGTCCTTTTGAATATAACACCAGTTTCCTCCTTGAACTTCTTGTATTACCGTGGGCAAATCACTTCATCTACCCTGGGCTGTAGTTGTCCATCTGTTAAAGTAGCCTGGGACTCCAGTAATGATTGTGAGGTGATGGTATGTGAGAACTTCATCCATCTCAGTAGACTTTGAGAAGCTATTGGATTCCCAGGAATAGGATTTCAAGACTGGTGACAATCCATTTCTACGAAGTCCACCATACATGGCTCACACCTGTTGCTGGCACCCCCATTTTTACAGCCAAGGAGGTGAGGTAGCAAGAAGAGCCATGCACTGAAAGTAGGATTCAAACTCTCAACTTCTAGTTTAACACCCTATTCAATAGGCCAGGGGTGGGGAACTTATTCCCTCCCAGGGGTCACTTTGAAAATTAGTAGATGCTCCAAGGGCCACATAGAAACTGGTAGCAGAGGTGCTTAAGGGGTGTGCTCAGGAAGAGGGGGAGGGTCCAGATCATAGATCCAGGTAATGGATCTGTCCCTTTCCCTTGTATGCAGGTCCTCATCTTTGCTCTGTTCCTCTGTTTTTCAGTGCTTGGCATCAGGACCAGCTTTAGAATTTGTGGGGATCAGGGCACTGCTCTAGTCACTTCCTGCAGGGCCCTGCTTCCCATCCTACTTGGTAAGGCAAGGGGAGGAGGTCAGGCCCTAGCAGGAAGCAGCTAACTGGTGGGGTTGAGAGTTACAAATAGGGAGAGAGCCCTGCAGAAATAGCCTGTCCTGGGGACATGGGAGCACTGGTCCTGAGGCTTCCAGGAATAGCCTCCTCCAACCATTGAGCCTGGGCCATGGCCCCTACGGGCCATGCTTAATGCCAGTCCTACTTAGGGTTAGGAACTGATTCCAAGGGCCAGATCCAAGAATGTGAAAGGGGCCACATAACTAGCTGTGGTCTGCATTTTTCCCGTCGGACTGAGGTTCTGCATCCCTGCGATAGGCCATAGTAGCGCCATCCTTAAAAACACGTAGATCATTATATGACCATTTTTTGCAATGAACATATTTGCAAGTCACTGGGGCTGATCCCGGGCAGCCCGCCCACATGTGTGCGCCATCCGCGTGCTCGTCCATTGAGCATGCATTGTGTCTCGCGGAACCCGTGCGTAGGGGGGTTTGGGATTGCAGCCCCTGATATGGAACCCGAATGCCAACTCAGGCATGATTCTGCTGAGAACAGACCTGTCTGCACCAGGACCAACACTATGAAATATAAGGACCATTTTATATCCCTCCTTCTCTCTCTTACTGGGATAGCTTAAATCCCTCACTGCTATTCAGCGTGCGCGCGCATACACGCACACACACACACACACACACAAAACAAATAACGGAACGACTCTGGCTATGATGCATTTCAACAGCATAATTTAGGCTTGCTACCATTCTATTAAATTATAAATATCTATCACCCTCTGAAAGCCCAGTGCTTTTCGGCAGGGAAGGGAGCATAAAAAAAGAAAAGAAAAGAACACCCTGCAAAAACGGCTGGCTGCTGAATCGTGGTTGCTATAGTGATTAACAATGGGCATCCTTCTTCAGGAGCCAGGGATGCTGATGCAGCTAAAACAAATGTTTGCGTATGGTTGTGGTGGGGACGGTGACGGATTAAGGAATGCTGGCCTTGGGGCTCCATGTAATCCAATTCTAAATAAATCATAAATCTAAGTGCAGGCTGGCATGTTGAGGAGAATACCAATGTGGGGAGGGTGATTCCAGGGAAACGTCCATTAGAGAAGGGAGAAAGATGGGAGACAGCGTAATGGGTGAGCCAGGCCAACAAGCCAACGTACCTGATAGAGACTGTCCACAGCATCCCAGCACTGATGTCCCATGCTGAACTAGGCTTAGTTATCATGATGTCCTGGAGAAAATAAATTCAGACAGTGTGTGAGGGGCATGGGTCTCAAACAGAGCTGAAATGGGTAGCGCATTTGCTAGTACCTGTGAGTAATACCCATCATTTCTATTCCTGTGTTGGGTGCCCAAAGGGCCACCTGAGTATTAATAAGGCACCTGATTACCTGAAAATACTGGATATTGCCATTGCCAAGTCACTGATTTACCATTTTACCAATTGGTAAACTCGTACAGGAATGGGAATGGAAAGTCAAAAAATCAGTACCAGAAGTCAGAAAACTAGTACTGGACGTTGAAAAATGGGGAGAAAATGGTATTTCAGTACATCAGATAGCCCGCCAGGCTCTAATTGGGTACCAATTATTAGTTCCTGATGTTACCTGGTAAGGTTAAATACCACAGTTTTGATGGGTATACCTGGTTTTCTTTACAGGTACTTGTTTCAGCTCTAATCTCAAACAGGCAGTACCCCAATTCTAGGGCAGTGGTCAGCTCCGAGGTGCCAGTGCTGCACCTACTGTCCAGGAAATGCATGATAGGCCCCACGTTTCAAGCGTTTCACTTAAATTGATATCCTGCCCTAGGGCTCAGATCAGGTTACAACATATTAGGGTTTAAACAAGATTCTTTTAAATTTTCCCTTGAAATAGTCTCCTAAGATTCTGTGCTGGGGACCAAGACCTTGCAGAGAGCTTGACCCCAGTACGAAATCTCATGAGATCTCATAACCCCGCTCAAAATAACTTCTTATGCGCAAAATGACCACTGTGACTGTTCTGTGCATGAGCAGCACTTTTCCAAAATGTGTCAGCATTGCCACCATTTTTAAAAAGGGAATCCGGTCTGCTCATGTGCAGAATGACTGCCACACATGCGCAGAATGGCTGCCCTTTTCTGAGATGGCGACAATGCTGCTGGCACCATTTTGAAAAAGGGCCATGCATGTGCAGAATGGGCACAGTGGGTTTTTTAAAACATTTTTTTTCTCGAGAATCTCGTCAGCAATAGTGTTGAGAATGTCTGATTCTCGACTGATTCTTGACTGGGAAAATCTCACTGAGAGCTTAAAATTCCCGATGAGAATCTTGAGAATATCGAGATCAAGTTTCAGCCCTATAGCATACGTAAAAAGATATACATAAATAAAACAAATAAAAAATCACCCACCTATGAGGTCCTCAAGCCCTATCTCTGCATGCTAAATGTTTGGTTAAAATAAGAAGTCTTACATTGCTTCCAGAAGATGCTCACACTGTGACTTTGGTTACTCTCCAGGTGGAAGGAGTGCCTGTCTGCATGCCTTTATTGTATGGACTTGTCATGACAATGATACATGCAAAAGGGTACTCCAGTCTCTACTGACCTCAGAGGCCATGATGGGATATAGAGGATGAGGTGGTCTTTCAGATACGTGGGGCTCAAGAAATGTAGTGCTATATAGTTCAAAACCAGCACCTTGGATTGTGCTCTAAAAGCTATAGGAAGCCAGTACGGGAGTGTTTTTTAGTTGGAGGTGCTGAAGTTTGGGATACAACAGTTTCACCCCCAGAAGATTGACAGGAGGGAGGGCAGCAGCACTAGATTGCACAGAAGAAACTGGGGAATCCAGTAGGGTGCCACCTTGGATATATGGCTGAGATGAGAGGAAGTGTTCCTGTTCTGTTGGGAAATATCAACCTTTTGGGAGCGCTTCTCAGCATTCGCTAGTACTTCGTCAATCTCTGGTGATTCTGTGCATCTGCCATTGTTGATATCGGTGCCTCTAATTTTTCATTATTTCCCACCAATTGTGTAATTTTACAGCCTCTTTCATCATTTTTCATCCCATTGTGACATTTTTTCATCATTTTTGTCATTTACACCACTTTCTGGGACTTTGGGGGAATTTTACAGCACTTTTACAGCACTTTTATGGCTCTTTGATGGCAATTTCCAAATCTTTCCTGGCACTTAGCCAGCACTTTTGAATCTCCACAGCCCCCAGGGACTTGAGATCGGCCCTGTAGCAACTCTGTTCAACTTGCAAAAAATAATGACAAATGGTGAAAACAGTGGAAAAGCCAGTAAGTTTCCATATTGCGCGAATGAAGGTGAATGACCTGTTTCTGATGGAAACAGCATTCACCGCGATTTGTCGTTTCAGACCTTCCTGGATATTTATCCCAGGGATGATAGTAGGAGGTAGAGGGATTCTTGTCCTGAAGACATAGGCTTTCCAAATGTGCAGAAGTCCCGAAAGGGTGCAGAGGAGAGACGTTAGGACACACAATGTTGATGAGAGAAGCAAAAGAAGGAGGGACAACTTCAGCAAGACCAGGCACTTAGGTGGCTTCCAGAATTACAATTTTTGTTTTGTTTCAAGGCTTGGTCAACCATTGGGGTATTATTATTATTATTATTATTACTACTATTTTATTATAAGCATTTATATAGCACCAGCGATGTACCTGGCACTTAACAGAGAACAAGATAGACACGGTCCCTGCCCGAGAACTCACAATCTAAAGAAGACAGGGGGAGGGGAGACAGGGAAGGGGTACCAGAGGGAGAGACAAGGGATGCAACATTCATAAGGATGCGAGAACTCAGGTACACTCTCTTGGCTTGGTTACAGTACATTGGGAGTTTGCAGATAACAGGTGGGGGATAATCCTGGGTGGCAATGATTATCAGGAGTTCGGAAGGGCAGAGCGGAAGAGAAGGGCAGAGCGGAAGAGACTTGAAGGTGTGGAGGGAGGGGGCAAGGTGGATGTGGGCAGGGAGGGAGTTCCAGACGAGGGAGAAGGGACAAAGGCAGTTGCGGGAGCAGGGGAAGCGTGGGAGGGTGAGGGAGGGAAAGAGACGGAGTGGTGGAAGCTAGGGCCCAGTGTATTCTAAAACGATGAACCCCAAATTCAGGGATCAGAATAAATCATGCAAACTAACAAAAGACTTCATATTGTGCAATTTTGGATCCAAATTAATTTTTCAGAATTACGTCCCATCAGTTTTGAACATATCATACCTTTAGAAACTTCATGAAATACCATATCGAGCTATCAGTGAGGGGTTTTTCTCTTCTGGGGGGTGGGGTGGGGAGTGTCATGGACTGTTTTTCTTCAGCAACTATGGAACAAGGCCTCATTGCCCAGTATCTAAACTAGCAACTAAGGGTGCCCACACCCATTTGCTAGCTCACAAGGCTGGCATCCTATTGGCTAGCTCATATTACTCCCCACTCAGGCTCTTATTCTGCTCTGGCAGAAGTAATTTCTATGAGAATTTGACCAAATCCAAAATTCGACGATAATATTTATTTATTTATATATTTCAACCACCCCCTTCATGCCTACAGCATCTCAGGATGGCTTACAAAGTCAAAAAATATATAACAATAACATCCAATAAAAATCCAAAACTTCAAAACATTTTTTAAAATCTTAAAAAAACAAGATTTATCCCCAACTATCTCACCCTCCCCTGCAAAGGCCTGGGTGAACAGCCAGGTCTTGCAAGCTCAGTGAAAAGCCAGCAGACCTGGGGCCAGGTGGACTTCCTCTGGGAAGGAGTTCCAAAGTCGTGGCCCGGCCACCGAGAACGCCCTCTCCATAGTGGCCCCCCGTTTTACACGGGGGACCTCCAAAAAGGTGCCCCCAGTAGACCAAAGGGATCGTGCTGAGGTGCGGAGGGCGAGGTGGTCCCTGAGGTATGAGGGGCCCAGACCGTGCAGGGCTTTATAGGCCAACACCAACACCTTGAATCTGGCTCAGTACACTATAGGCAGCCAGTGCAGAATACGGAGCACAGGTGTTATGTGCTCCCATCGACCCGTCCCCATGAGTAGATCGGCCGCCACATTCTGCACTAACTGCAGCCTTTGAACCAGTATCAAGGGAAGCCCCACCTAGAGCGTGTTACAGTAGTTTAGCCTCAAGGTGATGAAGGCGTGGGTGAGTGTGGCCAGGTGAGGCCTGGAAATGTATGGACGCAGCCTCTGCAGTAGATACAACTGGTGAAAGGTGGCTTTAGCCACCGCCTCCACCTGTCAATCCAGACAGAGGTCTGCATCCAGAACCACTCCCAGACTCATAATCTGCTGGGCTACAGGATGGCAGACCCCGCCCCCCTACGAGGGGAGCCGACACTTCCCTCGCTCTACCCACCACCATCACCTCTGTCTTGTCGGGATCGAGCTTCAATCTGCTCTGCCACATCCAATCTGCCATGGCCTCCAAACAGTGGGAAAATAACGAGACAGCAGGACCTGGGTCGGTTGAAAATGAGAGGTACAGCTGAGTATCATCACCATATTGGTGACATCACATCACGAACCCTCTCACGATCTCCCCCAAGGGCTGCATATACACATTAAATAATAACGGAGACAGGATCGAACCCTGCGGAATGCCACAGGTCAAGGCCTGGGGGCTTGATTTTCCAGCCCCCAGCACCACCTGCTGGCTTCTCCCCGAGAGTAATGAGTGGAACCCCCCAAGGACAGTCCCATCCAGACCCCTCAGGTCTCGCAGCCGTCTCAATAGCAGCCCATGGTCCATTGTGTCAAAAGCGGCCGAGAGATCTAGCAGGATCAGAAATGTTGAACAACATTCTGCATCCATCTCCCGGTGGAGATCGTCTACCAAGGCCACCAAGGCCATCTCAGTACCATAACCGGGGCGGAACCCAGACTGAAAAGGGTCAAGGAAACCGATGCTATCCAGATGTGTCTGGAGCTGTAGTGCCACCGCCTGTTCGATAACCTTCCCTAAAAAGGGAAGATTAGAGATGGGTCGGTAGCTGGAGAGTGCATTCACATCCAAAGATAGCTTCTTCAGCAGGGGATGCACCACAGCCTCCTTGAGACTGGGCGACAATCTCCCCTGCCAAAGGGACGTATTGACTACCCTCGCCAGCACCATCCCCAAAGTCTCCCTGGAGGCTTTCACCAACCAGAATGGGCATGGGTCTAATTCGCAACTGGTGGCTCTAACAGACCCCAGGACATCCACCGCATCGGCTGGCATCACTTCCTGAAACTCATTCCAAGAAGGTAAACCACATGGTGCCTCCATAACCTTGCACTCCTCACCCACTGCTTCCAATCTGGTGTCAAAGTTACTCTGGATCTGAGAGATCCTGTCTGCAAAATAGGTGGCAAACTCCTCACAGCGGGCCTGGGACAAACCCCCATCCAGGCGGAGGGAGGCCAGACTGACCAGGCCCCGCACTACCGGGAACAGCTCCACTGGGTGGGATTTTGCAGATGCTATGAGGACAGCAAAGAAAGCTTTCTTTGCTGTCCTCACAGCCTCAACATAGGACCGCAAATGGGTCCTATGGAGAAGTTGGTCAGATTCAGAGCGAGTCCGACGCCAGCGTCGCTCTAGTCTCCTGCGTACCTGTTTCCTACACCTCAGCCCCTCAGTAAACCAAGGGGCCCTGCAGTGGCGAGATGGAGACAGGGGACGTCTTGGAGCCACCCTGTCAATGCCCCCCTCCCAGCAAGATGTTCCAATGCTGGACCAGCTCATTGACAGAGTGACCGTCAGGGTCTAATGGCTGTGATTGCAGCAGCACATATTCATGGGGGTCCTAAATATGATATACCAGGACCCCAAAATTTCTCCTGGTAGGTGTGAAGACACTTATGCTTGGCTTAGCTTGTATGAATGCCATCATGAACAATGTCAGCCCACATAGCAGAACAACAGCACCAGGAGTCATATGAAGGCCTGTTGGCTCCCTGCCAAATACCAGTGGCTGCCAAGAATTTCAATAAAGGCCTAGGCTTTCTGGGGAGGTTCACCTGAGGCTGAGGTTCTGTGTTGAGTTACAGACTGGAGCTGTCTCCACTCTGGAGATATCCTGTTTCCCTCTGCTCTCACTGACACATGGCTTCAGCCTTGATGTGGAGTGAAAAATTGAAACGAGGACAGTTCAGTCAACAGTGTGTCTGTGAAATTAATGAGCCCCTTCGCCTCCAACACCTGATAATTACATCTTTCAATTAAATGAACTCTCTCGCTGTATGGGATCTTATAAATTAACTCCATGCGATGCATCTTTTGCTGACTGCCAAACCTTTCTAGTGCCAAAACCTGCCAGCATGGCCGAGCTCTCAGAGTTAAAAGCAGGGAGACCTTGGAACTTGTCTTGTGATTGGCTTAACGTCAAAATGGTTTAATAAACTCACCTTCCTGTGTCCGCACACTGTACTGGTGTCACACTCCCAGCCGACATTATGGGTGTCGGCTGGGCACAGCAAGGAGGCAAATGAAACTTAAGGAGTGTGATCATATCAGAAAGGGGTAGGGTAAGGCAGCTCTCCCACTTCTTTTTGACATAGCTGCACCCCCCTACAGTATTGTATTGTGGTGCCGTTACCAGCTGTGGGAGGGAGCACCTCAGAAAGGGGGTCGGAGAGCCTCTAAGTCCCACCTCTTCTTGATATGGCCACACCCTTCCTGGAAAACATTCTTTTGGCATTACGGGTGTGCAATTCATTTTCATTTTTTAATTACTAAAATGAACAAAGCCCCTTTCTTTTTAGTAATTAGAATATGAAAATGACAGACAGGAGTAACATAAATGGAGAAAAATGAAGAAAAAAAAAGCTTCTGTTCTTGTTACCAAAATATCTTTTTTTTAAAAATCACTGCGTGTGTGCAAAATGGTCACCAAGGCCATTCTGCACATGCGTTGGGCCATTCTGCGCAGACCAGCTGCCCTTTTCCAAAATGGCACCGATGCTGCCTGCGCCACTTTGGCAAAAAGTGTGCATGCGCAGAAAGGCCCTGATGGCCATTTGTGCGGCGCAGTGATTAAAACAAATTATTTTTAATAAACGTTACGAACCATCCCCCCCAAAAAAACCAAAGGGGTTTTTGTAAATGAAAATGAAAACTGATACAAAAATTAATGATGTGCCTGCTGCACACTCCTAGCTGGCACTCATGAGTAGCATTCAAAGCTTTCTATGGTTTTGGGTTGGCATCCCCATGTAGGGTAGTCCTTTTAAGCCACTACAAGAAATTCAGTGTATACACACACACACACACAGAGTTTAAGATGGATTAATTTAATTTAAAAATCCACTTTTAGGAACCTTGCACGAGTGGCGTTTAGATGTGCCTCCTGGCACCAGAAGTCATCCAGCCACCATTGGAAACAGCGGCGCCGGGCAGCTTGCACATTCTTTTTAAAACCACATTTGTCAAAACTCTATATCGGGGTTTGACAAATCAAGTTTTAAAAAGAATGTGTGAGTCGCCCAGCACCATTGTTTCCAATGGCGGCCGGGCGACTTCCGGTGTGGGGAGGCGCATCTAAACGCCACCTGTGCGATATTCTTAAAAGTAGATTTTTAAATCTGCTAGATTGGTCACTCATTTAAAAATAGCCATTAAAGCGATTTGTAGAACCAACATTACTAAACCAGTTTAAGGACAGTTTACTTTAACCCATGAAGTAATAAATTGAATGCCAGAATTATGGTGCACACAATCCACTTGATCCAGACGTCAACCTCAGCTGATCAACGAAGACTTTGTCTGCTGGCTCTGGTGCTCAAGGCTGGGAAACCTTCTACTGGCTCTCAGCTCTAGAGCATCTCAGTAACTGGTCTCAGGAGTGGGGAAATACACTCCCCCAGAGAGAGCCTTGTCCTAGCCCCCCTCCTTCTTGGAGACTCTCTCTGGAGTGCTGGTTTTGTTTTCCTTCCCAGAGGCCATCTCTCCACTCCTCACACTGTCATAGGTGACATGTGGGGAGGGGGGCACCAGGGGCACATCCCCCCCCCGATTTTTTGAAGCCCTATAGAGCCCCTGCATGGTCCCCACTCTTGTGCTCCCCCCCCCCCGCCCGTTATCAACAGTTGCTGATTGCCTATGCACACCATGACCTACTGGAGACTAACTTGTAATCTACCAATAGATTATGATCTGCCTCTTGGTTACCCCGCTTTAATCTGAACAGGTTTATTCTATGTCCTGCCCCACTTCCCAATATTCTTAAAATGGTGATAATAATCCACAACACAGGCGTTCACACTTTGCAGAGTAATTACCCAGAGGGCAGTTATTTGGGGAGTTAACGAATGTGTGAACAATTCAACGTTAGATGTTAAGTGTCTAAAACCCCCTTAATTAACACCCCTTTCCTCTTTACTCATCACTTACCCCTGGAATAAGCTACTTATGTATTCCTATTTATATACCCTGATGGTACTTTAAACACTGCAGCGATGTGAACCAAAACAAAAGTTAAAGTGAGTGAAGGAGTATAAAAGAAAATTGTGAGTGAACATTTACAAGCTTATGGTAGTTATGCATTCTCATTTCAGCCCTAATCAAGACCACTCAGTGAATTCATGGCTAGGACAGGAATCAAACCTTAGCTTCCTAGGCCCTGGTCTAGCACCTTATCCACTACACCACACTAGCTCCCTCAGTCCCTCTTTAATCCCTCGTACCAGTTCCCATTCCCGGGAACCTGGGGCCTTGTCTGAAATGGTGATGTAGTCCCCTTGCTAACAGAGGTATGTTTCATGCATGGACACTGACTCAACTCTAAGAAAAAAAGGTTAAAGTAATTAATTTTGAATATTCAGTCAGGTGCCAGAGTTCTTTGAATTATAGGCCTGTATGTTCTATATATGATGTTACCTCTCTTTCTCACCCCCCCCACCTTTCTGTCAGCAGAGAACCATGTCAGTTCTTAGCCAGTATAATGCAAACACTAAGAAATTGCTCCGATATTGTTCTACCAGGCTGTGAACTGAGACAGGACATACTGGTACAGAAAGGTAGTGTAGACAAACCTTAGAACCCCTGTCACGTGTGTGTGGCTGTTTCCAATCAATTAAGGAAGACAGAGGCCCTTTTTATGAGGGCCGTGATGCGAGGAGGGGTCAGTGTGTGCCGCAGTCTGTGTGCGGTGAGTGGGGGGAGGGTGTAGACGGGCGCACACCCATCTACACCCACCTCCATCCATCAATACACACGGAGTAACTGCTGTTTTCGCTGGTTGCTCCGTGTGTGTGAGATGTGTGGAGGTGGGTGTCCATACGTGTGGGAGGGAACATGCATGCATGTACCCTCCCACCGTGGTATTTACACAGGTGGAATCAACGCATGAACACCCTTGGTGTTCATGCATGGGTGCCACCCACGTAAAAGGGGCCAGAGTCATGTTATCACATTTTGGTCTCTGCTCATGTCAGTGCCTCAGAGAGCAGCTTCTCCATGAAAAATGACACAATCAAGTTGCTACATTTCTCTTTTCTCTCTCTACGTCAAGCATGGGGGAACCTAGTGTCTGAATGCCAAATCTGGTCTGCTGCTGTTTGTTTTTATTTGGCCCCTTTCTGGTTCTTGAAGCTGGCCCAACTGAAATGGCTATCCACGTGGATATAAGAGTCTATTGGATTTGTGATGACTGAGTCAACAATGATTGGTTACTGAGTGGATTGGCGACCCTTTATTAGCTGATGGTATAACCAGATTGCCACACTATCTTTTTACCACTTCATGCTATTAACTGTGGGTGAAAACAGATGCGCAGATGACACGCCGGCTACACAGCCCAGGACGGGGGCACTGCCCTGGATAGGTCAGGTCAGGTCGGAGCACTGAACGGATGTGTGGCTGACTGGACTGGCTAGCTAGCCCTCTCCCACCCCACCCCTGGTGTGGGAAGAGAAAAAACACACAGGTAGGTGGCCCTGCCTCTGGCGCACCCTCAGTACCCCCGCCACCATGACGGGCAGCCATGGCATCCAATCACAGCCAGCCATGACAACAACCAATCCCCAGAGGGGATGGCAGTGGGAACAAATGCATGGGCCCATTATAGCCTGCCTGGGAAGCCCTTGACTCTGACTGCGGGCCTGGGATCTTCCAAGGGACCACATCTGGGCCAGCTACCTGGCCAGGCCAGGGCAGTAGCGAGCCCACATGGTGGCCTGGAAACTCACATGACAATGAGTCCCCAACCCAGGGGACTCATAGCAGGCCCACTTTTCGTTTTTCACCCTATGTTGCTGTATTCTGTTTTCCTGTTCGTTTTATGATTACCATCTTGTTCAGTATGTCTATATTTCCTTTTCTGTTTAACCCTTGGGGCATAGTTTCACATATAACTTTGTTTCCCACTGGATATCTGGTTAAAATCTGTTGGATGCTGTATTGCTGTTGATCCAGAAATATACCAGAAATACCAGAATTCAGAAAAAGAGTAAATTGATTATGTGCTAAATTGATTATGAGGTAACAGTAAAGTGGTATTTACTGGCATTTCAGTTAATCAGTTAACCACTGCAGTATGTGGTTTTCAACTGGTTAACCGATTGGATATGTGGAATTTCAATTATTAACTGTGATTATGGAATTAATTATCCATTTCAGCTTTGACCAAGTCCCAAACTCAAACCCTGAAAGAATGAACTCAGGGGGAAGGAAGTTGAGATTAGGGCATATACTGAAGGATAGGGGAAGAAAGGGTCCATTATCTGGAACCTCTCCATCCTTCTGTGATCCTGAGAATACCACATAAACACCTCAAACCCCAATTGCTATCTGTCATGTTGATCTATAGTCCTTTCCTTCGAACAGTGAAAGAGTGAGCTCAGTAGATGGGAGTGAAGATGAGGGCATCCACTGGAGGGGATGGATCCATGTCTTAGATTCATGACCTTTGCTCCCTCATCCTGAAAGCACCCTTAACAGGGGGGTGCAGAAGGTACCCCTACCATTTTCATTTTAGTTTTTGTTTTCATTTGCAAAAAAACCCTCTTCATTTTCAGGGGCTTTCGTAAATGACCCTACCATTCTTTTTAAAAAATAAATAAATAATAATAATTAAAAAGAAAATTGGTATACATACGCAGCCCTTTTCCAAAATGGCACCTTTCCCAAAGGGGTGTGCATGTGCAGAACCATCTGGTGTCAATTTTGTGCATGCACAGTGATTTTTAACTTTAAAAAAAATTGTTTATTGTTTTAAAACAAATCACTGCGCGTGCAAACATGGCTGCTGGGGCCATTCTGCGCATGCATGCCCCTTTCCAAAATGGTGCCGGCAGTATTGGTGCCATTTTGGAAAATGGAACACATGCGGAGAATGGCCCTGGCAGTCTTTCACGCATGTGCAAGTGATTTTTTTTTTTTAATGTTTTTAATTTTTAAAATACAAACAGATGAAAGCAAATGACAATTGTTTGCTTATTCACCCATTTTTGTATCATTAGTTATAAACATGAATGGGGCTCCATTGGTTTTCATAACTAATAGAAAATGTTATAGATGCATACCCCTACCCTTTAGCACCCTTACCTCCGACTTCCATTTGACCAAATAGAAGTAAAATTCCCTCATTGCCAGCTACTGCGGTGTCTTTAAAACTGCTCATAAATCCAGAACATTTTCTCTAAAGCACAGCAGGCAGCAGCTTCACTGGCACAATCCAACACAAACACATCGGACAATGGCTAAAAGTGCTGAGCCTGGATTTTCCCTCCTCAACGCGTTTGTGAACACGCTCTTTCAGTTAAGACAATTAGCAGTGACCAAGGGCAACTGCAAAACTCCAATTAAACCTGCACAAAGTCTAACATGATCTACAGTGTCACGTAGCAGGCTGGAACATCTAACCCTGTCAGTATACGTCTGCCAGATTAAAGCACTCAAACATTCGCCGCTGTCCCCTCTTAGCCCTCCCACCCTCTATTCCAAGCTCATAAACGTGCAAGCTAATCTTCTGCATTTACAGCTTCTCATTAGTTTGCCCCACATCAAGGAACTTGAGGAGAGGTGGGGGAGGGGCTCTCTAGGCGTTTGCGAGGAGTCTGATCTTTCTGTGCCTATTAATCGTGTTGACCTTGGTGCCTGTTCATCTCTTAATCTTCAGAACACTGATTTAGGCTTTGTTGGTCTTTTTGGTGTCTGGGTTCAGATCCAGGCTGTGTTTTCAATGGAAAATGTTTTCCAGAAGACAGCAGGCAAGTGGCCCAATTCCCATACTTCCCAACGTTTTTAGTGGCTAAAGTGGGAGATAAACTTTGCCCCTCGGCCAAGAAGCCCTGTCCTCACACACAAATGAGCATGCATTTACTCATTCATGCATACACACATTCATGCATACACAAACACTAACATGCAAACATGTTCACACATGCAAACGTGCGCGCACATGCGCGCACACACAATCACTTTCACTCCCTCACACATACCTGGAGGGGAGGGGGCAGAATTACCAGGGTGTGGATAGCCTCCAGGAAGGGCACAGATGTATGTGGAAAGAGGGGCCTAGTGGCAGCAGCGGGAGAAGACACACTACATACATGTGGGGGAGGGGAGAAGTAGCAGCATGTCTACAAACAGAACACCCAGCAATGCCCATGCGTAGACTCTTTGATGGTGGTTGTGCATGGGGGGAATATATGTGCCTTTTAACTAGGACTGAAACATTCCCTCATAATTCTTGGAAATCGTAGCAAGAACTAGGTTCTCGACGAGATTTTCCAGAAAGAGAATGGGTCAAGAATTGCCCAATCTCGACCCGTTCTCGTGAGATTCTTGCGCATCTGAAAACCTGCTCTGTGAATGCACAAAATGGCCACTGCACATGCACAGAGCATTATTTTTAGGGTTTAAAGAATCTTGCAAGATTCTTGAGGAACCTAAAAAAATGTGCGCATGTGCAAAATGGTGGCGCATGCGCAGAGTATTTTAAAAGTTTTTTTTTAAAAAAAACCAAAAAAAAAAACCTTGCAAGAACACCTGAGATCTCACCAGGGTTGAGATAATCTTGTGTGTTCTCATGAGAATGGAAAGGTATTCTCATTTCACCTCTACTTTTAACAAAGGGAACGTATTGTAAAGTGGCACAGGTATGGAGTTTGCAGGCAGCGGGGTTTGGGTACATGGTCAGGATCAGAGAAGAGAAATGAAGCAAGACTGAGGGCAAAGGGCTAGAGCAGAAGAAGATGTCACCACCACTGCATGCTGCCTTTACTCCTTGTGCATGAGCGGCCGCTGAATTGATAGGGAATTGATTTGCGCATGCACAAACCAATTCCCTATCAGTTCAGTGGCTGCTAGGGATGGGTGAACAGAACCGAGTTCAGAAATTCATTTCGGTTCGGTTTGAAAATCGGGTTCAGTTCAGTAGTTTGGTTCGGTTGACCGAACTGGTTGAGTTCAGTCCGAACTCCGAACCGCGTTCACCCATCCCTAGTGGCTTTGAGTGAACAAGGAGTAATGTCAGTGCACCATTGGTAGGCATGTAAGCAGCAGTGGCACTCTGGGTCATTTTGTATGCCACCACCCTTAATATAAAGCCACCCCTGAGAGCAAGGGCTGGGAACAGGAAGCTATGGGAGTGATTCCACCCAGATTCGTTCTGCTATTGCCTGGGCTTATATCCTGTCTGGCAACCAGCCAGGTGGTTGGGTGGTGTGTCAGGGACTGGGTTAAGCTGGAGGAGGGTGTGGTCTGGCCAGTACAGGGAGCTTTTAGTGTGGGTGGCCAATCCAGAGGCAAGGAAAGGCAGTGGGTTAAGAGGCCTGGCCTGGCCACCACTACAAACCCCCCAACTCAAGGGCATAGGTTCAAGACCCCCAACTGGGCAGGGCTTTGTAGTTCAGGACTAGTCTACTGCATGAAAGGGAACCCAAAGAGCTTCTCAGGATCAATTGGCTAGATGCCACGAGGAGCTGGTCATGGCATGGACTGGGGTATCCTAGTGTGTATGGTCATAGGTTCAAATTCACCCTGTCTTGGGAGTACCCAATGGTCATCGTCCTTCCAACAGATTCTAAGTTGCTTGCCTAAAATAGTTGGGTTGTCTTAGTTCAGTTGCTAGTGGACTACTGCTTCTGTAGCAGACACCACGAGCACTTAGTGCTAATTGGCACCCTTGTTAGCAGTAACTTGCTGAGGAACCTAGTAATGAATCAATAGGGATATGCGACCAGAATGGGGTTTAGATGTTTGGCCGTATGGCCCAAAACCTAAGTTCGGGTTCATGGGTTCAGTTCCGTGGAGTTTGGACCTGCTAAACATTTGGAAATTTCAGCTGCGGTGGAGGCTTGGGGCGCTCCAGGGGGCCCTGTGGGGGCATGGCAGGCTGCCCGAGACATAGCAGCAGCAGCAGCAGTAAAGACCGGGAAGACTTGGTGCGTTGCACCCTGACTTGCCGGGCAGGCAGGCTCAGCGCTTGGCCCCCAGGGGTTCCTGTGGTGCCATGGCTGGCCATTGGAGACCCAGCGGCAGCAGCAGCAGAGACCGGGAAGGCTTGGTGCTTGGCACCGTAGCTTGCACAGGCAGGCCGGGCGCTTGGCCCCTGGGGGTGCCCGTGGTGCCATGGCTGTTTGCTTGGGACCCAGCGGCAGCAGCAGCAGCAACAGCAGAGGCCGGGAAAGCTTGGGGCTTGGTGGCTGGCCTGGCACCCCTACTTGGCTGGGCATTGCAGGGTGCCAGGCATCAGTGAAGCAGCGGCAGACATTGGATTGCCCAGTAGCAGAACATATGGCAGCAGCGGCAGCAGCAGCAGACAGACACCTTGATGAAAAGCAACTGCTCCACCAACTTGGCCCCTGGTCTCAGGCAGTGCAGCGAGCAAATGTCCCCGCCATAGAGAACACCCGATCACTGGGGACACTTGTTGGTGGGCAGGATAATAGACCCTTGGATACTTTGGACAAAGCCGGCCACACATCCACCCAAAAGCTGTGTTGCTACCATGTTCTGCCCCTCCCATCAGCGCTGTCAGTGGTGCAGCAGCAGCAGTCAGTTGAGGCCCAGAAGCATCAGTGCACTATGGAGGAGCTGGGGTGGGGGCAGATGCTAAGTTCATCAGCAGCTGCAGGACATGGAGGGCGGCGTGGCTTTCAACTGAAAGCCACGCGCATGTTGGGGGAAATGATCACACTGGATGGGCAGCCCTTCTTGGTGGTCAGGGACATGGGGTTTAGGTGCCTGATTGGCTTCATGGCCCCCCAGTTTAAACTTCCCTCACACACCACCCTGAGTCAGACTGCCACCAATGCCTGGCAGCCTGGAATGCCCGGCCAAGCAGGGGTGGCAGCCACCGAGTCCTGGCCAGGCCTCTGCTGTTGCTCCGTTGATGCCTGGCAGCCTGCAATGCCTGGCCGTGATGGTGACTAGAACTGGAGAACCCAGAATAGAGCTAGCAGAACTGGAGGCCTGCCAGGCAGCACCGCCCTGAGTCAGCAAGTGGTACCAGCCCTGTACCAGGCTCTAAAGGAGTGAGCGAGGGAACAGCTGGCAGGGGTTGGAGGGGTACCACCGTCCACTTCACTACCAACCTGTGGTCAAGTAGGAATGCGCAGCACACCTATCTGGCAGTGACGAAGCACTGGTGGCAGGACCCAGAGGCAGCGTTTGGCCATGGCAAGAGGGGTCCTGAAGCAGGGTATAGGTGGGCCCTGCTTCAGGCGGAGTCATGGACGCCGCAGCCCCCACACTTCTTGAAACATTGAGGCACCCCTGACCACCATGGTGAGGGAGTGGGTCACGCCAGGCGCACCCTTCACCAAGGGTGTGTGGTGATGCACAACGCGGCCAACATATTCAGGGCAGTCAACAAGGGGGGCCTCACCAGCATCCCTTCACCTGGTGGTCAGGGCTTGGGGGAGAAGGGGATTGGGGCAGGCACCCTTAGCTCCCTGATTGAACAGTGGAGGAAGCTGTCCGGTTTCTTTAACCGGAGCGTGATGGACAGTGACCTCCTCCAGGTGAAGCAGGCTGAGCAAGGCTCCCCAGTGCACCAGTTGGTGCAGGATGTGTCCACCTGGTGGAATTCCTCCATGTTCCTGTTGCTCCAGTGGCTTCTTGAGCAGAAAGCCACCTTGCATCAGGTTCAAATGGTGACAGACAGCGGGGCACCCCCAGGGTACTATGGGGCAGAGTGGGAAATCCTGGCTCACACTGTCTTTGTTCTGAGACTGTTCCTGGCCTTGACGGAGACCATCAGCTCCTACATGGCCACCATCAGCCAGGTGACCCCTCTGGTGCAGAGTCTCCTCAGGAGGCTGGAGGAGATTCTCCAGGGGCAGGATTGTGGCCCTCAGGGCAAGAAGCTGGTGGCTGAGGTGGTTTCCCTGGTTCAGCAGCTGAAGTCAGGGCTGAAGGCACAGTTTGATGAGTTCCTGCAGTGAGAGGAATATGTGTTGGCAGGCAACCATGCTGGACCCCAGGGTCAAGGACAGCATGGCACACCAGACACCGCTCTATGGCCACTGGAAGGGTGTGCTGGAGGAGAGGGTCTGGCAGGCAGAGAGGGAGGTCTCTGGTGAGTGTGCAGCAGCAGCAGCAGGATTCCCCTGGGGATGGTGGGAGTGGGAGCAGCCACCCCTTTCAGCTGGCGGGGTCTATTCCTGCCCCCAGCCCTAGCAGTAGCAGCACCAGCAACAGGCTGAGCAACAGAAGCACCCCTATTGCTTCTGGATGATGTGGATGGACAGCCCTCCCTGCGTGTAACGTAGGCCCCAGAACCCTGAGGGTGGGTCCTGGGGCTGGAGTGGCTGTTTCTTGATGCAGTAGAATGATGGCTCCCCTTGACTGTAACGTAGGCCCCAGAACCCTGACGGTGGGTCCTGGGACTGAAGTGGCTGCCTGTTTCTTGATGCCATGGAATGACAGCTCCCCGTGAGAGGAATTATTACCCCAGAACCCTGATGGTGGGTCCTGGGGCTGTAGTGGCTGTTACTTAATGCGGTGGAATGACAGCTCTCTCTGAGCAGAATGATGGCCCCAGAACCCTGATGGTGGGTCCTGGGACAGAAGTGGCAGCTTCTGGATGATGTGGATGGACACTTGGACAGCCCTCTCTGCCTGGAACATAGGCTCCAGAACCCTGAGGGTGGGTCCTGGGGCTGGAGTGGCAGCTTCTGGGTGACATGGATGGACAGCCCTCCCTGCCTGGAATGTAGGCCCCAGAACCCTGATGGTGGGGTCTGACTGAGGCTAGAGTGGCTGCCTGTTTCTTGATGTGGTAGAATGATGGCTTCCCGTGAGCAGAATGATGGCCCCAGAACCCTGATGGTGGGTCCTGGGTCTAGAGTGGCAGCTTCTGGATGAAGTAGAATGACAGCCCTCTCTGCCTGTAACGTAGGCCCCAGAACCCTGAGGGTGGGTCCTGGGGCAGGAGTGGCTGGCACCCCTGCTTGGCTGGGTGTAGAAGGCTGGCTGGCATTTGTGGAGCAGCGGCAGAGGCCCGGACAGGTCTTGAGTGACTGGCACCCCTGCTTGGCTGGGCATTGAAGGCTGGCTGGTATTGTTGGAGCAGTGGTAGAGGCCTGGCCAGGGCTTGAGTGGCTGGCACCTCTGCTTGGACGGACATTGCAGGCTGGCTGGCCTCAATGTGGGACACTTGCACACAATGAAGTGAAACAAAAGTCCTTCCTGCCTGGAACGTAGACCCCAGAACCCTGATGGTGGGTCCTGGGGCTGGAGTGGCTGGCACACCTGCTTGGCTGGGCATTGCAGACTTGCACCCTACTCTCAGGATCTCAACAAACTATTCTGCCAATTGGTCAAGCCTTGCCCAGTGGTGAATCATGCGGCCACCCAGTAGCAGACATTGGATTGCCGGGGCACAGTACCCGTGGCACAGCAGAGGCAGCAGCAGAAGACATTGGGTTGCTGGGGCACAGAACCTGTGCCACAGACAGCAGAGAAAGCATTGGCAGCAGCAGAAGACATTGGATTGCCCAGGTACAGAACCCATGGCACAGATATCAGAGGCAGCATTGGCAGCAGGAGCGGACATTGGATTGCCGGAGCACAGTACAAGTGGCACAGCAGAGGCAGCAGCAGTGGACATTGGGTTGCTGGGGCACAGAACTCATGGCCCAGACAGCAGATGCGGCATTGGCAGCAGCAGTGGACATTGGATTGCCTGGGCACAGAACCCATGGCACAGACAGCAAAGGCGGCATTGACAGCATCAGCGGACATTGGATTGTCCGGGCACAGAACCCATGGCACAGACAGCAGAGGCGGCATTGGCAGCAGCAGCGGACATTGGATTACCCGGGAGCAGAACCCGTGGCACAGACAGCAGAGGTGCATTGGCAGCAGCAGCAGACATTGGATTGACCGGGCACTGAACCCATGGCACAGACAACAGAGGTGGCATTGGCAGCAGCAGCAGACATTGGATTGCCTGGGCACAGAACCC
>QEPC01007483.1:3474046-3486656 GCA_003113815.1 Sphenodon punctatus
AGAGAGAGAGAGAGAGAGAGAGAGAGAGAGGCAGGGTGGGTGCCGGGCATTGAGAGGGAGGGACAGCACCTCAGCAGCAGCAGCCCAGATTGAGGAGGAGGCCCGTTCCAAGATTGCCCCTGGCATAGGATGACATGTGCCACTGCACCATCAATCCATTTCCAGGGGCAGCTCAGGGAATCCCAGCAGCGGAAGGTTCACCTTTAGGAACAGCAACTGCTCCACCAACTTGGTCCCCAGTCTCAGGCGGTGTGGAGAACAAATGTCCCCTTCCATGGAGAACACCTGCTCGCTGAGGACACTCATTGGTGGGCAGGACAAGAGACACTTGGCCACTTTGGACATTGCCGGTCACATGTTGGTCTTGCCGGCCCAGTAGGCCAAGGGATCGCTGCTGGGTTCTATGCATGGCTTCTCCTCCAGGTAGCTCTCCACTGCTGCTGAGGTGCTGTAGTACTCCCTCACGTAACTGGCCTTCGGCACCACCTCCACCACTGCCCTCAACCATGGTGCATGCCCTGCTGTGCACGAGCCCATGCTCACCAGAGTGCCGTGCACATGCGAGCTGCTGCTCACAATAACGGTGCTGCTGCTCAGCCTGCTGATTGTGCTGCTACTGCTAGGGCTGAGGGCATGGATAGACTCCACCGGCTGAAAGGGGTGGCTTTTCCCACTCCCACCATCCCCAGTGGGGTCCTGCTGCTGTGCACTCTCAAGAGCCCCCTCTGCCTGCTGGACCCTCTCCACCAGGTCACCATTCCAGTGCCCATAGAGCGCTGTCTGGCATGCCACACTGCCCTTGACCCTGGGGTTCAGCATGTTTCCCAAAACATATTCCGCCTGCTTCAGGAGCTCATCAAAGTGAGCTTTCAACCCTGCCTTCATCCGCTGCACCAGGTGAACCGCCTCATCCAACAGCTTCCTGCCCTGAGGGCCACAATCCTGGAGAATCTCCTCCAGCCTCCTGAGGAGACTCTGGAACAGAAGGGTCACCTGGCTGATGGTGGCCATGGAGGAGAAGATGGTCTCCGTCATGGCCAGGAACGGTTTGAGGATGAAGACTGTGTGAGCCAGGATCTCCCATTCCAACCCATTGTACCCTGGAGGTGCCCCGCTGTCCGTCACCATTTGAACCTGATGCAAGGCGGCTTTCTGCTTGAGAAGCTGCTCAAGCATTAAGAATGTGGAGGAATTCCACCAGGTGGACACATCCAGCACCAGCGGGTGCACTGGAGAGCCTTGCTTGGCCTGCTTCGCCTGGAGGAGGTTGCTGCCCATCAGGATCCAGTTAAAGAAACCGGCCAGCTTCCTCCCCTGCTCAATCAGGGAGCTAAGGGTGCCTGCCCCAATCCCCTTCTCCCCCAATTCCAGAGCGTTCCTGATCACCTGGTGAATGATGTATGCGGTGCAAGGGATGCTGGTGAATCCCCCCTCGTGGACTGTCCTTAGTATGTTGATTGCGTTGTGCATCACCACGCACCCCTTGGTGAAGGACGTACCTGGTGTGACCCACTCCCTCACCATGGTGGTCAGGGCTGCCTCCATGTTGTGAGTGGTGTGGGGGCTATCCATTACTTCCGCTTGAAGCAGGCCCATACATACCCTGCTTCAGGACCCCTTGTGCCACTGCCAGACACTGCCTCCAGGTCCTGCCACCAGTGCGCCGTGACTGCCAGGTAGGCGTGCTGCATGTTCCTGCTCGACCACAGGTCTGTCATGAAGTGGACGGTGGCACCCCCAGCCCTTGCCATCTGCTCCCTCAACTGCTCCTTTAAAGCCCAGTACAGGGCTGGCACCACCTGCCGACTCAGGGTGGTGTGCGCGGGCAGCTTAAACTGGGGGGCCAGGAACCCAATCAGGCGCCTATATCCCATGTCCCCGACCACTGAGAAGGGCTGCCCATACAGGGTGATCATTTCCCTCAACATGTGCGTGGCTTTCATTTGAAAGCCTCGCTGCCCTCCATGTTCTGCAGCTCCAGATGGACTTGGTAGCTGCCCCCACCCCAGCTCCTCCATGGTGCACTGATGCTGATGATTAGGGCTGTATCAGAATGTCACAGCAGTAGCTATTTCTGCCGGAAACAGTGTTTCCGCAATTAGTGGTATGGCATGGCAGAGACTTTCATTCCGCTAGTTTCATTCCGCTACTTCCGCAGTTCCGCTAATTTCATTCTGCTACTTCCACAGGCTTTGCAAAATAGCGGAAACATGACATTTCCGCTACTTCTGCCATTCCGCCAGCGCCACAAAATAGTGGAACAGCAGTTTTCTGACAGTTTCCGACAATTCAGCAATTTTTCTGATAGTTTCCGAATTTGCAGAATGCCAGCGGAATTAGTAGAATGTCAGCAGAAAAGTTGTGGTGTGGCTTGGGCAATTGCGAAATGGTGGAATGGAATTGCGGCGTGGTAACAGCTGCTGCCACATCAGCCCTACGATGCTGCTGCTGCTGCTGCTGCTCCCCCCTAACATCAATACTGCTCCTGCTGCTAGAGGCAGCTGTTAGAGCAGGACACTTGCCCGCTGATGGAGGTGGACGACGGGCCGCTGCAGTCGGGAACCCGCTGGCATCCACTGCCCCTGCCTGCCCGCTTAGCAGCACAGTGCTGTGGCATCCCTTTAGGTGCCTTGCCATGGCAGTTGTGCCAAGGTTGGTGAGCACCTGCCCACACTTCACCACCTTCTGGTACAAAGTGCACTGCACCTCCCTGGGATCATCAGCCCACACCAACTTAAAATGCGCCCAGACCGAGGATTTTTTGCCCCTTCCTGCCTTCTTACCCACATCGGGTGATGCACCGCTTAGAGCGCTGCTGGGAGGGGTAGAACATGGTGGCGACACAGCTCTCTGAGGGACAGCCATCACCTCAGCACCAGACATCTCTGCAGGACTACGGTCTGCTTCGCTGTTCCCAATCAGAGTGATGTCCCCCCGCGAAGGGAGTACTGGGACCCTGAGGCTGATGGACCCTGAGGCCCACCATGCTGCTGCCACTCTCCCTGTGCCCCCCTATAGCTGCTGCTGCTGGTGCTTCTGCTCCTGCTCCTCTCCCTGCTGCCATTGCCCAGGGATCAGGCCCTGCCTCTAGCAGCTGGGGTGGGATCCACCAACCCTGGACTGCTGGGGATCACCTCAACAATGGGGATCAGGTACATTGGTGGTCCTGGATGAACATCCGAAGCACCTGCACCTGCAGCTGCATCAGAGACAGTGTAGCCTCCTGTACTTCAGGCCTTCCAGTGCCCTGCGTGGCAGTGAAGGATGCTGGCAGGAGGCACCATCAAACCACACCCCAGCTAGTGCCACTTCTGGGAGCCTCTGAAACCCGACTGCCAAAATCAGGCCTGTGAAGTTTGGGGCATGGTGATGGGCTCAGACTGCTGCTGATGCCTGCTGCCACTCCGTTGGCATGGCCCCTGCCACCTCTGCCACGTGACCCATTGCCTGCATTACGGGCAGCAGACCGGCCTCTCATGCTTCCCTTCTCCATTTCTCCCACCCAAAGAATGCACTGGAAGATTTTTTAAAAAAAATTATTTATTCAAATTGGTAATCTAATATTATATATATCTATACTAATTCTAACTGCTATTAACTATTCTAAAACCTATGGAACTCAATGGAATATTATCTAATATCTACAAAGGCCTAGTCCTACAAACACACTATAAAATATTAAAACTGAATCACTACACACTATCTCTATCTATCTCTATAACTAAGCTAACTCCTACAACAATCTATCTATAGTAACTATCTAATATCTATCTATCTATATATACACAGGGATTGGGGGGGGGCGGGGACCACAGACAGCTCACAACAAACAACACAGGGCGGGGTACAAAACTGAAATGAAACCTAAATCAATCTAATGCTACTCTAAATAAATCCAAAAACAGGGGAAGGGAATCAGGGATGGAATATATACAGGGAGGAGGGAAGGATTCAATGGAGGGTAGGGGGAAAGAACACAGGGAGGGGTAAAAAATAAAAATAACACCTAAATCTATCTAATCTAATCTAAATAAATGAAACTATGGAGGTAAATGTGTGGAAATGGGTGAAATAGGAGGAGGATGGCAATGGATTGGGAGGAACACAAACTGCTGGGAGAGGGAGACTTCTGAAAATGCCTGCTGACAGGATCATTGGCTAGCTCAGAAGGAATTGGAAGGGGGGAGGGCAATGACTTTTGTTACTTGCTGCGCCTGCCTTACCACAAGCCCCATTGGCTGTGTAGCCTAGCCCCATGCCAATCGCAGACTACGAAGCCAGTGGTCTGAGGAAAAGAGTGATAGTGATTGGGCAGGCTGGTGCTAGTCCACGCCTCTCCACCTCTGGGGCCCTGGCATCCGGGGCCCTCTAGCAGCTGGGACAGCTGGAGCAGCCGGGGGGGGGGGCAGCTGAGGAGCAGACTTCCTGAAGTCTGCTTCTCAGCTGCCCCCCCGGGCCTTCCAGCCCTGTTTTTTCCTGCCCAAACGTGGCCGAACATGGCCAAACTGTTCAGCCGCTTCCACGTTCGGTTTGGGTGTTTGGTTCGGCTGTCTGAATGGGTCAAGTTTGGGCCAAACACCGAATGGCCAAACCGCGTTCACACATCCCTATGAATCAACCTGGAAAGTGAACTAGCTTCTGAAAGGCAATTCCTCTGATTAAGAGCTGATGGGCAGCCAGCAGTGCACATACTCTGTGGTTAAGAAGATGACTTCAGTCTCCAAATTATCAGTCTGACACCTTTCCACAAAAGCTACGTTCATCTTTGAAAAAAGAGAAATGCTAACCCTTGTGGCCTTGGGGCTGAGCAAAGCTTCTGTTCTGAGGGGAAAGTCTGAGAAGTGTCTGTATTGGAGCAACCTTCCTTTCCCCTTTACAGGCACCCAGAACTTTTGCGGTTAATTTATTCAAGTATTGGAGTCCCAAGAGACCATCACCCATCTATGTTTTTAGATGTTCCCATGCTTCCTGGGTGGCCATGTAAAAGATTACTTTTTGAAGCACCACAGAGTCTTTACTTTAATAGCAGGGACCCGTGTTCACTGTCTTTTCCCCATCTCCAACACTGAGGAAAATTCAGTCACTTTGGGTTCCTGCAAGGTGTGGCTAGTAAAAATAAAATAAATTGTGAGTGTTTCTGAGGATTGACTCTTGAGTGTTCAGCTGGTCCTCGGTAACTCGACTGAATACTTGATACTTGGTAAAATAAAACCGAGTACTGAGTATTTTCCAAGTACCAAGTTCTCTTATGATCAGGAAAAGCCCCATATGTTGCCCATCCGAGGATTTACCCAAGTACCGAGTACTGGACTGAATACCTGGTCAATTCCTTGGTTACTTGGTACTCGGTAAAAACGAGTCAAATACCAAGATACTTGGTAAAATCCAAGTAATTTTGAATACCGAGTTTCAGCACCAGTGGCTATAATAGGGACAGCCAGTGCTTTCACCTGATGGAAGCCATGTCCCTTGGAAGACATGTGGAGGGAGGGGCATCCCATTGTCTGCACCAAGGCCCATAGCAGCTGAAATATGCCTCTGGGTCCCTGCCTAATAGCGAGGAAATGAACCACTCACTAATATAGTGTCACCACGTGCAATAACTTGGTGTAGAAAAAGGTGACTCTCTCCAGTGCTGGAACTTTGAGCTAAGATTTCTGGGAGATGCTGGATCACCTTGACCAGTTTGTCTCCATGACCTAGGAACTATGAGGGGAGGAAATTTGTCTTCTCCCCTGTCACCCATTATAATTACAACCATGTCTCTCTACAGGACCTAACAAAAAAACTTCCAGGAGCATGGTGGATCATCTACCAGACAGGGCATTGGTGTGGTTTCAGCATGATCCATTTAATCTACCCTGTGCCTCAGTTTCCCATTGAGGCAGAAGGGAGAATGCTTCTCCACCTGGCAACATTTTGCTTCACACAGCACCCTTCAGTGTCGGTCACACATCCCAAGGACTCATCTAAATAGATACCCCTCTCAAATCAGATCTTTTGATACTGCCTCAGAGATCTTTCTAGTGGAAGAAAAGAACAAAGGCAGGGCTCCATTAGCATGCACCAGTGCTGCCCTAGCAGTGGTGCTTTCCCAGTGCCCAACTGAATTGTAAAGGCTTGATCATGTGAAATGAGACACTTCTCAGGATAAATGCAGTCACATAGGACCATTCAAAAGGAGTGTGACTGTATCAGAACCACCTACTCAGCTCTTGACCCTGTGGACCACACTTTTGACACTGCTTCTAGACATGCCCTCTTCTTGTGCTCCTTTATTGGCTCTGACCTTGATTTTGACCTTCTGCCCTCTGGTCATATTCACCCAGCTGGACCTGACCTTTGGCCCTTGACCCTACGGGTAATGCCCAAACCCCGTCTCAGTCATTCCAGACCTTGACAGACTTGATCGTACAAAGACTGTCTACAACCCGGTCCTTGCATGAAGGGATCCTGAGATAACTGGAGTCCCAAATAATGAAATAGCGTGCAAACAAAGTAAAAACTGGTGTGAATTTTGCAAACAAATTGCTTCAAAGCCAGCCTCTGATTTCATTTCACACTAACAAATTCCAGGAGGCCAAATACAATGAATTATTCATTTTTGTTTTGACTCTTTGCTCTATCTCAACACAGAGCCAGCCCACAAACCCCTCACTTCACAACAACCTGTGATGCTTCCACCTCAGAGGAAGCTGCATGCCTGGAGGGGAGGCGTGCCAGGCTCCAGCATACCCATGTACTCCATTCATAATGTCTTTCTATGGCTGGCGCTCAAGAGGAGCTCATTAAATGGAACATAACAACTTTTCGTCTTCCTTTTCATTTTTTTTTTTAGTGGAACGAGTTAAAGGCCTGTCATCCTGTTGTCCGGAGCCTTCCCCTTTATTTACCACCTTATCTTTTCCCAATCTCCTCCCCGCAAGTCCTCCTTTCCTCAGCATAGGCAAGTGTGCATGCATACAGTCACACACACATACACATGCTCCCCTCAGGAAGCCAGCTAATTATTTCCTGAATGCCCCTAGTGTTATTTTGCCTTGAGAACCTCTCCCGCTGCGCCTTCTCATGCAGTTCTGATTCCCTCTGCAACAAAAGGTTTCTTAGTTTAGTGTTTGAATGGGTATTCCTTTAATTTCTACATTTAGCCCTTTCACCTCATCATCTGCACTCAGGCTGAGAATAGAAACTTCACTTGACATTATCTAAATCATTATCAATTAAATCCCTCCTTAGCTGCCCTTCCTCCTCCTTAAGCTCTGTAGGTTTAGTCTCAGTCTCTCTCTCTCTCTGTCCTGTCCTCACTTTCCATTCATTCACAGATAAAACTCTGAGTCCTTGCCCTTCCGGAAAAAACTTTCCAGGCATGGACACTTTTTGTACATGTGCTTAATATTGCAGGGACAATTGCAAGAGAACCAGAATTTTAACTTAAGCCAGATGTGCAGGACTCCGCATCCTGACTAATTTGCATGACATGGAGGTTGTCTTGCTTCAGACGTGCTGAGGGCTTATGCTGATGGTTCTTACGGTGTGGTGCATGAAGCCTTAGTAAGTAATGCTCAAATTACAGGAGAGTCTGGGATGAGAATGCTGCCAGGGTGGAATTTCTGGCCGTAGTCGGGCTCAAGCTGGAGCTGAAATACTGCATGGTAACCAGAAACTGTCAGATTTGCAGTAACCAATCTGCCTGGACAACAGTTACTGAGAAGTACCCGTTTATTATTTTATGATTTAACTGATTTACCAATTTCTCTCATTACTGCTGTGTGTCATCTACCATGTGATTGCATTGTCATTTTTCTGCCCATTCCATTGTTACCAAATAGTTACTGTAATTCCTTTCTTCTTTAGCCCCCGGACCATGGTTTCAAGAATAACTCAGTTTCCCATTGGATACCTGGTTCAAATTTTACTGGATGCAACTTTGCTATTGGTCTAGAAAAAGACTGAAAATGACAGGATGCCGAAAAAAGATGAATCAGTTACATGTAGATCAGTTATGTGGCAATGATAAAACAGTATTAATCGGTATTTCAGTTAATTGGCTAACCACCAATTGGTTAACTGATTATCTATAACTTTGGTTATTAACCAAGATTGACTATTTCAGCTCTAGTCCAAGCGCAACCACAACAGGTGTAAATGCATTGCGTGCGATTTGAGACCAGGCCTGATACAGCCAGGCTCTACTGGGCCAAAAGAGGGCCCAATCTGGGTGTGATTAGTTTGTCCAGTGTCCTGGAGTATGATGACATCACATTGCTCTAAAGGGGGTGGACCCAAATCAGAAAGGGGCAAAGTATATTTATTTAGACTTATAGCCTGCCCTATAAATGGAATAGCGATTAGGTTTTTCAATCAGAATTCTGATTTTCAATTCATGCATTTCAACTGGCCCATTTGATTTTTGGTCCAACGATTCTTGGACTGTGCAAATGTGCAATGATCTTTAAATAAATAAATATTTAATCCAATTCCGATTGGAGTCAGACAAAATATGCCAGTTCTAGTTTTCATTCAGAACAAGCAACCTGGCCCATTCTAACTGAAAATCGGAACCAGTGAAATGTAGAGTTCATCTCTCAACTTTAAGATCACTGTGTAACATAGGGGAGAAAGCAGTCATTTAGATACTTAAGAAGGTATGGTGTTCCCCACCTCTCATCACATGCCATGGGGGCACTGCCACATCAGAAAGAAGCAGAACTAAGGTAGTCCCCACTCTTTGCTGGTATGACCATGCCTCCTATGGAACGCCATGATACCACAGCACTTTGTAAAAGGTGGGGCACTCTGCGCCTGGGGAGATCAGCCTGAAGGTCTTAGGCAGGGTGTGAAGAACTGTCCATCCTAGAGGATGCTTGAAAATTAGTACAAGCCCCGAGGCTTGCATAGATGTTGGGGATGTGCCCAGAAAGAGGAGAGTCCAAATCAGGGTTCTGTGCCAGGACTTCCCCTATCCTGTGTGCATGTCTTCATATTTTGTCCCTTAACCTGAGATTAGTTTTAAAGTGTTTAAAGTAAGAATTGGATCCAGGGGCCAGATCAAGAACTAGAAAGAGGCCACATAAAATCTATCCATGGGCCACATTTGGCCTACGGGTCTGAGGTTCCATCATACAGAGCATCTGAACCTTTCCCAGCCTGATGGGGACCAGCTGAGTCCGGTCAGCTCACAGTCTTCTTCACCAGAAAACAAGAAGGTCTAGGGTTGCCACCTCTTGCATTTTGACCCTGACAATCCCATGGGCCGAAAGGAATCTCATGGTCAAACAGTGAGAAGAAAAGCATATTGAATTTGGGACTTTCAGAACTCCTTAGACTTTTGAAGGTCATCCATCACTGAATTGTAAGGGCAGAGACATTCATTGGTGTCCACTTCACCTGTTTGCCTTCTCCATTTGTTAATTCAAGGACTATGGCCATGTCATAACCATTTTTTTACTGAGACATTTCAAAGCCAAGACCACATCACACTGTTGTTTTTTGTGTGTCATACTGGCAATGAAGTGGGCTTCCTTCCAGCTCTGCGAAGGCCACTTTGCCCAGACTCCGAGCACCCTGGTGTCCATCAGCACTAATTAAGGCCTAGTTAAAGGCTCCCCAACTGCATTTATTAGTTTAGAATACAGAATGGCATGTGGAAACCCTAAGACTTGGCTTCTGACAAGAGTTAAAGCAAACAACAGACCCCACTGTGACCTCCATTTACAAGACTCATTTACTTCGGCTCCTTGGAAAATCAAACAGACAAATTAGTTTCAAACCCCCCTGCTGCTTAAGATGGACTTCTTGCCATCAAGAGGCCCGCCTGGGTAGCCAAATGATTCCTTAATCTCTGTGTCTGTGGTGCTTGCAGAGGAGCTAGGAAAATGCCTCTGAGGATGGGCTTAACCCACTGCTGTTAACTCTCTGGCTTCCCAATGCATTCTGAGATAATGCCTGCGGGGCTTTTGCTGATCCTTTGAGGAGTCAGGAGCCAGGGCAAGCTAACAAAAGAGATGCCAGGCTCATACTCTCATAATCCCCTGCAAAGCAAACCTCAAATTCCCCATGTCAGATAAGCACATCAATCCACTTTCTATGTGAAGAGTGTGGGACTTGGACCGCATGATGTTTGGCTTCACAGTAGAGGTGTGCACCAGGGACCCATGCCATTATTATTTTTTTAATTTAAATCATTTTCGTTTTTATAAATATAAAATTTTTGTTTTTGTTTTTGCTTTCGTTTTCCATTTCCTATGGTTTAAATGGAAAACACATTTATGGCTGTAACGTTTTTGTTTTTCATTATATTTGGATGACACTTGGCAAGATTGTACCTAGAATAGAAGGCATTAACTGTACCAAATAATAGAAAGATTGTGTAAAAGAATACGATTTCATAAGCAGTTGCATTATGCTGTTTTGCAAAAATATGCATATACATTCCTGGCTGTAACTTCATTGTATTCCATATAATGTGGATGAAACTTGGCAAATATATATACCATTTCATGTTTATTATCTATGCCAACTTTCAGAAGGATTGGATAAAGGGTACTGGTGGTATAAGCAATTCACCTATAAATGTGTGTCTTACTGTAACATCTTTGTAGTCCAACCAGTGTACATGAAATTTGGCAGAGATTTATATTACACTTTCATGGTCATTTCTGCCAAATATAAGAAAGATTTTCTAAAGGGTTCCGATTTTATATGCCTGAACAGCATATGCAGAGAAGGAGCCTATGCCAGGGATTCTCTTACGTGTCACTGTGGTAAAAGATCGGTTTGTGATACCAATTGGCCAGCAGAAAAAATCAACCAAATATCCTCATTCTGTGCTGTGACAATCCCAACATCTCTCCCTCACTTGTTACTGGGAAGTCAGAAGCACCTGTTTAGGAAAGAGCCAATAGAGATTCTCTTATGTCCTCTGTCACAGTGCTGCAGGATGTGATTGTGATGATAATTGGCCAGCCTGGATGTGTAAACTATGAGCACATTCCCACATACAGCAAATCAGCGCTTGTTTCTTTCCCCCGCATAATTTAATGCTGTGGGAAAGTCTCCATGTGCTTAATTTGCTGTACTTGCGTTTGTTAAACAAACGCATGAGAGGGCAGCGAAAACCTACCTTTGTAGAAGCGCATGTCCAGATAGCCGCATGGCTCCTGCTGTGAGAATGCTGAAGAATGCGCATGGCCGGAAGTCCTCTATTCACTTCAGGGTTCCCCCGCTGCCACTTATGGAGCCGCTGCCTCCTTCCCTGCATGAATAAGGTTAGTCAGAATGTCACTAGCGCATTCTGTAAAGTAGTTTTAATGTGCTAGTAACATGCTGGTGTGAATGAATGTAGGCACATTTTTAAATTGCCTGCATTCACAAACACCAGCATGTTTCAGTATGTGGGAATGCGCTCTATGTCTCCTGATTGCTGGGATGCTACACCCAAAGTCCCAGTTATGTCCCTTCTATGCCCATCTCCGAAGCCACCACCGGTTGGTCCTGTAAAGTTGGCAGCATGCAGTAATTGGCCAGTGAATGTGTCTTTCAGTCTGTTGGGTTGCTCCCTCCTACAGCCTCCCTCCCCCTGCCATGTCACGTGCTTGCCTCTGACTGGCACTGCATGTGCTGCTATTTATCTGAATAATGGTCTTCATGGGGACAACTTCAATTGCTTATAAAATTGGATCCCTTTATCAAATTGTCCTGTACTTTTGCAGAGATGACAGAGAAGGGGTGTGATAAATATCTGTCAGATTACCTGTAAACAGGATGGAAAATAAAAATGTTACAGCCAGAAATGTATTTTCAAGTTAATAGCTTATAACATCAGTACACTTTATTAATTATTATTATTAATTATTATTATTATTATAATATAGCACCAGCCATGTGCCTGGCGCTGTACAGAACATAGAAAAAGACGCGGTCCCTGCCTGTGGCTTACAATATAAAAGACAAGGAGGGGGAGACAGAGAGAGGGGACAGTGGGAGATACACGGGAGAAGACAAACAAACATTCAGGTGGATGCAAAGTCTCAGGTGCGTGTGCTTGACTTGGTTGCAATCAGGATGGCTGCAGAAGTCTGCAGAGGAGGGCAGACAGTAAGCATATGGGGAATGACTAGCAGGCATTGGGAAAGGCAGCGAGGAAAAAATAGGTCTTGAGGAGGGATTTGAAGGAGCGGAGGGAGGGGGCAAGGCAGATGTGGGTAGGGAGGGAGTTCCAGGCATGGGAGGGAGTGAGGGAGAAGGGTCGAAGGTGGTTAGGTGAGCAGGAGAAGCAAAGGATAGTGAGGGAGGGGACAGAGGAAGAGTGAGAGCGTGTGCATGAGTGCGTAGGGAGATTAGGTCTGAGAGGTAAGGGGGAGCTTGGTTGTGGAGTGTTTTGAACGTGAATATCAGGAGTTTAAACAGGATACGTTCAGGAAGGAGGAGCCAGTGAAGAGAGAAGAGGACAGTCTGCACATGGTTGAAGCAACGGGCAGAGTGAATGACCTTGGCAGTAGAGTTTTGTATTGTGGTAAGGGGGGACAGGTGAGAGTGAGGGAGGCCAGCAAGGAGGAGGTTGCAGTAATCGAGGCGAGAGATAACCATGGCATGAACAAGGGTTTTGGCC
>QEPC01007483.1:3496090-3517701 GCA_003113815.1 Sphenodon punctatus
GCAGCAGCAGGACCCCTACTGCCAGCAGCTCCTCTTCTGTTGTGTCCACTCAGGGGAGTATGGGGACCAGCAGCACAAAAGGGCAAGCAGCATGGCTGAGGGCAGTGGGGCAGGTGGTGCCCACCCAGAGCTACCGGAGGCCTACTGGGCTGGCAAGGCCAACGTGTGGCCAGCTCTGTCCAAAGTGGCCAAGGGTATCCTGTCCTGCCCACCAACCAGTGTCCCCAGCGAGATTGTGTTCTCCATCGCGGGGGACATATGTGGCCCGCACTGCCTGAGACTGGGGGCCAAGTTGGTGGAGCAGTTGCTTTTTCTGAAGGTTAACCTTCCGCTGCTGGGATTCCCGGAGCTCCCCCTGGACAAGGAGTAGCACCAGTTCTGGTGGGGTTCACCCGATACAGTTGGAGTCATGTCCAGGGGACCCCCTACATACCAATGCAGTCATATCACGACAGATCTGGGCCAACGGGGAGGTAGTTCAGGGGGGTGCTCTGTGGATACACTGGACCTCAGGGATTCTCCCGCAACCTTGGGAAACTCATCGAATGAGGGTGAGGCCAGGCGGGGAACACTGGAGGGCCCCATCTCCAGAGGTACCGTTGTCTGTCCCAGAAAGGGTGATGGTTGGGACGCCCTTGACATGCCTGGGCGGTCATGTCTTCGACATCACCTGCATCCCTAGTACAACTGCGTGATGTAGAAGACGTTCCCGCCCACGACCGCCTTGGCATGTCAAGGGTGTGCCAACCATCACCCTTTCTGGGACAGACAATGGTATCTCTGGAGACGTGGCCCTCCAGTGATGCTACGGCAGAGTTACTCCAACCCAGTGACTCTGCGGCAAGATCTGCGCGGCGGTGGCCTAGTGGTGTGAAGAAGAGTACCACTCGTGATGGACCTGTCACGATGTCACCTCCTCCCTCTGGTAGGAAGAAGGTTGCCGTGACCCCCTCCAGTACATGCTTGAACAGTTGCCCTCCCTCTGCTACCCTGTCGGAACGGTCGACTCTTCCTCTGTCACCAGGGGGGAGGCCTATGGTGCGTTCTTCTGAGGGTTGTGGTGCCCCTAACATGAATAGTCCCGGGTGTGTGTGTGTGGACCTGCCGCCAGCACACGACATCCCTCGGCATAAGGTTAGCCCCTCGGATTCCAGTGATCACCCTCATGGACTCTGTGCTCCCCCCGGATCCCGCGCCTCTGGCACTGCCCATGGTACCCCTCCATCCTTGTTGGGATCTCCTCCACAGGCCCGGCTTCCACAAGGACTTTCACCTACCACCCTCTGGCTGGGTATTCCATTTCACCTCCTCCATCTATGGGGTATGCTGGTAACACTTGCCTGGTTCTGCCCTCCACGTTTTTATCACCCTCTAGGCTGTATGCCTCCTTACGGACCTTGACTAGGACCCTGGCCCCCTACCGCCTTCCTTTGATCCAGACCCTTTACTTATTGTCCCTCCTTCAGGGTGGCCTGCATTTTCCTAAAGCAGCCACAGGGGGGCCTGGCGCTCCCCTTTGGTAACATGGTTTTGGGGGTTGTTGAACCCCCTCCTGCATATTCTCCCCTCCTTCCCTCCTTGATGTTCCAAGAAAAAGGGGGGGGCTTAGAGAGGGGGATACTATCACAGCCAGGCCTTGAACCCCCTAGCCTCAAGGTTTACGTGAGATACTCCCTGCCATCTGTGCTATTGGCAGATTGCTGCAAGGAGTGGCTCTCACCCCCTTCTGGTATTTTTCCTCTCTCTTCCACTTGGTGCACTACGCACACCTGGGGGAGGGCGCGGGCCCGCCTGCCACAGCCTGATTGGCTCAGTGCAGTATTTAGGGCTGCTGAGGGCTGTGGTGGGTGTGGAGCTTCAGGTTATCCTTCCTTGATCTGTGTTTGGTGCCCTGCCTCCTCTGTTGGGGCTTTGGTTTGTGTTCTCTCTGTGTTCATTGTGTGTGATGCCCTTCCCTCTCCCCTCGTGCTGATACCTGCCCTGCTTGTCCTTCTTGTAGGCTGTGGTGTTTCTTGCCCAGCTCCCTTTCTCCTTTGTTTGTCTGCACAGGGTGTATGCTGGTGAGTTCCTATTTACCCTGCCCCCCCCCGCCCTGTTTCTGTATTGAATGGTTCCCTTTATACCTTGAGATCCCCATTGTGTGTTGTGTTGTCTGTTGGTCTGTCACTTTGCTGGCAAGAGGGACCCCACCCTCTGGTCCTCTCTTGTCTCTCTTGGAAACCTTCCTGCTTCCCCAATTGGCCCTGGTGCCCCAGGACTTATTACTTGACCCTCCAGCTTCCCATCCCTTGCCTTAGGCTCCCAGTTCCTTGCATTTGTTTCCCCCAGTCCCCTGTTGTTCCCCCTGCCTTTGGCTTCCCCATTGTTTCGCCTCTGGCTTCCCTGTTCCTTGCCTTTGGTCCCTGGCTCCTTGTCTCTGGGTTCCCTGTTGCTCCCTAACTCCCTACCTAGATTTCCCAGTTTCCTGCCTCGGGCTCCTTGCTCCTGACTTCCGTTCCTTGTCCCTGGATTCCCCTGTTCCCCATCCCTTCACCTCAATGATGAGCCGTATGCTTTCTTAGGCCAGCTTGTCTGGCTCCTATGCTGAGCACTTTGTCTCCTTGGTATTGGAGAGCGGCTGAGAGGTTTCATTGTTACTCCCTGTGCCTCCTTTCCCCTTTCCCCTACCTACCTTTCCTTCCTACTCCTCCTAGGCTCCGGCCACGGGAGCCTGACAATTGGTGAGAGCCTAGAGAGTGTTACTGTGAATAAACAGACATGGAGCTAATTCCCTGCAGAGACTGACTCTATTGGGGGCTAATCTTGCAAAGACTTACTCGAGGTAACCCTTACCCTGCCACATAAAACTAGGGCATATATGGAACGATCAATGCCCTGACAGTAAAAAGTCTGGCAGTTAAAAGTGTGGTAACCCCTGACCACTCTGCCTTATAGCTACTGCTGGGCTTACCTTCTGTGAATTTATCCAAACTTTTTTTGCAAATCTGATCGTACTGTCAGCCTTCACGCCTGGTGAGTTTGCCTTCAGCTTAGTTTTTGGCAATGTTTATTTGTATATTAACAGAGTTTTCAATATAACAAAAATGACTGCTAATTTAAAAAAGAAAAGAAAAGAAAGTATATTGTGATTGTCTATGATATATACATTTTCTAACTGGCAACCCTCCCCAGTGTCTCATTCTCCCCTTGACATCTCTCTGCTAAACTCCCTGGGACCCAAGTGTTGAGGTCTCATTATGTGATATTTATATTCACCATTCCAGTGGCATATGGTACCATGATCCCTTCTTGAGTCATTAAAGAGACAGTTACATAAAGCACAGATTTCCATCTCCTCCTCCTCCTTAGCTGAATGACATTATTAGGAGCCTAGATTCTGCCACCTGAAGTCAGGATCAATAGAATATTATTATCATTGTTATTTATTATTCATATCAGGGAGGGACAAAGTTCCTAACCCCAAGAGCTGAGTACCAGGGTATTTTCAGAAGTGACACTACCATGCTTAGACCCAATCCGGGCTAACAGCTGCCTCCCTGCCCCGGGGTAGGTTGTTACCCAGAACAGACATGATGGTGTGCCTTACCACACTTAAGTTTGCCCCAAACTGTTGTAGTGCAAATTACCACAGGCTGTTCCAGTGATTTTCTGAGATCACAACCGGTAGTAACTGCTACTACGGTTCAGGGCAAAGCGTGGTGAACATCTGGCAGCCGCAGAACAGAAGTGATGATGGTTGTGACCCCAGGGTGGGTTTAAGTGTGGTAAAATGTGATTAGGGTGGTAGCATCACTTCTGAAAATACCCCCAAAATCTTCTCATGGCCGAGAGCCACAGGAGACACACACGTGCATACATATCAACTTCTCCAGCTTTGGATTGGCTGGTGGAGCCGTTGCTCTCCAGTTCTGGCTTCTGAATTTCTGGAGCAGCTGTGGTTCAGCTGCTGCAACTCAGCTCCGTGAAGTCGGACATGGAACTGTTTAGGCAGCACATGGCCCCCCAAACCAGACCTGGCTGAGAGTCGCATTTGAACTGTCCAAGACCCACGTGTCTCTCCCGAGCCCCTGTTTGCCCATTCCTGATTTATACAGCGATAGCAATGTGTCTAGCAGAATCTGACCCTGCCTCGTCCTTGGGAAGAGAGTAGATTGAGAGAGCAATGCGGAGACATAAAACGTTTTTATTTTGAAGCTGGGATGGCATTTATTCTTCTGGTGCAGTGGTGGGTACTAGCCTTTTCTTTCCCAAGGGCCACTTTGAAAAGAGAAGGGTTCAAGCCGTGGATCCATCCCCTCTCCTTGTGTGCATGCCCTCATGTCTGATCCCTTACCCTGAGTTCAGTCTTTCAGCACTTGGGGATGAGAACTGAATCCAGGGGCCTCATTCAGGAACTGGAAAGGGGCCAAATAATTTAGCTCTGGGCTGGAGGTTCCTCACCCCTGTTCTCGTGGGCAGCGCTCTTGTAGCAGGTAACACTCAAATCTCTGCAGCACTGCCTGGAAATGTGGCTAATGCAGCCATGAATATTAAATTGACTGCTAATTTCAGTTCCAGTAGAAATGTAGGGCTCCATGCTAAACCTTCCCTGGACTTGTTCACTCGGAAGCATAAGATCCCACAACAGGCCCCGTTGTGCCTCTCACCCGTCTGCCTGCTTTGTCTTTGCAGGGGCTGAGCAGTGTGCCCTGTGGTTTTAAACCGGAAGCATTAACTTGTCCAAAGCGAGGGCAGGAGAAGCAGGATTGATGTCGCCTTTTTTATAGTGCTCTCAGCTGAAGTCGAGCAGTTAGACTTTTTAATGGACTTAAAAGCTCTGGTCATGATAAAGCAGCACTTAAAACAAATTAGCGGGGCAGATGGATGAGCATCAGAAAAGCAGCACACTTAGCGGTTCTTTTGATACCCCTGAGGAGTTTGGAGTAACTGGTAGGCAGCCAAGAGAGAGGAACGTACCTTGGAAGAGAGCATCTCTGGGCTGGCTGGGATAGGGGTGAGGGCTTAGGGGAAAGCTGAAACCAAACGGGTTATGCTTATGGAACACTGTGTCCAGTTTGGGGCACTTCATTTTAAGAAGGACAATGATAAACTGGAATGAGGTCAGAGGAGGGCAACAAAGATGAGGGAGGGTCTGGAATGCAACTCTTATGAGGAAAGGTTGAAGGAGCTGTGTATGTTTAATCTAGCAAAGAGATGATTAAGGGAGACACCTGGTAGCAATATTCAAATCTCTAACGGACTGCCACTAGGAAGATGGCAAAGGAACTGGTCTTCATTGCTATGAAAGGCAGGAGTAGAAATAATGGGCTCCAAGGACAGGAATATTCTCACTATAGATAAACTTCCTTGCACTAAGAGCTGTACAGCAATGGTACAAATGGTTTAGGGAAGTCAAAGGCTGTTCATCACCGGAGGTTTTCAAGAAGAGGCAAGGTAGGGGTGTTGTAGCTGTAGGTACCCTGCATCCAAGCTGGGTGTTGGACTAGGTAACCCTTCAAGGTCTCTTCCAACTATACCTCTCAACCCTTGGACTCTGAATTGAGGGACAGTGACTTTCAAAATGCAAGACAATGGGCACACATGTCAAAGTTCTGGATTTTTCAATCTTCTGGGTTTATAAATCCACAAGTAAATTCCAGATGCATTTTTCACACACACACTGCCCTGAGGCAGTTCCTGGATGCATTCTTCACACACACACTCCCCTGAGGCAGCCTAAAGTAGCCGCAGCTGTAGATGTGACAGGCTGCCATGGAAACCAAGTGACCACAGCTGCCTGGAGCAAAGCAGTTTACCAGTAGACCCTTTTACTCACAAAAGTTCTGGGAGAAGTTCTACGCAGAAGTTCAAAGTTCTGGATGTTTAAGATTTGGGTGAGTGATATAGTCACACAGAAAGTTCAGGATGTAACAGCAAACATCCAGGAGAAATGTGTGTGTAACAACACCCAATGTGGACATAATTTGCATATATATGAAAATTCAGAGTAGTCTATTACATAACTGAGGCTGAATTTAAAAAACACTTAAATTTTTTCTTAAAAAGCAACCTTAAAAAATTAAAGGACTTGATTATTCGTACAACAGCCTGACTCATAAGACTCACTTAAACCCTTCTCTCAACTTCTTGGCCTCCATACCTCCATGGCAAGTGAGCGTTACAATTTACACAGCCCCCCTTCTGACAATAAAGCTTTTCCTCCACTCCAGCCATTTTTACTGTGGATTCTTTTCCAGATAAGAGACTGTGTGAATTTTCTCATGGGCAAATGTTTAGCAATAGTCCGTCCGTACCTAACAGAGAGGCTGGTCTGATTTTTTTGGTTATTGTTTTAAAAAAGAAACTTAATCGCCACATTAGCTCCTTAGAAGTGTCAGGTTTGGATCCTTAGCCAGCTGATTTTTTTCTGAGAAAAATACTTGAAAATCCTAGCTCCACATTGCCACAAATGGAGGTTGTTGGGGTTTTTTTTAAATTCAAAAGATAAAATTTTCTCCCAGGTGTTGAAATACCCTGTTCTTCTCAGGGGCATAGCTGTCATAGAGACAGGAGGAACATTTGTCCTGGGAACCAAGGGGAGGAGGGGTCCCCACAAATCCTGTCCTATTGCAATGGGGCTGGGCAGAGATTGAGATGCTCAGGCACAGCAAGTGGAGGGAGAGAAAGGTGCTGGGGGAAGGAAGGAGGGGAGGGGAGGGGGTGGAGTCCAAGTCAATTTCTTGGATCTGAGCCCATCCCAACCTAGCTACGACCCTTCTCCCTGCAAGGAGAAGAGTCATTAATGAGTCAGAGAGAACAATAGAGAATCCCTTCTCTCCCCTATGGGAGGGGCTGCTCTGAACTTGCCTAGGAAAAACTGTTTGCTGGTTTGGCTTTCTAAACTAGAGAATTCAATTTATGATCCTCACTGATGAGTTGAAAATTGCTCTCCCTCTTGTGTCCCTTTCTAATCCGGGACTTTACAGCAGTTTTACAGATAACAAAAGAAGTGTCAAATCAGGGACATCCTAGAATATCTGACACTTGAGAGGTATACGTCCAAATCTATGATCCCAAGCCTGACAGAGTTAGGTCCTATTTGGTTCAGGTTGGGCTGCAGACCACTAGAGTGAAGGGGTGTCCAGGTGACCACTGAGATAGGGGAGGTCAGGTTTCCTACCCCTGTGCTTCAGGCATCAGTAGACACAGTTCCTAACATTCATGGCTTTACCATGGGTCTTACTAAGTATAGTATTTTATTAAAGCTCTCTGCTGTTGTGTTTTAGCCCCTCAGATCTGTGACGGGAAGTCTGAAGGCTTGACAGCATTTCCTTCGAAAAGCTCAGAAACGCAAGACCAATTACACAAATGCTAAAATTTGCTATTTGATGGGAAAACCCAAACCAAACATAACATCTTGCACTTTGGGAGTGGGCAGCCCTACAAAATATTTTGATGTCACAACTTTCAACCTTGAAAGTTGTGACACTTTCAGAAAGGCATAAGTTGATGGCATGGTCACAATCCTCAAACCACTTACTCTGGGGTAGTCCTGTTAGTTTTGTAATGATTGGGGGTGGGTGAGTTCTGTCAAGGTTACAGTCAAGGCATTTGTCTTGTCAGCCATTCTGATTGGCTGCTTGGGCCTTCATCTGTTGGGGCTTCTGATTGGCTGCTGGGGCCTTTGTCTTTTGGGACTTCTGATTGGCTGCTGGGGCCTTTGTCTTGGACTCTTTTGGAATTGTCTCTTGAGAGCAGTTCAGTGCTCAGTTTGATCCAGTCTTGAACCAGCTCTGCTCCTGATTACTTCTGTCTTAGGATGCCCATGGCCCAGCGGGTCTTTGTCTGAGCTGTTCTCACTTCTCTGGTAAAAGGAGCCATCATGATTAGGGCTGAAACTTGATCTCGATTTTCACTTGATTCTCACAGAAAATCACGGTTCCCAATTTGTTTTTAGTGAGGATCAATAATTGAGAAAATCCCCAGTTCTTGACACTTTCTTGGTCGAGAATTTTTCTCAATTTGATTTACTGTATACCATATACTATTTACCATTTACTGTATCCCGATTTGCCACATGCTGCTACCGTGTACAGTGTTTGTCTCAGTAAATGCATGCGTTAAATGGCTACCCTTTAAAAAAAATTCTGTGACACTGCAGGCACCATCTTGGAAGAGGGTCTGTGCATTCACAGAACAACTGAAGTGACCATTTTGTGCATGTGCATTACTGGGATGAACATGATAAGTGGTACACGGTAAATCAGTAGATGGTACACAGTAAATCATGGTAGATGGTAAACAGTAAATTTGGATGAGATTCTTGCTGAGATCTTGAACCATCACCGAGATTGTCCCAAGATCTTGGTAAAATTCACGATTCTCGCAAGATTTTCATGAGAAACAAATTGTTTCTTGTTTCAGCCCTAATCATGATACCCCCTACTTACACTTCAGCATACCCAGGAAGCATAGAGACTGCAAAGGGTCCCACAGCCTGTCTAGACTGGCGTTGGCTCATCCAGGGGAAGCTGAAGTGCTCAGGGCAGTAGCCACCACTGGACAAGCTTCAGATGTGCTTGAAGGCCCTGAACCAGGGTGCCATCAGCTGGTTTTCTGCCCTCCATGTGCTGGCCCCAGTACTTCAGACTCTTGCCACAGCTACTCCAGTCACCCGATCCCTGTTCCTGCTCTGTAATTCTGGGATCCTGCTTCCTGGACCGTTGTTCCCATTCTGGTTTTCTGGGCCTTCTACTGCCTGGACCCCTTCTCCGTCTCCAAACTACTGGGTTCCCAATGCAGATCCTGTTGCACCCCAGGCACTTCCACTGGCCCCTGCACTGTTTCTACAGATGTTGGCCTCAGTTCCTCTGGTGTGGCATGTACTAGCTTCCGTTGTGGCTGCCCAAGCACCACCAGCGCTCCAGACTTTGGCTGCTTTCACCATCTGTCTATCCAGCACCTGTACTGAAGCCCATCACTCTGGCTCCTGAACCTCCAGTGCTGGTAGATCCCCAGTCTCCAGCCACCCAGACCCCAGAGCTCCAGACTCCACCAGCACCAGCCTCTCCGAGGTCTGTGGTTTCCGAGAATGCCCACAACGCCTATCGCACCAGCTCCTGTGGCTGTTGCCACACCTCAGACTCCAGCTTGGACTCCGGTGATGCTGATGGCAGCCTGTGCTGCCCAGTCTCTGCCTCTTGTTCCTCCAGCCATCACTGCTTCTGCTTGGCCTATGCTCCAGCTTGGCCCAGTGTGTCCACCAATCTGGAATGTCACAACTGGTACCTCTGACCAACCTGCAACTCCACCCAGCCTCATCTGCCTGTTCACCAGCCCAGCCATCTCTTTCCTGCCTGCCAACCTGCTGTGTACAGCCTGCCAGTCAATTCAGTTTCTTCCCCCAGCCAGCCCTGCCCTCCCGCTTGTACTTGTTTTTGTTCTCTCCTCTCTACCCAGTCCTCCCTTGGCCCTGTTTCTGTTCCTTTTCATGTATTCTGTCCCCAACCAATAAAAGAAACAGTGGATGAGGACTTTTATTGGTCTTTGTGGTGCCTGGAAGACACCCCCTTAAAAGGTGGGTACGCTCAGTTACAGCCAAGGCCTTTGCATGACCAGTCATTCTGATTGGCTGTGAGGGCTTTTGTCTGTTGTGGCCTCCTGATTGGCTGCTGAGACCTTTGTCTTAGGCTGGTTTAAATTTGCCTCTTCAGAGCAGCTCAGCACTTATCTTGACCCAGTTTTGATCCAGCTGTGCTCCTGCTCACCTCAGCCTTAGGCTGCCCATGGCCTGGCAGCACTTACATTTTAAAGCCTGCAGGGAGGGAGGAAGACTATTTTGTACCTACATCTGAGGGACATCATAAAAATAACACAAATAATGTGTGTGTATATGTCTGTGTTGGCTTCATTTGCAGGAAGCATCTCATTTGCATATTCCCTTCCCCATACCCAATTTTGAACATGCATGGGGAGACTTTTATACAAATTGAGACACCTGTATTAAAGTGGACCTTAATGCCATAATTGCAGGCAATACCCCCTGATAGGGAAACACCTAAGAAACACTTGAGCTAGATTTGCATTTTGGGTTGCCATGACTTACTAAGATGTCAGACAGCATGGAAAAACTGAGCTTTTATAGCTTTTTAAAAATGTTTGAAGTGGCATGGTTTTTAGCAAAAAGTGGTAACTAGTGCAGTACTGTGGGGTTCTTTTTGATCCTTTCTTTGCTAAAAATACCTAGGTGGGTTGGCTATCTAAAGTTCTTGAGAAGAATAATAGTGGTGGAGAAAGAAACAGCAAAGGATCTTGGTAGAGAGTAAGTATCCAGCGGTAAAGCCTTGCTGAGTCAAGAGCAAGTAGCAAGGCAAAACCAAGAGAATCTTCAGTATGTTTTCATGACTCCATGGATCAATCTTCTCAAGTATTCTTAACAACGAACTGTGAGTGGGGTAAAGAAACTTGGGGGAGGAAAGAGGAGGGGTTTTGGGGTTTCAGAGTGAATGCCTGTGTGATTCTATCTCTAGTCCACTTGCTTGCCCAAGTCCACTTTCAAGAAAACTCTTTTTTGTGTGTGTTACTATTTGTTCCTTTTAATAAAAGATATTTTGTTTTACATTGTAGCCTTCATGTTTGTGAGTGGAAGATAATTGTCTGTCTGCCATGGGCACCCAGTACAGTTTAGTGTCCCAGATTTCTGGATAGGGGCTTGAGCCAGTAGTTTTAAGATGTGGAATACCCTTGCAACAAGAAACCCAGACCAACTTGTCACTGGCACTATCAGCACAAGGGTTACCATTTGAAGGAGACTACTCTGGAGTAAGTGGCTTCAGGAGTGCAGCCAAAGGAAAGACACTAGAGATAGAAGACAGGGTGCAAACGTGGAAAATGTTGCTTAAGTGGAAAACTGTGTCCCCTCATTTTTCAGACATCAGTGTAATCCCATGACCCCAAACCATAATAGAGACAAAGTTTATCAAATAGCAATTGGGATCATCATACTAACCCTCTGTGGAGATAGCATGACACCCCTCAGGGTCCTGACCCACAGTTCGAGAACTTCTAGCTTAAAGTCAAATGGCTCTAAGAAACACAGTAAGGACAATTGAAGACCCACCCCCCAACAATCTGCTGCCAAAAGCAGCAAAAGGGTTAATGAATATGCCAGATGTCTCTGGCAAGGAAGAAGATGAAGCCTCCCTCCACTAAGTGCCAGGAAGAATGTTGGCATCCTGCCCTCCCCCCCCCCAACTCATTCCAGTTCTGATTCCTCAATGGCACACATTTCAGCCCCAATCCTCAAAGAACTTCGTTGTAGTCTCATTGAAATCAATCGGTCTCCTCCCAAGTAAGTGGTTTGAGTCTATCAGCCTTAGCAAGCAGCCCGCATGCATGTGGTTGGGATTCATAGCAGCAAACAGCTTGCTCCGTCATGCTTGGACGATGAATTATGACATGGTTCCCCAAAGTGCCTCTCGCAAGCTGTCCCCTCGTATATTGAGACCCGACCTAAGCCAGTGGGGGGGAGAGTGGAGGAAGCAGATGGCAGCTTGGCAGAGTGATTAAAGCCCTGGATATCTGTTTTAATGAATTGCCCACCCAGCAGATTGAATATTGCAATAGTCAGTCCCATTCCACGCCGTCAGTAATCTCAGCCTTATTTACGGCGTGTGGGAAAAGCTGTGCCTTTCCCTTCAGCACACGGCGTGTCAGCTTGGGCAGAATTATAGCCCAGGGTGGGGAAGGACTCTTTGGGCTGCATCTGGAGTTTGTTGGGAGGGAATATGCTGGCATGCTTACCTCAGTAACTACTGTGCAATGTTATTAGTATAATGGTGCCCCATTATTGTGGGCCTCCCTCCCCATGGACTGCATTATTATTATTATTATTATTTATTATTAACAAACATGGTACTTTACAAAGTAATAAAATAGACATGGTCCCTGCCCCTAGGGCTTACAATCTGAGAGACAGGAGCTGGGGGAGAGACTTAGGAAGGGGAGCAGAGGGAGAGACAAGGGGTCTAATATTCATGAAGATGCGAGGTCTCAAGTGCACGTACTTGGCTTGGTTATGATGAGAATGACAGCAGGCAGGTCCATGTTGCAAGGATGAGGGTAAACCGATCGTAGGTATAGGAATAGTGGCTCAGCAGGATAAAGAGTCAGACAGAGCAGAGCGAAAGAGGTGAGTTTTAAGGAGAGATTTGAAGGCATGAAGGGCAAGGCGGATGTGGACAGGGAGGGAGTTCCAGGCATGGGGGCAGCAAGTGAGAAGGGACGAAGGTGCTTAGGGGAGCAGGGAAGGCGTGGAAGGGTGAGAGAAGGGACAGAGGAGGAGCGAAGTGCCTGGAGTATGGAGGGTGATAAGTGCAGAAAGGTAGCGGGGAGCAAGGTTGTGAAGAGCTTTATAGGTGAAGACTAGGAGCTTGTGCAGGATTCGTTCAGGAAGGGGAAACCAGTGAAGCGAAGAGAGGAGGGGCTGCACATGGTCGAAGCGACTGGCAAGGTAGATGACCCTGGCAGCATAGTTTTGGACAGAGATGAGGGGAGAAAGGTGAGACCGGGGAAGGCCAGTGAGAAGGAGGTTACAGTAATCGAGGCGAGAGATGACCAGAGCATGTACAAGAGTTTTGGCAGACGAGACAGAGAGAAAAGGGCGAATCTTAGCAATGTTATGGAGGGAGAAGTGACAGGATTTAGCAACAGAGTCAATGTAGGGTTTAAAAGAAACGAGTGAGTCAAAGATGAAGCCTAGGCTACGGGCTTGGGGGACAGGCAGGATGGTGACTCCATCAATAGTTATTGACAGTGAGGAAGGAGAGGAAGGATGAGCCCCTTAGGGGCTGAGGGGGCTGTCAACATCATGGCTTTGAGCAGAGTGGGAGGACTGTGCCGCAGCTCAGGCACTCACTTCGACACCTCCCATACCTGGAGGACCCTTCCAGTTCCCAGAGCTATATAACCCAGGCTGGCCTGGCAGGGGGCAAATAAGATGTTGCCCTGTAGCAACCTTGAAGGGCAATGAATGCTCTTTGGTGGCAAGAAAGGTGAGAAAGGGGTGGCAGTGAGGTCTTTTGCATAATTTTATTTAATATATTAATGTGGATTATGGGGGGGGGGGCATGGTGTGGGAGCAGGTTGAGACAACCATGGCCACACTGCGATGGCGAGTAGGGGTGGGTATGGGGTTTCCAATGTGTGAGAGATGCAGGAGCAGGTTTGAGGTGGGAACACTTGTATGGGAGAGGCATGAAAGGGGAGAGGGGTTCAGCTTGGGTTTTATTTGTCATATTTGTATTTTATTCATATGTTTAAAGTCTCCTAGAGCTGCATAGATTGGGTGGAGTATATCTGAAGATGATGATTTTTCTCTTTAGCTACTGGGGAGAGCACTCGAGGGGGCAGGCTCCAACTGAAGTAGACAAGATTAGGCTAGGTGTTAGGAAGAATTTTATAAGTCGGGCCGTGGAACAGATCCCCCAAAGAATCTGTTGAGAAGAGGTGGGGTAGCTTTGGTCCACACTCTGCTTCTGGGCTGTGGGTCACTTAAGTCTGTCCCACTGTGCTTCCTCCTCCTTCAATATGATCCACCTTCCTTTATTGCCTGGCTCACAGGTTCTTGGGCAGGTGCATTGAAGGACTGCCAGAAAGAAACACTACTGTCTTGGCTGAAGTTGCCAGAAGGGAAGCTATCCCAGGAAGCAAAGGGGGCTAACCAGGAGGCATAGAGGGGGACTTAGCACACTGGAAAGCAAGGGATGGGACTGGTAAGCAGTGGCTGTGTAAGTGTGTCCTGCCAGACCTGTTAAATGTGTCTGTTGGACCCTGTCCCCTGGTGCCCCATTCCATTCCTGCCCTAGTTCCCCACTGGTCCTGACTCCCTGCCCCTTCCAGACTTAGTTGGGGGGAGGCAGCTTGCCAGAACTCCTCCACAGGAATTAAAAAATTCAAGGGAGAGGAGAGTCCTGGGAAACGTAAGGCTTGGAAGGCAATAGTAAACAGCGGAGGATGCAGGGAGTAGGGTTATGGAAATCGCATAGCATAGAACTGCTGCAGTCTACCAAGTATGATGCACGGGTGGAGTGTCCATTCTATGAGTCTAATCCAGAGTGCCATGCTGCTTCCTGGGCCCTTGGAAAGCCTGTTGCTGGTCTAGCCTCAAGAGCAGGGAAACAGGCAGTTCAGACACTGGCTATCAGTCTCTGATTGGTCCCTGTTCTGGCAAGTTCTGAGGTAGGGAGGTGTGGCTTCTGGGGCACGTTTTAGCCCCAGCAATTAATTATTTCCCCAAGTTAAGTACTGAACCCTAGGGCAGAGGGAGCTACACTGTCCCAAGAGTGAGGAGAAATGGGCATTATGTGGCCTGCTGGTGACTTTCAAATTCCAGTGTGGCCCCCTAGAGTAAAGGAAGAAAGGTTCCCCTCCCCCACTCTGGAGTGGCCATCTCTTAGAAATAGGTAAGATGGGCTGATTTCAAGGACTGAGTAGGCTAGCAATTCCAAACTGTGGGCCTGGACCCATGTTGGGATGTATCTGAGCAACGTGCTCAGAGTCCTAAATGTTGGGGGAACCCGGGCCGGCATGAGCCCCCAATACACGGGATCCATGAACTAACTTGAAATGACAATATGAGCGTGAGAAGTGCTGAGGTATGGGGCCCCAGTGGATGCTTTTCAAATGTGACTGTGGCCCGCTTTGCCGTGGTTTCCCCTGTTTTGGCACATGGGACTCCCATCACGTTCAAAAGTGGTCAGGAAGCGGCCACCAGTTGTTTACACGGGATAGATCCTGACTCTGGTGGAGGCTAGCCCGGGCTTTGACTCAGGGAAATCCCCGAGTCACAGCCCACGCTAGCCACCTCCACCACGGCCAGAATCCGGCTGCCTAACTGGAGGTAAAGTGAGTGTTCACATCTGGAATCCTGCTTTACTCCCCACCCCCGCCCCCCAAGTCTGACATCTCTGCCGGGTGCCATGGTGGCCATCATTGGCTAGCATGACTGCCCATCAGGGGTGGGGGCAGACTGCTGGAAGCATTGTGGGGGCAGGGATGGGAGGATGTAAGTCTCTGCATCTCCCAGCCCTCCCCAGCAGCTGGGCTCCCGTCATGTTAGTTCAGGGGCCTGGCTGACTCCTGGCTGCGGTTGTGGTCCATCATCTGATCCCCAGAGGGAGTAAATTTGTAGCAGTGCCCAACATCATCATGTTAGTTTTCACCCAGTGCCTCTGTCATGGTGAGCCGTCCTCTAGAGAGGGCCTAGGGCTCCCCCTCAACACATGGGACCAATGAATAAACTAGTAATAACAACATATACATAATGCATGGGCCTGCAGGATCTGCAGTGCAGGGTGCCCCAGCTCTGGAAGGGACTGAATATCCAAAGTTAATTACAACAACGTTTTCTTTTTAAGCGGCGAGTCAGTGTGTGTCTAGCAAATAGTCTTGTGTGAGAAGACCATTCTATAAGGGACCCTAATTTCCATGGATCCAGCACTGTTCGGTCCTTAAGAGGGGTTGTGCCATCTGCAAATGGGATCATAGTCTTCTTGATGGTTATTTGCATGTCTTGCAAATGCTGATTGGGACCATGAGATTATATACAAGTTTCAAAATGGGGTTGCATAGTCAATGTTGGAACCTCTCGTCTAGGTACAGATGGTTCTGCTTAAGGGTGGGTGGGGGTGGACTACATGACCTTTTAAGGTAATTTCCAGCCGTTTAATTCTATTATTCCTTTTTTATGAGAAAGAAATAGGTAAGAATTTATCCTCATGAGGCTCTTTATCCTCATGAGGCTCTTGCAGTGCTTGGCTGCCACTGTTTCTGTGAGTGTTTTCTGAAATGCTACATGCCATAGTTTTTTTATTTTTCTAACATGCTGTGACTCAGGAAGCAGCTCCTGAGAAATCCTTGGATAATTCCTTTATTTCTTTCCCTCCCAATTCAAGAAAGCATTGAAGTGCTTGCTTAAAGTTAAGAGCCAGTGTGATCTAGTGGATAAGGTATTAGACTTGGGCCTAGGAGAACAGTGTTTCAATGCTGTGTTAGCCATGTCTAATTGTTCTTGGGCAAGTCACTCTAGCTCCACCTTGATTCTCCATCTGTAAAATGGGAATAAGTATGACCCCACTCATGAGGTTGTTGTGAATGAGTCCTAGAGGGTTGTAAAGTACTTTGAAAGCACCATAGAAATGATGAAGACGAATAGTAATGAGCTATACTTAAGTTCTGTCATGAATACACAATTTTTCCTAAATTGAGGCCTGTTGAAAGGATCTGTGTGCTGTCATGGGGGATGATCCCAACCCAGTGTGCATGTGGTACATGCAATGTACATGTATGTCTACATGTATTCCACTAGGGGACTATGGCATGTGCATGTCTGTGCACATTATTGAGCATAAGCCACATGTGCGGGGATTTAATTTTGGGATCACACCAATGGTAATGAGAAACATGGCCTCAGGCAGCCTTTTAAGTGGGTAGTGTCTATGGTTGAAACAAATATCCAATGCAAATATCTCATCCGTCAAATTAGGTGACTTTATACTGAATCTGCCAGACTACATATTTGCTCTGCTTCCTTAGCATTGGTTTGTTTGGTTCAATTCAGATCAGTTTATTGGTTTGCAATATCTAGCATTATTGCGCATGGTGTGCAATGCACCAAACAACTGAACCAATCAACCAGATGACCCTGGTGAACCGAAAGACCAAACGAAACCATTCAGATACGGATATTGCTTGGATATTTGACAGACAGCCTATATGAATGTAAGAATAATATCTGTGAATACTGAACGGCCTATTCGTTTCACCACTACATAGGCATACATGAGGGCAGAAACTGGATATTTGTTTTCAAGTGAATGTGTAAGGTATGTTAGTACATGGTGACTAACAAACTGTGTCAGATCCATCTAGCCCAGTCTCCAACAAAGATTGCAGGTTTAAGATCCCAACCAACCTGGCTGTTGGCCATTGAGGGACTTATTCTCCACAATCTTAATTCATCCTTTTTTGAGTTCAGTTATTTCCTTGGCCTTTAGCACATCCTACAATGCTAAGTTTGTTGAGTTAATTGGGAAATTGGAGGGAATGGGTGTCTGCAGGGAATGTTGATAAGACACCTCTCATTTCCATGTCAATAAGATTCAAAGTTGGCATAGGGAGATGAGGATAAACCATTCTGATGGCTGTTTGGAGGTTTGGGTGACATGGATCAAATGTATCAGTTCACTCTAGAGTGCTCAATACAGTTTTGGGAGGTGAGTTGCTCATGTTAAAGAAAAAAGTGTTATTTCGCACCCGTTTTGGTAGTGTAATGGAATAGGCATGGCCCCTTTAAGAACTGCCTATTCATCACTCTTGGTCCCCCCACCTCTGGTGCTATAAGTAGGACAAGCTTGGTGAAATGAGTCCTGTGGCTGGCTGTGAAGGGTGGGGGTGAAGGGTAAGATTTCATGTTACGTAAGTTTGTACTAAGTGCTGTCCAAGGTGCTGAGTGAGAAACTCCTATGGAAGAGGTCTGTATGTTATAAATCAAGGGTGGGGAACCTTCCTCAAAGTCCTTTTGCAGCCTTTGGGTGGCTGCCAAATGCCCTTTGGGTCTGGAGTTTTCCTGGACTTCATTCAGTTTGGCCCCATTCAGTCTACCATGCTGCACAAACTGCTGGAGGCCCATCAGCTTGCCAGACAGCAACAGAGTGCTTATACCTCCTACATACAGGCGTATGTTGCCTATGTAGCTGGATCATGTTTCCCTGATGCTGGAAGCTGTAGCCCATGGATCTCTGTAGGAATGGAATTTGGCGGGTGTGGGAGTGAAGGTTCCCCACCACATTATAAAGGAAGCTAATTTTCCCTTAGATACAGAGAAACAGACCATAAGCAGGGCCAGAGTTACACTGCTCAGAGGTGGGAGTGGACATTTTCTCACAGTAGCCAGAAGCTGAAGGGCCCCAACATGGCAAACACAGTTAGATTCCTCATGTGACCTTGAGTAAGGTCACCTGTCTTTACGTTTCTGTTCCCCATTTATAAAAGGGCTTGCGGGGGTGGGGTCATATTTCCATTGGAATTGTTAATGTTTGCAAGATGCTTGGGTACCACTATGATGAAGGGCCACAGGAAAACCTACACTTGTGGTGGGGAGCCTTTTCCCTATCATGGGCTGCTTTGAAAATGAGTACAAGCTCCATTGGCTGGATAGAAGAAGTTGGGAGGGTCCCAATTATGGATGTAGTTCATGGATCTAGAGCTGAATTGAATAGTAAAATAATTATCCATAGTTAGTATTTGCCTTTCTGAATAGTTTGGTGATTATCATGCCACAAACCGATTCCTTTGGCAGTTAACCACCAAAAGTGAATAACCAGATAATACTGCAAAGTTAACCAGTTTACTGTGTTACCGCATTATTGTATTACAGCATTAGTGCATAACTGAATGTTATCGTTACTAGTCTAAAACCAAGTCCAGAGGAGGGGAGGCAGTAAACAGGAAAGGAATTATGGACAAATGACAACCTGGAAAACAGTGCAATTTTGCATTATATGGTAATGTGGTTGATCAGTAAAATGATTAATTGGCTAGTCCACCAAAAAATGAATGGACGCTGCTTGGTATCTAGACCTTTCCAGATCATCATGTAGAATACTGTGGATTCAGCTTGATACCGAACAACAGTGGGTATCCATTTCATCTCTGCATTGATCCATCCCCTATCCTGGAGTGAATGCCCTCATCTCCCCTCCCTTCCTCTGAGCTCAGAGACCATATCCATGGGTCAAAATCAGGAATTGGAAAAGAGGAAAATAGAAAACAGCTGTGGGCCAGAGGTTCCCCACTCCTGACATACACAGAAAGAAAGAGAAAAGTTGTAATGCAGTTTTGGAGTCAGTCAAAGTCTTATCTACAAAAGCAACTTAAAGACTTTGGAGCTTAGGTGCCCAACTTTATTTTGACAATGACACTTATGCTTCATTTCATTTCATTTCATTTTGGCAGGGCTCTGTGACTTTATGCACTGCTGCAATTGGGACAGTTTTGGCAGAATTTGACGTTTTGCACAAATTCTCATAGAAATTGCCTCTGGCCATGTGGAATTATTGGCTCAGTGGGGAGCACTGTGAGTTAACCAGTGGAATTCTGTGCTGGCATTAGTGTCAACTAACCAATCAGGTGCTGGTGCTATGAGCTGCTGGCATGAATTCCATAACTATGAAATCCCCTGCCACCACTACCAAAAACCCCCCGATGAAAATGAACAGCCCCTGTCTTGCCTCATCCTCCTCCCCACCATGCAAGCGGGCGCACACACACACACACACGCACGCATACTATATAGTGTTTGGGGAGTTATTTTAAGAGATGAGATGTCCAAAATGGATGGAATGACATGCAGGGAAATTCATATGCATTTGAAATTTGCATGATATGGACAGAATACATGTGACCCTGATTTGTGGGTAGATATCCCAAGGGAATTAATTAGTGCTGAAACTTGGTATTTGAGATTACTTGGCTTTTACTGAGTAACTAAGGAATCGGCCTGGTACTCGAAACAGCAACATACAGGTATTTTCTTGTCCTTGTATAAGGGTACTCAGAAAATACTCGGTAAGCTTGGTTTTAGTTTACCGAGCATTTTACTGAATACTGAGGCTGAACACTCGGAGCCCGTCCTCAGAAACCTGGAAATACTTGTGAATTAAATTTTTACCATTCAGTGCAGCCCTAGAATTAATTTCCTACAAGAAGGTTGGGGAACCATTTCCCTCCTGTGAACCACTTTGAAATTTAGTACAAGCTCTGTAGGCTGGATCAGACTTGGGGCAGGAATGCTTAAGGGCTGTGCAAAGGATCTGTGGGTGAAAACAAACAAGACAATAGCTCACATTGGCTAACATTAGTCCACAGTAGACTACACCATTTAATAGGTGTTCACGCCAGAAGTTCGTCCCCACTGAACACAGGACCGTTACCCAGCCCCCACTCATGGCGGAGTCTCAGATAATGTGGAGCCTGTCATGCAGGTGAATGCTGGCTAATGGGCACCCATGGGGCCACATCCCATTTATTGGGGTGCGAGCAGCCTCTGTTGGCATACAGGTCCACCAGGACTCTAGTGTCCTGGGAGCAGCACCTAGAGCGGTCTGAGGAGCAAACACTTTCTCCACTCTCACTGGTGCTTTGACTGTTTACTTTCACTTTTTGGAGTGCGCCAAAACTGTGCTCCAAAAAGTGAAAAGGAAAATAAAACAGAAGAAAGATGCAGCAGGGGTCATTTTTGTCAATTTCTGGGACTTTGAGGGATGTTATTTCTGGCAGTCTTCCTCAATTTTCTGCCACCGTTTGTTAGGCTGGACATGCCAAACATGTGCATGGTGACTGGGTGGGGGCTCCACGGGCCAAACACTGGCTCCAGTAGGCTAACATCTTTTTTGTTGTCACCCTATGCTGTGGACCCATCACCTATCCTTGAATGAATGATATCATCTCCATTCCCTTCTCCTGAGCTCACTCTTTCACTGCTTGATGGTTGGACTAGATCTATGGACCAGATACAGGAACTGGGAAGGGACTTTATGAAAACTAGCTAATGACTAGTTTTGACTTACGGGTTGGAAGTTCCCCACCCCTGCCCTATGGAAATGCCTACTAGTTTTCAAAGTTAGTCACCTCATTGCCATTTATGCCTCTGAACAAGCGCTTTTGAAAATGTATGTTTATTTTCTGGGATTTCTGTCACACCCTAGCCCTACATACATATAAAAGTAGACATCGAATAAACCACATACAAATACATACTGTGTAAAAAAAATATAAGAGCCCCTTAAAAACATTTTCCCAGGCCCTAAACCCACCTGTTAAATGTGTGGTCAAATAAATAGGTTTATGTTGCCTCTGAAAATGCTGAGACGTGGGCTTTTGCAAACCTTCAAGGGAAGGGAATTCTAGGGATGTGGAGCAGCTGCTGAGAAATCCGTTCTTGCTATACGAATATGACATATTGATGGAACTTGCTAGAGGACACCCTGGTTGACCTTAGGGATCACAATGGAGCATAGAAGAGGAGAAGGTTATCTTTTAGACTGTAACTTCTCCTAGTTACTACTCTGAATGTTTGAAAAATCCACAGACAATGCACACCTGGCTGCTTTCCATGTTGCCGAGTGCCAGAACAGATACTGGGTATTTTCAGATGTTACGTGGTCAATGTCAACCACAGTCAATTCCCTGTGGTGGCTTGGACCACGTAACGTCTGTTGGGGGGAATGGATGTTCCCCCCCAGATGTTACCACGGTGGGGAATCACATTCACCACGCGAGCGGCCGGAGCGACGGGACCGGAGGCCGTCGCGTGGTGAAGGTGATTCCCCACCGTGGTGACACCCGCCGTCACGTCTGGATGGTGGCCACAGCCGGAATCCCCACAGGGATTCCAGCCCATGGCCATAGCAGGCGAGCGCTGCTGCGGCATTGGCTGCGGCGGCCGCCCGTCTCCCCAGAGGGCGGGCGGTGGGGAGCATGGAGGGGGTGGGGCCGTGCGGCCGCATGTTGCGCCGCGTGGCCCTGCCCCCTCCCCGATTCCCCACCGGGATCCCCCGGCACGTCTGTTAGGG
>QEPC01007483.1:3520348-3544251 GCA_003113815.1 Sphenodon punctatus
TCACATCTGAAAACACCCACTGTCTTCAGGGAAAAGGCCTAGCTCAATATAGACCTTATTTCTCCATTGCTCAACAAGCATTCTCTCCACCACTAAGCACTGCTTTTTGCCTGGTCCATCAGATAGCAACACTGCATGACTGCACTGCCTCTCCCTCCTCTCCAGACCCTCTTGGGTAAAGCTGAAACGAGTACCCACAAAATACCCATCAGAATTGTGGTACTCGACCCATGTGGGTCCAAGAGGAGGGAATCCTGCCCCGATTCCTGTAGTCAAATGGTAAACCAGAATTTTTGAGCAATCGGGTACCCAGTTTGCTTCTTAAGTGCCAATTGGGCACCTGAGAGATGACTCAAAAAGGCAAGTATTCCCTGTGGGTAACAAATGTGCTCCCTGTCTCAGGCAAAATGCAGCCCCCAAGAGTGGGGGGTGAAGAGGGAGAGAGAGGCAGAGTGGAAGTGGTAGGAGCAGGTCAGTGGGGGACACTTTTGATCAGTGTCAGTAGCATCTCTCCAGGGTTCTGGGAGTAGCATCAGGTGTAAAGGCTGCAAGGAATGGCCTCACTGGTTCCAGGTAGCCTCTGGGCCATACGTTAAGCACTGCTGGCCTAGACCATCTGGTTTATCCCACCTATTTTTTAAAGGCTTCCAGCGATGGGGACTCAACAGCCTCTCTCGGGGACCTGTTCCACTCCCAGTAGTTAGAAAATTCTTCTTAATATTTTTATTTGTTGACTGATTTTTTTGATTTCTATTCTGTCCTTCCCAAAAGGTTCAGGGTGGCTTACAAAATATATGAAAAACCAGAGATGATAACAAAAAAAACAACCCCAGGCATAAAATAGCCATAAAATATATCCCTAACCCTGCCTGTTAAATGCCTCACCAAAGAAGAAAACCTTACATTGACTCCAGATGATCCTCAGGCTTGGGCTGTGAAAAATCTCCAAGGGGAGGGAGTTCCAAAGTGATGGAACAGCCCCCTGAGAACACCTCTAGACACATCCTTGCTGTATGGATGCATTGTAAAGATGGAACCCAACCAACCTGCAAGAGGGAGCTCCATGAGGGGAAATAAGAGGGGAGGCAGCGCTTTAGATATGTACGGCCCAGGATGTTTAGGACTTTATAGGTCCAAACCTGCATCTTGAATTTCTCCCCGAATGCTATTGTCAACCAGTGCAGACTCTGGAGTACCAGTGTAATGTACCGCAATCAGGAGACAGGTCTCAGCATTCTGCACCAGCAGCAACCACCAAATAATCTTCATGGTCAGCCCCACATAGAGCGCACTACAGTAGTCTAACCTTGAGGAAATGGAGGCATGGGTGACTGTGGCCAGTTCTGTGCATAGTATACTTAGCCTCTTCTCCTTCCATTTAATATTTCCTCTAGTGCTATCCTCAGTTGCCACAGAGAACTGGGGCACAATTTTGCTTATATCTAGAGATGAAATGAACATTCAAAGAGGTTACTAAATCTGATGAATTCAGCCTATTCAAATCTGTTTTTGTGACCTGCCTGCAAAGATTTTCTCTTTGTTTTTGTCTTTTAATCTTTGCTTCAAAATATGTTGTTCCTTTTGACAGAATGTTTTGGTGGTTTTTTTTTGACATTCACATTCATCTTGGGGAGGGGGGAGGAGGAACAAACAAACAAACACAAAAGTAGTACAGATACAATGAATGAAGTATTGAAATATCCAAGAAACCCAAGTACCAAAGTGAAGAAAATGAAACTGTAAAAATATAAATTTTGCTTTAGCAATGAAGACAAATTTGGATATCCATTCATAGGAATGAATATGCAAATTATCTTTGCAAATATGAAATATTACATTCCTTTTGGCCTGATAGACAGCAGCCTTTTAACATACTTAAAAACTNTCAAATGTGATCATATTATGATCGCTATTGCTTAGTGACTCCAGCACAGTTACTCCTTGCACCAGGTCCTGCGTGCCACTCAGGACTAGATCTAGAATAGTGACTGGAAGTAGATTTCTGTGATCAGAAAGTTAATATTTTGGGTGGTCTAGAGGTTAATCTGTCAAAATACTAAAGCAGTATGGTTCCAAGGGAGAGTTAACTGGATTTACTTGAAAGTATGTTTTGTTATGCTGTGATTTCACTGAACTTTGCCAGGAGGCAGTTGCCTTAATGGAAGAGGCCATTCTGGATCTGTTCATTGTGGGAGTGTTGTTCTGATGTTTATTATTTATTTTGTGTTATTTTACATATTTTGCTCTGTTGTTATAACTTTTGGATGAAACAATAAACAATTATTATTATAATATTCTGGGAAAGAAAACCAATAAATATGTGTCTTAAGAAGAAGTTAAATAGCAAATAATTTTATTTTTTTTAAAAAGTGATACTGGAAGTAGTTTTCTGGGACCAGAAGTTGCCCAAACATTGATGGAAGTTGATGGGAAAGCAATAAATCGATGCCAGGAATTAACAGACAAAAAAGTTTAAAAATCGGTACCAGAAGTCAACATTTCAAGTCATTGGGTAGGTCAGGTATTGCTCTGTACCCAATGTTGTTAGGTCGATTCTGGTACCAGAAACTCAATGGGTATACCCATTTTGGGGGGTACTCATTTCAGCTCTGTCACTGATGGTGCATGTAGGAGACCAGACCCAAATTACCATAGGAATTACGATGGCATGTAGGGGACAAGGTGGTCTTTCAGGTAACAGTCCTTATATTGTAGGGATGTGCAAGTTTGGAGTTCAGGCTGAACTCAGCCTGTTCGGATGACCGAACCGAACATCCAAACTGAATGATCGAATGGCCGAACAGTTTGTAAAAGTTTGGATGAGTTCGGATGAGTTTGGGGGTGGGAAAAATGTGACTGGAAGATGGAAAAACGTGACTGGAAGTGGGAGGCAGCTGAGGAGCAGACTTCCTGGCACCAGGGGTGGAGACCAGGGGTGGTTTCAGGGTCAAATGATACTGATACTGAAAAAAAATATCAAATTCGATTTCGGTATCAATAGCGCTATTTTTGGCTGTTCGGCCAAATTTGGCTGAACAGAACTCCGCTGAACCGAACAGCCAAACCTGAACTTGGGTTTCGGACCGAACGACCCAATGTCCGAACATCCGAACTGCGTTCTGTTTGCCCATCCCTACAAAATTTTAGGTTTTGGGAGCACTCAAATAGTATTCAGGTACTGATTTGGATTCCCAGGAATGGTACACAGAAATACAGGTATTACCTGCGGTGCCAAATTGGGTACCCATTTCATTTCTACTTCTAACCCCTTTATCATCTTCATTACTCTCTTCTGAACTCTGTCCAGCCGAAAACTGGACACAGGACTGCATCTGAAGCCTGTCCAATGCCAAGTAGAGTGGGACAAATTCCCATCTTTGAAATGATACTTATGTTAATGCCACCCAGAACAAGTTTCCTACTTTGCAACCGCATCATGCCTTTGACTCATACAAAGTGTGTCATTTATTGTGACCCCTAGATTCCTTTTATAAGTGCTGACCCCTCTCCCACCTGTTCATGTAGCTGCTCCTACCCCCAACAGAACTGAAACTTTACAGTGGCAGTCAGCAGATGGCAGACAGTTTTTTTCCATGCTGGTGCTTTGGGAAGGAAGGCAGATTTGGGAATGGTGGAAAATGGGGCTTCTGAGGTTCAGGGTGGTGACACCCCTTGGCAAAACTCTTGTTGCACCCCTGTTGTCAAGACTTATACGTCTTGACAACATTGCCAGATCAATCCATCATGTATGTTCTATGGCCACTCAGCATGGATGTCAATGGAATCGCAAGAGACAGAGCTTCTGAGAACCAGACCCACATTGCTTCTTTTCCATACAGTTCGGGAGCATGTCTGGTTTAATGCTTTGGTAAACTTCCATGTGGCGGCTATTTTGATTGTTCCACCCCCGGGTTCTGAACTTTTGTTCGCCTGGGTGGTAATATCTCGTTACTAAACTGTAATTTCTGTCTGCCTCATTTGCAATATTGAACAGCTGTTATCCTCTCCAAACTGCTCGCCTGCCATATTGCCTAGATAATAATATCTAATCCATATTAATTATAAATACACAAATCATGGTCTAAATAAGGCCGGGATCACTGATGACGCAACCCAATAGGTGCCAGGAAATGTTAAAGTTAAGCCTGACACTCCAGCCTCCTGCTGTCATGTCATGAATAAAGAAGAGCCAGCCACACAAGTTAAGGATCGAATCCGAGCTTAAATAGCCTGGAGCCACTGCCATATCTCCTCAGGCTATGATTTCCTCATACATCTCACAAGCTACACAAGGGTCGGGCTTAATCCAGAGATAAAAAAACTCTAGGGAAAATTGCCTCAGCAAGTGGGGTGGAAAGTGTTAGGATTTAGGAGGTGGCACTTTCCTTGTGTTAAATGAACATTCTGTACTGGTGCCATGGTACACAAATAATCAAAATTGCCAGATCAAAATTGCAAAAGCAAGGGGCTCTACAGAGCTGTGGGGTTTTCGGATATGGGGTGCCCATTATGTGGCATGGAACTGTGGGAATAGAGTTGCAATTGGGTCCCCAGAAAGTCAGGCACCCTGTCAACTCGCCCGGAGTCTGTTCAGGCACCAATTGGTATCAGAATGTGACCCAAGCAGGCAACTTGACTCCCCAGACTAAGTCACCTCACTGCTGGGCTGCTGCTCCTGTGGTCCAGTCGCTGTGCTCCCTGCACCTCCCGGGCTTGTGCCCTGCTCAGCTGAGCTGGTGACTTCCCTGCTTGGCTTTTTCTGAGTGTGTGTGTGGTGGGGGGAGAGGGGGGGAAGCAAGAAGGCCTCTTTCCAGCTATGTGCATCTCCCTAATAGGCCCCCCATTCCCAGGGGGATCCAAACTGTGGGTACACATGGGACTCATGAGGTGCTCAGTGGTGAGGTGAGTCAATCCGGTGCCAAGAATGCCATCCCAGAATGTCCCAGTAATAAGCGCATTTTCAGGCAGCAGATATCCAATTGTGGGGGAGACTATGTCAGGTGCCCTCTGGGACCCCCTGAAAATGCAGGTATTTCCCACGGGTAGCAAATGCGTTACCTGCTGCAGCTCTCTGCAGGATGTCCTCATTTCAGAATCCATTGGGTCCAATCCATGTCTCATATTGCACCTTGTGTGTACACTGTGCATGAGACGTGTGAGGTGTGTGTGGTGTGTGGACAACACACTTTGCATACTGTGTGCAGAAGGCGTGGTGCATGGGTTCAATGTGTGTTATGGATCTGTGAAGCTCTGACAAAAAGGACACCTTATTATGTTCAGTGGAAGGTGAGGTTGTGAAATTAGGAACATCCTTTATGTTCTATGGAGCTCTGAGGCTCCCCAGTTCTGGAACTCTTTTCCTTTTGGGGTTTCACCAAAACCCAAACCCAAGCATTTTCAGGAGGCAATGTAAGACCTATTGATTTTCCCAGGCCTTTAGCAGGCAGGAATAGGGCTTGGAAGTGACTTTATTGGAATTTTCTATAATTTAATATTCTTATTGGTTTATTTTTTACTTTATGTGTATTTATATATTTTGTATTGCAAGCTGCACGGAACCTTTAGGGGAGGGTGGAATACAAATCCAGTAAATAAACAAACAAACAAATGAGGGATGTCTGTGGATACATGGGGTTCTGATACAATGGACATTTTGTCCTATGGAGCCATGGGCTTCCAATGTGCTTGACTGGTGGGTCCTGCTCACATGCATAGGACTAGGGAAAGTCTTTTCCTCCAGGGCAGTTTGTCTGGTGGCCATGGGGGACTTTTGCATTTCTCTACATTGTGAGACTCTTCTCATTTGGCTATATCTTTCCGGTTTGGTCCCTGTCAGGCCTTGGTGGATTGTGTCCTGGTCACTCCTGCTGTCTGCTTGTGGCAAATTTGACCATAGGTTATATCCTTGTGCTTGGGGAATTCCCCTGTCAGGGAGATTTGGACATAGTAAATCCTCCCTTGGTACATGGGGTTGGACTTGATAATCTTCCGTCTCTAAAATGCAGTCATTCCAAATAAGGGACAAAGAGATGTTCTATTAAAACAAGGGTGGCGATCCTGTGGGCCCAAATCCAGAACATGGATGTCCTTTCTTTTCTTTCTTTCCAGTCCCTCAATCTGGACCCTGGATCCATCTCCTACTCTCAGGCATTGAAAGAACGAGCTCAGGGGAAGGGAGAGGAGATAGCATTAGAAACCCACTGACTGAACCAGATTGGAACGAGAAGTAGATGAACAATCCTGCACTGAGAAAGACGAACCAGGAGACCTCGGTCTCCTCTGCCTCTGGTTCCTCTGATTTGATGCACAATAACAGAACAGCAGTGACCTACTCTTCTCTCGCCCTCTTCAGGCTGCCCTTCTATCTCCCGTGTTGATGTTCAGCAGAATAGAGAGATCTCCACTGAGAATTCCATAGCTGATGAATTAATCTGCTTTAATTCGGGTCCTGCCTGATTCCCATTTCATTCCCTCAAATGAATGTCCCCTTTGGTTATTTCTAGAGCTGAAACAGGTAGTGAGTTGGGTTTATTATTCATGAGTATTATTTGCATTTGTGGGTAGTAGCTTTTTGTGCACCTGACTCAATACCCAGGACTGAAATGGACACATGCATTTCTGGTTTGTTTGTTTGTTTGTTTGTTTATTTGGCTATTCAGTCATTTTTATATTTCGGTTATATCGTTCTTGGCAATTGTGCATATGCAATAGCACTAATATTGTAGAAATATTGGAACTGAAATTCCATTGTCGACGCACCCCCCAAAGAAGATGAGGACACCTTGAATTGGTTTAAACGGCCGCACTCTTTATTGAAGCAAAAAAGGGGGAAGGGGTAACCCTCCCACTTCCCCCTTTTAACTGGGGTCCTATCTATCTCCTATCTCTAACTGTTACCCATTCCACAGGAGGTTCCCTTCCCACACCCGGAACTAACTGGTCTACCTGTTGACCTCTTTAATATCATCGGGTTAAGCCTGAGGGAATCCTTCTGTGCCCTAACTTCCCCAACTTTGTCAACCTACCCCCTACCCCGACCACCGGGTTTCCCTGGGCCGGAGCGGGTTGTTCGTATCTGCCCCTTTTGCCCCTGAGGGCGGGGTTTAAACAACAACAAGAATGAAGGCATCGTAACCTACTGTTTGGTACATGGTCCTCCCAACGGGTCCGGCCGCTCGCCTCTCACCCTTGGGCTGACCGTACAGTGGGCCGCACTGAGCAGCTATGCATGGCCTATGCCCATACCTTAAAGAGATGTTTCTATTCAATACTATGCTATCAACTACAACATTTAACCATTGGCCTGAACTCAGCCTACCGCCACCGAAAACTGCCAGCTTTGCTTGGCTGGTTTGCTGCCCACAAATCAACTTCCTAGGATTTCTTCAAGGCTGTGTTTCAGGCCCCCAAGATATAGATTAGCACCTGCATCTGATAGATGGACCCCATTGCTCATAAATAGCTCATCTCTAACTCTAATCATAACTAATTTATTTTTGACTGATCACGTACCCTCCGGCTCTTTGCAGCCAGGCCCCAATTTCTGCGTTGGCTCCTTTCCGAGCCCTGTCGACCCTACCTGGTCACTGGGCATTATTCCACACCCTTCTCTGTAGCATTTCGGACCACGAATGTGCACCCCGGAAAGCGCTCTTGGGCCCTTTGTAAATCGGCCTTCATCCTCTTTGTCAGCCACAGCCCCGTGACCTTGGGAAGATTGTTTTCACTGAGATGAACCACCATCACCGCTGGTGCCAGGAATTTTTCTTTCACCGCGGTCAGCATTGGGAGCAATTGATCCCACAGCATTCCACGCTTACCCAGCCAAATAATTTCTGCATGTTCACCTAGGCCCATCTGGGTGCCCCACCCACTGCGTGCGGCCATCTTCCCAGCCCAATGCACGATGCTGTGGCCGACGACCCACACCACCTTCTGTGCCCGCAGAGCTGACTCGTCTGAAAGAGAAATCAGGGTTATTCTGGTGTCCCAGGGATCCCATGAGACCCCACCTCCGTGGTTCTGTGTTCCTAACATACCGACGATATGCGCCGGATTGCCATCCTTCAATTAGTTGTATTTTCTTCCCGGGTAGACCTATACTTGCTGCGACTGATGCAGCCCCTATTCTGAAAGAATGGGCGGTGTAGCAACCCAGATCGAGGCCAACGTTCTTATTGCACATGGAAAGGACCGCACCGAACTGATACCTGGTCAGTGGGGTGCCGTCCCTATAGAGAAACAGCAGGTGGGATGCCAAATACAGTTTCATTGCTTCCACCGGGCATATACTTCCATCCTCCGAAGGACAAAGCCTCACCACCCGGCCCCTTCCCTTCTGGTCAGTTTTTGACCTGCGTAGATGTAAAAGTAAGGGACCACCTTTCCAGTCCACATCTTGACTCTGCAGGGCCACCCCGGACCGATCTGACTTGGACTGAGGGACTATTTCGCTGATCCGAAAAGCCCCGAACAGCGCCACATGAAACACTGCCCTGAAGAGCGCCACTTCGCTGGTAGAGTGACACATGGTAAGTAGGGTGTGACTAATTACCTTAAGCAGCTGGGGGGTAATAGGGGCCCTGGCATCCGGTGTCCAGGGGGGGTCTGTCTAGCCCAACTCTCTTTTAAACGGCTCATGAAAAAGCTGTTATCGGGAGAGGGGTAATGGGCCAGGCGGCTCGTAAATGAGATGGCCGATACCTTTCCCGCTATCATCCCGGGTGCAAACCTTGTTGCCTGAGCTGTAGGGAGAATTGAATTATGTGCCCTTCGGGGATGGGGAAACCGCGTTCCCAACCTTTCCCCAACCTGTAGTCCCGGAATTCCGTAAATGCCACTTTGTAAGCCCGCCTTGTTCTGGGTGTGAGGGATCCCTGCACTGCATTATATAATTCTATAATCCAAGGCTCCACATGTTCCTTGGAAATGGGTCGGGGTCCTTCCTGGCTTCTGGTGCTAGCTGGCAAAAATGGTCTGTCTGAAATTGAGAAAGGGCATCGGCTATGCCGTTATCAATCCCGGGCACGTGTTTGGCCACGAACAATATGTTTGCCTGTAGGCATTTAAGCATGAAGTGCCTAACCAGCCGCATAACCCTTTCCGATTTCGAGGACAGTTTGTTGATGACATGGACAACTGCCATGTTGTCACACCAGAATAGCACCCTTCTATTGGCGAATTCCAGTTCCCACAATTCCACCGCCACTACTATGGGAAAAAATTCCAGGAACGTCAGATCTCGGATCAGGCCCTGTGCTTCCCATGCTTCCAGCCATGGGGCTGCACACCATTTCCCTCTAAAGTACACCGTGAAACCGTGGCATCCTGCCACATCAGAGTGGATCTGAAGCTCCGCCTCCAAAAGGAGTCGCTGCCACCAGAAACTCACTCCATTATAGCCCCAGAGGAAAGCCTCCCAGGTAGCCAGATCCTCCCGCATTGCCTTTGTCACGCGGACATGGTGGTGCGGGGGCCAGTTGCTTCCTATTTGGGCATATAAATGGGACATGAATGCCTTCCCGGGTGCGATGACTCGGCAGTCAAAGTTGAGGCTGCCTGTGAGGGATTGCAATTGTTTGACCGCTACCTTAGGGGATCGTGCTACTGCTGCCACCAGCTCCCTAAGGACCTGTAGCTTATCCTCTGGCAATCTAGACAAAGAGCGTTTGGTGTCAAGCTCAATGCCAAGATATGTCAGTCTAGTCATTGGTCCCTCCGTTTTCTTGGGCGCCAACGGCACCCCCAGTTCTTTGGCCACTTCTGGAAATGTGCGAATTCCCCACGTGCACTCTGGCATCCCAGCCCTACCTCAAAGAGGAAATTGTCTAAATAATGCATTATCGAGCTCTGCCCCACGCGTTGGTGCGTGATCCACTCCAGAATGGTACTAAACTTTTCGAAGGCCGCACATGAGATGGAGCATCCCATGGGCATTGCCCTGTCAAAGTAAAATTTACCCTGGAACTCCATTCCCAGGAGTTCGAAGTCCTTGGGATGGACGGGCAGAAGCCAAAACACAGACTTGATATTGCACTTCGTGAGAAGGGCCCCCCTACCGCAGGCGCGCACCATTTTGACCACCGAGTCAAATGATGCATACCTCACGGAGCACAGCTCGGGCAGGATTGCATCATTCACCAACTCCCCTTTAGGGAGGGACAAGTGCTGGATCATGCAGAACTCCCCCGGTCTCTTTTTCGGGACTATACCTAGAGGGGATATTCACAGGGTGGGAATAGGAAGTTCGTCAAATGGACCCTGAATCCTACCCTCCTTAACCTTGTCCAGCTTTTGTTGGACCAGCTGCTCATTTCCCCTTGTGGACTTCAAATTTCGAGCTCCTAAATGGTAATGAGGGCCCTCGGTTGGAATCCTGAAACCCTGCCTGAATCCTTCCACTACATAGCCGACGATCTGGTGGTCGGGGTAGCCCTGAGTGGCCACCTGCAGCGCTTCATGCCTGACCGGGGTTGGCGTCCTTTCCCACTGCTTGTGTGGCACTTCCTTGGGCAGCGGGGGGCTGTCTGTTGCCCACCCGCCCCTTGTTATGGGCCCCGTACTGACGAAAACGTGTACACCTTGAGGCGGCGTGATCACCCGTGCACTGTGTGCACACATGTTTAAACTTGAATTGGGCCCGAAAACATTTGCCTCTATCCTTGAAATCCCAGCAAGTTGGGCCACTTGGTGACTGCCTTGCTCTATTCCTTATTCCTACCTTGGGCTGTTGCATGCCCCCCACACGGGACAGCACGTGCCCACTGTCTGAACGTGGGGCATACCTGGCGCAGCTAATGCATTCAAGCCATATGTCATGGGCATGCATATCCCAACGCAGGCATGTATTGTTGGCTGCCCTAGAGCGAAATGCTTCATCGTAGCGCAGCCACGTCCCTGGTCCTCCCGTATCGAAAGCGCGGCAGACGATATCAGAGTACTTAATCATTTCAAGTCCGCGCTTGGGAAACCTAACTAGTGTCACCCCCATATATATGGTGTAAGCGGCCATCCAGTTGGACAATGTGCGCTCAGCCTTTGACCTTTTACATTTTTCCCTCTCTTTCCTCTCCTCTTTGTCATTAGGGTCGGGAATGGGGTCGCTGAAAAGGAGGGTGAATATATCAATATATTCACCACTCCAAATCTTCTCCTTTTGTGGACTGAAGGAGATGCTCACCCAAAGGGGTTGAGACGTCCGCATACCCTCCTGACAGAGGGCGGGGCTCCTCTTTGTGGCCACAGCACCGAGCTGACACCCCCACACAACACCTATCTGTGCCCCATATCTGTGCTGCTGCTTTGCACCCAAAAGCAGGGTAACATCCGCAGCTACATCCCCGGGTTGGGACTGTGTGACCCGCCTCCCATGGACACCCATCCCCTCCCAACCTGAGTGGCACTGGCTCCGACCCCTTCTGGGCTGCGTGCACGATCCCCTTAGGCTGTCTTCTTCCTGCGCCCTGGTGGGTCAGGACCCCCAGTGGTCACCCTCTCCATCCCCCCACCCATCATCCTCCTGCTCACCTTCCATCTGCTCGTGTTCGTAATGTGGCCTGGGTCCTGGGGTCCCTCGCCGCCTCCGCTGGGCCAACTCCAAACTCTCCGTCAATGCCTGCATCCCTTGCTGAAGAGCGTCGAATTGCTCCTGGTAGTCAGGTGGGGATTCGTCCCTCCGCCTGCTGGGGCCCAGCTCCTCATCCCTGTAACAAGATGGGAGGGCATGGCGCCACCCGCTTCCTGGGCAACACGTGCCCTTGCTGCTGGCCATGGTAGAGGGACCTCCCAGTTCATTTGATGGGGTTCCCTGTGGGCTGCCCTCCATCTCACCGCCTTGCCCACGCCTCCCTTCCAGTTCCTCAATGCGGGCCTGGTAACTAGCCAGCTGTGCCTGCATGGCTTGGAGGACTGCCTCCTGGGTGGTACCACCCTGCTGGCTCCCTTTTCCTTTCGCAACCCTCTTTGCCGGTGCCTTTTTCTTCCAGCCCTTTTGAGCGTGAGGAGCCATATTCGTGCTCTGCTGTGCTCCTAACTCTAGTGCCGTTGGGTCAAGCCTTGGGTCCTTAAACCCTCTGACTGAAGCATGGGGGGGGGATGGCCACAGGTGTCCCTAGATTCTGACTAGCCCTCCCCCTCTTATATTTCATTGCCACCCGCCCATCTCCCAAGGTAGGAGGGGGTATGGCTACTCCTTGGGCTGGGCTGCCCCTGCTTCCCCTGTCCCACACCCTGTCTCAGTCCAAAGAGAGAGGGGGGGGTGTCCACTGGGGAGATTGAGCCCCAGTGGTAGTTAACTGTTGACCCACCACCCTTTGAACAGGGGAGGCTCTGCGAGCTGTTTTGAGGCACTGGCCCCTGTACCCTCCCTTGGGGAGGGGTGTGTGTACTTCTGGGATGCTCCCACAAGTCCCCTTTTCCACCCTTGCCTTGTTCCCTGGGGGGGGTTTGCCATGTTGAGTTGCCCCCCCTTGGTCCTATAAAGGGGGGGAGGTGGAAGCAGCTAGGGGGGTTGGAAGGGCACTGTCACTGACCCCCCCAACCGAGATCACCCAAGACACTCCTGTCGGGGGGGGCGTAGGCCGCTTTCCCCCATTCAACACTGGCCTACCCGATGTGCCAGTGTGTCGGCGCCCCGCTTGACTTCCCTCTGACCCAGCCAAATCGATTGCCTCCGGTGGGGGGGTGAACCGCACTCCAGTCGTTCTCCTGCTCCCCCGGCCCGCTCAATTATCCGAAGTGGGGTGCACGGCCTAGGCCTTGCTGCACCGCTGCACTTATTACTCCCCGCTCGCGCCCAGCCAAATGAGGCACGAAGCGGGGGTTCTCAAAATGGTGCCTGGGACTTGCGGCTCTCGCGAGAGTACTGGGCGCTTTCCTCCTTGTTGCCATGGCAACCACGGCTTCCTCCCGCACGGCGGTCTCTCTGACCTCCTCGCCTCCTTTGTTCCCAGGAGGGAGGGGCGCCACCAAACTCCCGCCGCTGTGAGCACTGCGGGGCAAAATGACCAAACCCAAACCACAGAAAAAACCCATCCTGAAATAACCAAAATACATACTGGACACAGCCATACCTGACATAGTCATTCATAGCTTTGTAACCTCAAGGTTAGACTATTGCAATGCTCGCTATATGGGGCTGCAGCTTCCAAAAAGTCATCAAGCTGCAGTTGGTGCAGAATGTGACAGCCTGCTTTCTCTTGAGGATAGGTCACTGAGAGCACAGTACACCAGTGCTCTGGAGTCTGCACTGGCTGCCAATAGCTTTCCAGGCACAATTCAAGGTGCTGGTTGTGATCTATAAAGTCCTAAATGACTTGGATCCCAGGTATCTGAAAAACTGCCTCTTCCCTTACATTTTGTCATGGCCTCTGAGGACACCCGAGGGTGCTCTTTTGTAAGTATCAACTGCCCATGAGGTTCGTAGAGTGAGGGCATGCAGAGAGGAGTTCTCAGTGGCTACTCCGCAATTATGGGACTTCTTCCCACTTGGACATCCGCCTATGCCTGAGCCTGCTTGCCTTTCAGAAGAGACCTTTTTGTTTGGTCAGGCATTTGGTAGGCTGAGATAAGGTTCTGTGGTGGGGTTTAGGGAGAATGTTGGTGGGTGGGGTTTAGGTTTTTTTTAAAATTGCTTTTGTATGTTTATATATGTTTTATATTTATATTTTTAAATATATTTTTATCAGCCACCCTGAGTCTTTTGAGGGAAAGGGAAAGGCAAATAAATAATAAATCGCAAAGGTAGATATCCATTATTATCGGAATCATCATTTTTGGTTTGGACAGGGTGTATTTGCGTTTCCCCTTTTTCTTTTTCAGAACCTCATTTCCACACTCGTTAATTCAGTTTGGTTATTTTGGCTATTTTGTTTTGGTGCTGCTAGTGCCGTTGGACAATAATGGTCATGGTGCTAAAATACCAAAATAACCAAATTGGAATATCTGAATAAGTGAGTATGCAGATAGGTTTTCCAAATATTTGGAGGGTGATCTGAAAATACAAGTAATATTTACCAATATAAAAATGCCTAGCTGTTTTGACTCTGGTGTTTATCTGTAGATGCCTTGAGCGGTGTGCTCTGGGCTTTGTCATTGGAGAGAGCTTTCACATGTTATTTACTTGTTTATTTTATTTCAATTTTTACTCTTTCCTTTCCAAATGGTTCAAAGCGGCTAACAAAACAAATAAAAACAAAAGATATAAAACCGCATTCCCCTTCACCCCTATCCAATCCCACAAAACCCTGCCCCCTCTCACCCCTGCCCCAAACATCCACCAACCCCCCCGCCATTCCCTGTCCCTGCCCACCAAATGCCCTAACAAAGAGAACGGTCTTACACCAGCTCCAGCGTAGGACTGGTGCCCTTAGCAAGGGTATTGGGTGGTATAGGTGTGAAAACTTCCTAGCAGCACTATCCTAATCTAGCTGCTCTCCGATGGCAGCTGCTGAAGACTATGGGGAAAGCGCTGTCCCAGTTAATTTGTAGCCACCCAGGTCTCTCCCTGGCTGGAGCTGATCCAGGCAGAATGGAGGAGACTATTGACTGCAGAGGGTCTGAGCTGACAGGCAGTAGCATGTTCCCAGTGTACTGGCGGCTGCCCCGGTCTCTTCCTAGCCATTGCTCTTGCATTCAGTTGGGCTGGGATGAGATCAATCACTGCCCTGATGGATCTGTCTTTTAGTGATGAGATTGTGTTGCTTCCAAGCACCTCAACTGAGGGGACAACAAGAACCTCCTGGTCTAAAGATAAGGGCTGATGCTTGAAGGGAATTGTTCATACATTACATTGGCTAAATGGGAGTCATAAATGTTGACAATCGCCCCCCTTTTGGAGGGGCATTTGCCCTAGTATATTCATATAGCCAGACCAGTTTATGTGTGTTCATGGGTTTGGGGCCACAACTACCTGAGGAAAGGATAAGGGAGCTCTCAGAAACGCTAGAAAGCTCTTGTGCAAGTTTCCACCAGAATCCATCAGGGGAAAAAACAAACAAACAACCCATTAAAAAACCAGATGGAGAGGAGAAATATGCTATTTTGTGTTTGTGAGCTATCCATTCAAATGAACAATTATCCAAATAAACCTTTGCTGGTGGTGCAGCATCCACAGCTTTTGTGATTTCATTTTGGTAACTAGCTACTTTGCTTATTTCTAGGTCTGAAATGAGTACCTGAAAAAACCCAGGTAACCCCATTGAATATATCCTACTTGAACCAAAAGTGGCACTTTGGGTAATAACTGATATCCATTTATGCTCTATTGGGTAGCCCCTTTGGTTACCTTGGAGGTTTTTTGTGTGGAGGGGTGGTGTGGCAGGGCTGACTTAGTCCAACATAAGTCCTTGCAGGATCCACACGCCAGTAGTCACAGTCTCAGCTCTGGGGAATCACTCAAAGTCTTAATTTACAATATCCCTTCACCATGTCCAATCTTTATATACTCAGGACACCTAGTTTCTGTGTTCAGTTGCCTAATGTCTCTGGGTTAAGCCACCCGCTGTACCCCAGCAGAAACCCAATAATCCAGACAATGCCTCTGGGCTCCCTGCAGCAGGCCTCCTCCTTCTGCTGCCTCTCTGCTATGTTTCTCAGCTTGGCCCAGACTTTCCCATCTTGGGCTGGCAACAGCCATGCCCCAAACACAGTTGCCTCCACTTAGGTGCTGCCCTCTTTCCAGTATAGCGCTGGCAGCCCCGCTAGCGCCTGCACGAAGCCCATGCTAGCTGTTTTAAAGGGCTGGTGGCCCACAGGGACTCCGGCCTGTTACAGGCAGATGTCAGTTTTGTTATTTTGATAGTTCAGCCATCTTGGCATGATGGCCACGTCATTTCAGCAATATTAGCGCTATTGTGTATGCATAATTGCTGAAAGTAATTTAACCAGAATGCCTAAAAATCAAAATAGCCACAGCAGAAAACTGATAAACTAGAAAAAAACAACTTTCCCCCCTCCCCAAACCTCAAAATGAAATACTTAAAAAAAAATGTATATGAGTGATACTTTTAAAAAATGTATATGCATGTACTAAAGCTAAATGACTACCTGCAAAAATGGGTACACCCATCAAATATCTGGTACTTGAATTAAAAGAAAAATGTTGAGTACTTTTCAGTACCGGCACAAGTTTTCAATCAGGTACTCAAAATACTGAAATGTCGAAATACTGACAAATCAGTATATTGAAATATCAGCTTTGTCCTGATTTTTTTTTTTTCTATTTTGTCCCAGATTTCAGGGAAAAAAAGTTGATATAATTTCACCTTTTGGGGTAATTTTGGATACTTCAAAAAACCAATAACCGAAATTTCAGGTTTAGGCTATTCAGGTACAGATTCAGATATCCTAAACAGTACCTGAAAATCCAGGTATTGGCTGCAGGTTCCAAATGAAACACCTGTTTTAGCTCTAGTGTGTACCTTTTTTGGTGGCAGATATCGGATGCTCAAAAAGACAACACAAAAATGTGAATATCACCTGTGAATAATAATCCAGCTACGTTTTTCAGCTGCCATTATATATTATTTTGTTTCAGGATTTTGATTGCTTTGGTTATTTTGGTTTAGTACTTCAGAAGTACTATTTAGTACTCTGTTGCTCTGCGCTGAAGTACTTTACTTTTATTATTATTATTAACAAGCATTTATATAGCGCAAGCAATGTACCTGGTGCTTTACAAAGTAATTGAATAGACACGGTCCCTGCCCTAGGGCTTTACTTCAGCAGTACTATTTAGTACTCTGATGATCTGCGCTGTTATGGTACAGTTCTGTTACAATATTACACATTAGCATTGTTGAAAAATAGTAAAGTGCACAGGGCAGTGGGATAGTACCACTGAGGCAACCCCAATACCGAAACCAAGTAACCAAGATACGTATTCGGAGCAAGAAGCAAATAGTGCTTCTTCATATCTGCTTCACAGAAATAATATGAATACTCCAAATTCGGTAATTGCAGCTAGCATTCAGTTCAGATTTTCTGGAGAGGAAAAGTCTGCCCAGACAGCAAGCTCAAAGATATTTTTCAGGACGCTTCAAGTTAAATCTAAGAAACCCAAATTTTAGCTAGGAAACTCTCTCCCACAGCCCAGCAGGGGGAGACAGCCATCTGAGCTAGCTACCGGCCTGAGCTTTTCCTCTCCCGCAAGTTCTAATGGTTATTTTTCCTCTTTTCTTCCCAACCCCCTTTCCTTTTGTTTGTTTGAAATATTGTTTTTTATGAAAAATATCTTTAAATGACCCTTACCTCCTGGTTACCGAGAAGATTAGATTAAAAACGCTGCAGGGAGATTTGGGTGAATGAGCATGCAGCCACAATCCACTTGTGATGACGAATAAAAGCAAAGAAACTGGGCCAGGTTTCTATAGAGTGTAGAAACTGAGAAGGTAGGTGTAAGTGTACGCATGTGGAACAGAGAGAGAGAAGGCATAAAAGTGCATGTTCATAGGCATTGGGATGTGGGGATGGGGATGTGGTAAAATGTGTGCCTATGTCAGGGGGATAACTTTCTACTGGATTGTGTGCGTGTGACACAGACACACACAAAAAGGCATAAACCTGTATGTTTGCATATGTGTGTGGATATGGGAACTGGGATGTGTGAGGTGGTAGGCACTGCAGTGACGCATGCTTTAGCTCACGTGGAAATATTTTTGTAGATCCAATACATGCACACACGCACGCGCACACACACACACAGTACAAAGTACATAAATGTTTACACTTGCAGGTGTCTATGAGAGAACTCAACTGTGCATTACAATGGATTACATTCTAGGGGAAGGCTTTAAAATGTAGCTGTGTGTGTGTGTGTGTGTGTGTGTGTGTGTGTGTGTGTGTGTGTGTGTGTGAGAGATGGCGAGTGAGTGAGGGGCATTTCTGAGTGTGATGTGGGTGTTTCTATTGCAGCATAAGGGATCTGGGAAGACAGCTTTGAAAAGCACAGCATCGATTTATAGATGCAGAAGACATTAGGTTAGTTACCTGAATTCTATGAATGAGTGTGGGGGTGGGGGGTGGAGCGTTTTGGCATGTAGGCGTTTGTGTATGTGTGTGTGTTAGAGATAGAGATATGGAGGCGAGGAAGGTGGTGTGAAGTGTGGGCTTGTGCAGGAGAGGCTGTGTGGGTGGCTAGTGGTCCATGTGAGCAGAGAGGCAGGGAGGAGTGTGGGTGTATAAAAGAGAGTTAGTTTGGCTGAGGTTATCCAGTCATTGCGGGTGTTCGAAACACACATTTTATTGAATTATTCTAACACAGGACTCTAAATTCCACAGCTTGCTTTGAAACTCTTGAGTGGCATTTGTGAGGGGTCACTTCTGAGTGGTGTTAAAGTGCATGTGAGAGACTCTGGGATCAGAGACCGCATCCGAGTAGGTGGGAGAGGGGTGGTTGCATGCATACAGGATGGTACGTTTGAACAGCAGATGCAAGGGAAGGTGTATGTGTTGGATGCATTGGTACATGCGGGTGTGAAGTAAATTCTGGGGTAGCAAATTTGGAAAGTGTAAGTAGCTGACTAGCAGTATGTGTGTGCACGTGTGTTATTAGTGTAGTGTTAACGTTAGCATGAGGGCTGAAATGAGATATATCAAAAAGTGAGAATCTCTTAAAAAATCTCAGTTCTCGGCTCGTCCAAAATGAACCAAGAACCAGGACTTGTTCACCGAGTTCTCTGTGAGAATTTAATTTTAAATTTTTTAAAAAAAAAAATTAATCATTTTGCATGCACAAAATGGCCACCAGACTGTTTTGTATATCCCAAAAATGACTGTTCCCCTTAACCAAAATGGGGCCAATCCCATGCCCCATGTGTGTTACGCGCAACCTATGTGCACACACTTGTGCGTCAAGTGCATGCATGTCTATTAAAGGCACATTGTGCCATGTGTAAACCACGTGAATCCTGTGTGGATCTCTTGTGGATCCCGCTTGGGATTGTGGCCACTAGCATCTCCACAGGTTTGATTAAGGGTGGTGGCTATTCTGTGCATGCACCACCCACTGGCAGCCATCTTGCACATGCCCAGAGCATTTTTTGAGGTTTCTCAAGTATCTTGTGAGATTCTCAAAACCCTAAAAATGCTCTTTGCATGTGCAAATGATCACCGACGTGGTGTGTGGGGTCATGGTGGTGTGTACACATGCACAGAATGGTCGCAGCGGCCATTTTGTTCATGCACAGAGCTGGGTTTTGGCCACATAAGTTTCATGCGAGAACAGATCAAGAATCAGCCAAGTCTGTCTATTCTTGTTCTCACAAGTCTCTCCAAGATTTGCGAAAATAGTGAGGGTAAGTTTCAGCCCTAGTCTGCACATGCTCATTTGGCAGCTGGGCATGTGCAGACTGACTACCATTTGCCAAAATGGCACAAACACTACTGTTACCATTTTGAAAAATGACTGTGCATGCACACAGTGTTCATGGTGGCCATTTAGCGCATACACAACCTTTTCTTCAGTTTCCTTTTACTGACACGACTCTGAGAAGGATGCACTGCAGCCAGGCACTGGTTCGGATGGAGCCTAGCAAAAAAGGAAAGTAAGCAACTACCTCCTCCCCACCTCTGCACAGTCCTTCTACCCCAAGCTCTACCACCCCTGGACCCCTGTCTGGTACCCACCTCCCCCGGACTATTGCCCACCCGAGCAGCGCTGCTGCAGCAAGTGCTGTGGAAGTCAGGCATGGGCAGGGGTCCAGAACAGGTGGGTGCCAGTGGGGAGGGGTCTGGGGGAGGCAGAGCTAGGGGCAGGATGGGTTTGGCACAAGCTGAAAGATCCTTAGACCAGTGCTGGCACCACTCCAAGAAACAGATAGATCCTCACCAGAGGATCCGATGAGAAATATCATCGTATCCCCTGGTAAGATCGGATCAATATGAATAGTCCAATTTCATCCCAAATCAGATTATTCATATATTGATCTGATCCCGACCTTCCCATCACTAGTAGCTATGTGACTGTAGAGTTATTAAGGCAGACATGTCTGTATGCAAGAGAGATTTTGAGTGTATGTATCAGGGAGGTTAATTTCTGATGGTGGGTAGAGTGTTACGTAGATGACTGTGTGTGTGTTTATGTGCACGTGCGACCAAGGTGCCTTTGAATGTGCGTGCCTATGTGTATGTCCTGGGAAGCAAAAGCTCTCGAAGTGGGTATCGCAAGTGGGTTTTGACTGTGCCAGCTCCAAGTCTTCAGCAGAAATTTGAGCAGATAAGGCTGGCTAGCGGTGGGAGTCCAACACAATCGGGGACTGCAGAGGATGAAAGGAACAAAGCAAATGAAACGAGCTTTTTGAAGTCAGCAGAGAAATAGCCCTTTGCTTTATTTAGTGAACCTCGTGACTCCTTCAGAACAAACCCGCCGTCATTGAAGAGAAGAAAACAGGAAAACTTGCCCTGAATAAAAAGTTGCCTTGAATGAGAATAAGTCTGTGGATGGTGGGTAAGAGGAAGAGAAACCAGGGCTGTGCCTCCTGTTGAACAGGGTGGGCACACTGTCCAGGGTGATGGATTTTAGAAGTGGTGTAAAAGGTGTGGGTCAGTTGAGATCTGAAATGAATAGGAGATTGTTTGTATTTGCAAGAAATATTTGGATTTCAAATAGCCAGCTGAATATTGGCTCGTGTTCAGGCCCCAAACAGTGCATTAGCATACTCATTGTTTCCTTCTGGTTTTGTTTTGTTTTGGTGGTTTCAGTTGTCCTACACCCCATTTTGCCTAGCTCCCCATGCAGACACCCCCTGACCCCCAGGTTTCCATTGTGCAGCCAATGAAAACAAAACCAATTATTGAAATTAACTAAATGAAATACTGAAACCAAATATTCATTCCAGGTGGTGAAACGGCAGGGAAATATCATTTTGTACTTGGCCAATACGCCAAATTTGTTGAATTGGGTATTTTCTTTTGCAGTTGGTATTGGTTTCAGTGCTAGTTCATGTGACTTTTGGAGTATCTCTGAGAATTCACAGGCCTCTTGGTACCACTCCTGAAAAGCCTGACTAGAACTGGACTCCAGCTCCCCACCAGTCAGGAATACCCCATACTTGCATTGCAGTCTCTGAACTACAGCTTGCAGTATGGGCAAGAAGTAGCATTCCTGCTTCTCAATGAATGGCTGATTATCAGGGAGCAGCAGAGCACCTTGCAGTGCAAGACACAGACTGACACATGCACTGCAGGGGATTGGGTTAGGGTTGGTTTGAAACAGCTATTCAGAGTTCACGGAAAAGTGCAACAAAATTGGAATGGCTGTCAAAATTTCTTTTGGAATTCTGACCAAAATAATTTTGGGGGTGGAATTCCAACCAAAGAGTCTTGTGCATGTGCAAAATGCTGGTTACAATTCATACATGCACAAAAGGGTGGCCACTGTGCATGTTCAGAATGGTCAATTTGTGTTTTTCATTCATTTGGATTACATATCGTAACAGTCAAAACGATTGTTCATTCCAATTTCCAGTTGAAATGGACAAAATGCCCGGTAGAGCCAAAGACAGAAACTGGATGAAAATTTCATTTCAGGCGTACAATGAGTGTCACAATCTTTCTTCTAGAGCTGCTCTTCTATGGCAGGCATGGGAACCTGCAGTGCGTGGGCCAAATCTGGTGCACGTTTGTCTTTTAATTAGCTCCTAATTTTCAACATGGCCCATGGGAGGAAAATGCTTCTTTACCACTGATCTTGGGAAAGTTGCTCTGTGAGAAATTTTGAGGGTTAAAAACAATGATCTATTTGTTTGAAAACGCGAGGTTTAGAGCCTCTGTGTCTATCTAGTCCTAGCTGCTCAAGTCTGAGAGAACCTTGTAGGGCTGAGATGAGAACGAGTGTTTCTGTTCCACAGTAAAATACTGTTTTGGGGTGGCTTGTGAGTGTCTGATGGTACTTCACCAGTTTCAGGTGATTCCGTGCTTTGGACTTTTTTTGGTCATTTTTGTCACTTTCCAGGACCTTCCGTTACTGGGGAAGTGCTGAAAATTGCCATAAAAGTGCTGTAAAACCACTGTAAAAGTCTCATAACTTTCATGACACTTTTATGGCAGTTTTACAGCACTTTATGGCAATTTTCAGCACTTTCCCAGTGCTTAGCCGGCATGTTTGCACCTGCACACACTCCTGGGGTGCATGCAGGGCACACATGGGGCTTGGGTCTGGCATATGGCAGCCCCATTCAACTTGAGAAGAATAACAGAAAATGGTGAAAACACCAGGAAAGCCAGTAAAATGTCCACACCATGTGAATGGAGGTGAATGCCTTGCTTCCGATGGAAACAGTAGTTGCCGAGATTTCTTGTTTCAAGACTAAACCTTACTCCCCTCCATTGTGTCCTGTCCTCTGTAAAGTATGGCAGATTCATATGAGTTTGTCTGCATGTTTAATATTTGCTTCCCACAAGTGCTTATGCCACTAAAACACAACCACACCGACATTTGCAGCAAGTGAAAGCAGAAGGGGAATGAGTGCTGCTGAGGTAAACTCAGTTTAGAATTGAAACTAATAAGAGTTGGCACCTTTTATTTATTTATAAGCTTGCCTGTGCCTCTTGTTACGCCGGTAGCTGACAAACATTAATGAATTCGGCCTCGCGTCACCTGTGTAATGCAGTGAAATATTAGTGTCTCCATTTGACAGATGGGGAAGCTAAGACCCAGGGAAGGTGAGGGACTTATCAAAAGTCACATAGAAGCTGACATACTGAGCCCGACTGATGGACTATACATCCAAATGTCCCCTCTTTGAAAGCGGCCAGCACCTGATCCCTCGGAGGAGATAAATGGAATGGTGCGTCCCCTGCTGTTTACTTCCAGTGCCCAGAAGTAACATCTGCAGGAGATCTCCTCCCCAGACTGACCTGACTAATAGCAATTTAGGGACCTACACTCTCGAAGTTATCCAATTGTTTTTTAAACCCTATTGTGCTATTGGCCTTTCCGCTATCCCATCACATGGAGTTCCGCAGGTTAAATGCTTGTTGAATGAAAAAGAATTTCCTTTTATTTATTTTTAAACCTGATGCCAGTCAATTTCATTTAGTTTCCCCTAGTTCTAGTATTTTGAGCAAAGTCAAGTCATACCTTCCTGTCTTCTTTCTCCACCCTAGTCATGATTTAATGAAGTTTTATTGCATCCTTTCTCCTTAGTCTCTTCTCTAAGCGGAAAAGCCCTCAACTATTGAGCCCCTCCTCATACATAATCTGTTTCATAGCTTTGAGCATCACAGTTCATTGAACCTCCCCTCCCAGTGGTCCCTCCTGAATCCTTTATCTAGGTAATAGCTCAGACTTCAATTCCAGGAGGGCTTTTGTTGCTTTGATAAGAGACCTTCATTGAACAATTTCAGTGAACTATGCCACCATGCATGTAGAGCTGAAACAAATAGCTCATTTAATATTTGTGAAGACATTGGGCGCACTCCAACACCATACAAGTCAATGGGAGTTTAGCCATTGACTTCAATAGGAGCTGGATTGTGCCCTGCTATTTGTGTATTGTACAGTCCACCCACTATATGAAGAACCTTCACTCAAGAATACAGTGCTCACATATTCATTACTTTTTTTCCACTCATTTCAGTATTTGGTTTGAACTTATCATGTAAAAACAGACATGACAGTGGTCCATTTGGCCTGGACCTCACCTGCACGTGTTTGCAGGTGCCACCAGATGTTGGCCCAGGATTTCCTTGTTCCATGTCAGCAGCTATCCTGACCTGTCACCTTGGAAAACCTCTAAGACACAGCCCAGGATAAGGCCCGCTAAACCAGGCCAAAGTGGGCCACAGCAGACTATTACATCTGTTCCTGGGCTGCCAACCCAGTCCGGGGGCTACCATGGCTGCCCAGCATTGTCTTCCATGACTTCCCATCATGACGTGGGGAGAGGGGGAAGTGGGGGGGGGGG
>QEPC01007483.1:3567748-3579906 GCA_003113815.1 Sphenodon punctatus
GAAATCCAAAGTGATTGAAATAGCTGGAAAAAATGGGAATATTAAAAACAAAATATCCAGAGACTGAAATAATCCTATTTCTCATTGGGTGCTTGTATCTATTTGGATGACTACCTGGAAATGCAAATAATAATATCTGGGTTTTGGGAAACTGCTGTTAGTTTAAGCTCTAGTGGTAAGTTCCTCTAGGAGCCAGAGCTTGGGGGCGTCAGCATCCTGGCCAAACTTGACCCTGGTCCTAATTGACTCCAATTGAGCAGGGTGGAGCCTTTATAAATCAGACGCCCCCAAGCTCTGGCTTGGAGCTAGCTAGCCACAAACTGCCAGGGTCTGGGAGCCCAGGGAGGGAGGGAGTTACGCAGTATTTAATTTGTAAATGATAGGAATGTTCCTGCTTCCTCTTTTCCAGTCTTTCTAAGTTCCAGATTTAGACTGATTTTAGATGATCGTGCCGCGCCTGCTCCTGCGTTTGTTTTGAAAAAAAGCTGGGAGCCGGGATCAGATGATACGCGCCCGGGCGCGTGAGTGCCGGGAGTGTATCGTCTGATCCTGGCTCCTGGCTTTTTTTTCAAAACAAGCGCGGGCGTGGCCGCGATCATCTAAAAATGGCCTAAATTTGATATGGCTGGTTCTAGGACACAGATCAGCTAGTTGGCAGAACCAGCTCCATCCCCATCATGCAAGAGATGTGGGTTGATGCTGGTGCTTCTGCCTCCCAGCCTTGGGGGAGGTTTTGCAGAGTAGCAGCAAAAGGTCTGAAAATGGGCTGGGGCTGAACCCAAATTAAGCCTTGTGTATTAACACATGGGCTGGGAACCCACAGGACCCTGGAGCTGCTCTGTGCCCCATGCAGCCATGTTGCACGGGCCCCATAAGAACTCCAGAAAATGGGTCAGCGGTTACCCCAGCTGTGGTCTGCTCATGTGTCACTCACCACCATAGAGTTACAGTCACTCCCATGACCACTGTAGGCTGTGACCACGAGGACTCTGTGGTGGTTAACATGGCCTGCCCTGGCCTGCCCCTCCCTCCCTTCAGATGTGTGGTGGCTCCAGGGAAATATTTTACCCCACACAGCATTCCCCACATCTTCTGGGAGGATGTCATGTGGGGCAGCCCCAGCCTAACCTGTGGTGAACTCAGGGTGAACATCCGATGGGTGCCCTGCATGTGAGCAGGAAACCCAGGGCAAGGGTGTGTGTGTGTCAATGCAGGGCCCCATCTTGTTTGTTCACACCCCCTGTCACCTCATAGAAGGGGCCCGGCTTGTGTTCGTGACCGTGGTTTGACATTAACTAAAAGAGCATGAGAGAAGTCCATCTGGCATCCACTTAAAGAAGGTCGGAGGGTGGTCCTCCTCAGCCTGCAGGACGGACTTTGGGCAGGTGGCCTCCTATAGTTACATAGTTTTATTTAAACGTGTTTTTTTTTTTTACAAAACAAAATTTCTAGAGGCTTCCCCCCGCCAATGCTTGCACCGGGGGAGGTGTGAACTTCAATCTTCTGAACACACCAGGCAACAAGACATCAAGCCGTCAGGATGACACAAGCAGCAATTTCCTTTGGTAAATGTCGTTCAACTTGAGACAGTTTCCTAGCGATTAGAGGAATCTCGTAAATGTCACTGCCCTGGCCGAATGAGATAATTTGTGTCTATTGTTGCAGGGAATCAAGTCCTTTTTTTTTTTTTTTTATATTAACTGGGAACGAGTTTTATGGGGGGTTCTGCTCATACTATGGAAATGATTCCTGGATAATTTTTGTTCTCTAAATGAACTTGACTCTTTGGCTGGTGTCAGGTTTTGCTAAGTGCCCTAGGCCAACAGAGACTAATTAGGAATGCATTAAATATTAAAGCTTTCTGACACCGGGGCATCAGCAGTGACAGAAGAAAAGAAATCCTGTAACCTAATCTGCACTCGACAGGAGTAATTTATGTTCCTTTCTCTTAACAAAGGAAAATCCAATTATATCGCCTGCTTGGGAGAAAAGGAAATGTATTTAAAGTGAAAGTTAATTTACAGAAATACATATATAAAATCACTCAAGCTTTGTCAACACCAATCTGTTAGTCTCGCTTCTAAGCATTGCAGCTGATGATTGCTTGCATTTACAAACACGGGCTGGAGGGGGAAAGGAAAGGGTTATTTTATTTTTTGCAATTGAAATATGAAGCAGGGCTGTGAGGGAGCTGGCATCAGTGCAGAGAAGGAGAGAAGCTTGGGGCTCTGCTATGCAGGGACTGAGGTGGTCAATGGCACATAACTTAGCTCCCAGGGATGCCCTCGATTTAACCCCTCGCTGTGATGGGCATCTTGGGCTGTGCAGTGGTACACTGTTGCTTGGGTTCATCTCAATGAAATTTTTAGCCAGGTCCAGCCTTAGACTGATTGCATTGGGATTTACCTCAAATCTGATCCTGGTGCATCCGGGCTTTTCTGATGTAATGGAGTAGCCCTGCCCTCACCCCCGCACCTCAAAATACTGTGATAGAATGGTGCCCCTGGAAAAGGATGGGAGAATGCTTTAATCCCATCCCCTTTTCTGAGGATGACACACAGCCTCATCCCCTTCAAACTGTAGCCCAGCTGCTACATTCTGATTGCTCTACTTGTTGACCCCTTCCCAGGGGTAACAGTCAGGGGGTGAACAGCTTCTGGGGTATAGGCAGACTGCAAGGATGGGGGTCAGGAGGCAAGTTGGGGGATAGAGGCCAGACTTGAAACAGAGCAGTGCAGTGCAGTGGAGGGCTGGCCTTCTCACAGGATGACCCAGGACAACTATTCCAGACCACGCTATTTTTTCTGCTTCTGGAGGCCTCAAACTGGCTTGTTTTAAGCAGGGCAGGGTACAGAGCCCCTACTCCTTCCCAGCGGGGCTCCAAACAGAGCCACCTATAGGGCTCCATGGAGGGTGCCTCTGAGGGGCCACAGGGGAGAGGTTGGGGCCCAGGGGACCCAGATTTTATCTTTGCCTTTGGCCCTGCAAATTCTAAGGCCAGGCTGGGCAATGGCACAAGGAATCAAGGAAACAGGAGCTAGAACAGGGAATGAGGGCAGGGCAGGTGATCTACCCAGCTTCCTGGTGCTACCAGCAAGCCTTATATTCTGCCTGGCAGCCAGTTGGGAAGGATGGAGTCATAGCAAGGGCTGGGACAGAGAGAAGAAGGGGTGTGGCCTGGCCAGAGCAGAAAGAACTCGGAGAGGGGGGTGGCTGAATTTGAGGCATGATGAAGCAGTGGCACTGCAGGCCTAGCCACTCCTTCAGGAAACCTAGGGGTAGGGGTTCAAGACCAGGGTCCTTCATGACACTTCTGAAGAAGTGTCTCTGGGTCTCCCTGAATTGAGGGTGTCCCCTAAAGGGGGGTCAGTGGGGAGTGTTGTGCCTCTACTGTAGCCCCTTTGCACCAAACTTGGCCTCAGGAGGATACCTTTGAGTGGGTCTGTGAGGTGTGTGTGTGTGTTTAAGGGTTGTAGACCACTTTGTGTACATAGTGCCTTATAGGCTGATATATGGGGACGGTGGGAGGATCAGTAGCATGTGTACTGAGGCTGTCAGTGGCAGTGTAGATAGGGATGTGTGTGTCTATCTGACGGTATTGTTGGCTCTTGTCTATAGTGGCAGAATATACATTGCATGGCATGTAGTGATGGTAGAGGCTGCGGCAGGGTGAGCAGCCTGTAGTGTGTTTGGGTGTATAATGGAGTAGCTCTTGGGTAGGTGTGCTTTGGTGTAGGCTGTGGAGTGAATGAAAGGTGTAATTGTAGGCCATGGTGTGTGTGAGGTAGGTTGTGTGTGTGGTAGGAATGGGATAGGAGTCAGGTAAGTCCAGAGCCAGTCCTCTGGGGTGGTGTTGGATGGGCCCTCCTGTCTCCCAGCCCCCAGGAACAACAGCGGGTGGCGCAGCGGTACAGCGGCGGTGGTGGTGTTGATAGTGGTGGCCGGGAGGCATGCTCTTTAAACTCCTTTGCTTGGGTAGGAGGGATCACTGGCCCCTCCCCGTCTCCCAATGGGGGGTGGGTAGATGACAAGCCCAGCTGGGGCCCAGAGCCTTCCACTAACCCCGTGGCAGCCAGGTAAGTCCAGCAGCCAGTCCTCTGGGGTGGTGTTGGGCGAGCCCTCCTGGCTCCCAGCCCCCAGGAACAACAGTGGGTGGCACAGATGAGGGGGNGCAGGGTAAGGGAGACAGGTAGTGGGTGGGTTTTTCTTTTCTTTCTTTTCTTTTTAGCATGGTAGAATATTGGGTTATTCGTGCCCGTATGTTGTTACATTTTAATAGTTTTTATTGTATTGTATTTGTGTGTATTTTTTTGTATTTTGATAGTATGTTTTTATCCTATTGTATGCTGCCCCGAGCTGCCATTGGGCAGGAGGGGGCGGGCTATAAATGCCGATTAAATTAAACCAAACTAGCCTGGATGTAGGTTGTGGGGTGTGTCACTGGAGTGGGGGGAATGGAGACCACTGGGTTAGGAGGGAAGGGTTGCTGGGCCACGGAGGGGGGTGCTTTGGGAAGGGGATGTAGGGAGGCCAAGGCTTACCTGAGTGGGTGGGTTATAGGGTGGGCTGGTTGAGGAGTCAGCATGGGCAGGGCCACTAGAGCACTATGTCGGTTTGGTAGGTAGTACAGCCCTCCCACCTGCTGAGTCTCTGGTGGGCCCAACAGCCTCAGCTTCCCTGCAATCCACCTGGCCCATAGGGCCAGCCACTCCTTCAGGAAACCCAGCAGTAAGGGCTTCCAACCCTTCTTAGGGAAGCAGAATACCTGAGGCCAGCCAGCCCTGTGTGTGTGTGCAGTGGCTAAACCCACCCTCACCCATCTCCCTCGCCAAAGACCTGACTGGTTATGTAACCATTAAGACATCCATCTGTTTGCAGAAAGTGGCCCTGATGCCTCCCTCTCTTCCATGTTGCTGATTTTTCAAACCCACCAGTTGCCTATATGGCTCTTTCTGACCCTGAATGGAACCCCCTGCTCTAATGAGCAACTTATTTTGGCTGCTCTGTATCCAGTCTAATCAAACCTGAAAGGGCCTGATCTTTTAGTGCTAAATTACTTTAAGTGTCTGACTTTTTGCCTACATTCCCATTTGTCTGTCCATTCATCTAATCTAGGGGTGGGGAACCTTTTCGTTCCAGGGGGCCACTTTGAAAGCTTGCACAAGCTCCAAGGGCTGCACGGAAGTTGGGGCGGGGGTGTTTAGGGGATGCACTCAAGGAAAGGCGGGTGCCAAATCATGGATCTGTGCCATGGAACTGTCCCCTGTCCTTGTGTGCATGACCTCATCTCTGCTCCCTTCCTGTGAGCTCAGTTTTTCACGGGAAGTGGAAAAGAGCCACATAAAAACGTGCCCTGGGCCACATTTGACCCCCGGGGCCTGAGGTTCCCCACCCCTGATCTAATCTAATGGCCTGATCCTGCAAGCTCTTACTCCAGAGAGTCATCCTACTTTGGATACATGCCGTGTTTGCAAAGGGGGATCATATTCAATAGGATAGCCTCATGAATTCTATACATGTCTCAATTATATCTCATCTCCATAGCACACCACATTAGATCATGGTGACTCTTTTTTATCCTTTCTCTCTTGCTTTTATTTTCTTCTCCTCTTCAGGGGAAAAAACCCACAAAAACCTGACATGATGAAATTACCAGAAGACCATTTTCTAAAGGAAAGTTGGTTGCTACGGGTTACCAGATGCTTATCTCTCGCACTAGCCTTGTTTTGCTAACTGCAGCCATTACCCAGAGAGGGTAAAGAGGACATGTTGTGGCCATCAAGTACCCGCTCCTGGGCTGACCCCCTCTGGTGCTGAGAGAAGGAATGTTTTTGGTTTGTGTTTTTTCCCCCTGGTGTAGGGAGTGGGAGAGATCAGACCCAACTTTCTCTGGGTTGCTGGGTTTACGCTCCCCAGGCACAAACGTATGCAATGTGTGCTGGCAGTCTATTAGGAACGCCTCTTCGCAGTCACAGCTCTGTGAGGGTCTGGCACTGAATGTAAAATGGGCTTGAATCTCATTCAGTCAAGAGGGGAGAAGCCCTCGGCAGGGGGAGAATGTCATAATCTTTTTTCTGGCATTAGAATAACTCCTCAACAGCTCAGAGCTTGTGGGGAAGTTAACATTGGTATCCTGTGAACGTGTGCACTGGTGTGACGTCTTCTCACTTCCCCTCGTCTGCCTCCCCCCACACCTGAGCAAATTCCATTCCGAGTTGATAGCATTAGGAAAGCATTGCTGGAAAGGATTTCTGCTTGTAGAAGAGGAAATAGCTTGATAAATAAAAGAAAAGGACTACTCTTGCAAGGTAAGGCCCAAAGTGGGGGCTGGGGAAATTGGCGCTTGTGTTCAGTGGCAGAGACAGAATGGTTCTCAAGGTGGGCCATGGCAAAAAATGGTAGAGGTAAAGAAACTTTACTGCCCCCGGTCTGACATGACCACACCCCCTGCAGAACATCATGACATCACAATACTTTGAAGGGGGCATGACCTTGTATCTTTGACATGCCTCTTTCCAATGTAGCCACACCCCCTTTGGAGTACCATGACATCATGATACTCCAAAGGTGGTGGTGAAAGGTGAACTCCAAGGAGGACAGGGAGGCAAGTGTCCGTGTTGTCTCCTCCCAGTGTCCATGCTTGAACAGCAGTACGTGTGACTCCTGGGGTCATTGAGAGCACTTCATGTCTCCTAGGCATGGGAGTAATTATAGAGAGATGGGGGGTGGGGGGGAGGATGCTTTGCCTGCAGATTTTCTTCCTCCAGAATTCTAGGGATAGGTGGGTGGAGTTTACATAGGTCAGTATTCCCCAACCCCAATTGTTCTGGGTTTTTTTTTGGTTGACAAAGTTACTCCCATGCTCCCATCTAAAGTAGGGGAGAATGTGGCTGTGTTAGGAGGAATGGGTAATAAAAGGCTGATTGTGAAGCCTCAGTAGGAGAACCACCACCAACCTCTGAGCCAAAGACACTGCTTAATGGGAGAGAGTCCTGCACCAACAGGAAGGGACGATTACATTTCCAGGAAGATAGAATCCAAAGGGCGGTTGGGACCCAGGCCTGAAACGAATGACTCTGGAGGTCCAGGGCAGCAGAGGCCATCTGCCATTGCTACACTTTGACTTGGGCCATGGATCTGCCATGTACACACTCCCAGTGTGGACTAGAGCCCCCCCCCCCCATTCTATTGGTCTTTGCAGGGATATAATGGTGTCTAGTTCCTTGGGAACCTTGGTGGAACAAGGACATTTTTTTTGGTTCCTGCCTTGTTCCTCCAGCCTTGCCTTACACTTGACCCCTAGTTCCCCCAGCTTTGTCCTCAATTCCCAGCCCAGTATTTCTACCCTGCTTCCCAGCCTCGCCCCCCCTTGTAGTCGCAATCCCAACTCCTTGCCCAGCCCTGATCCTGACCCAGTGCCCCAACTGAAATATGCTTGATACCCACACCTTTTGCTCATTCCAGGGGTTCAGAGGAGGTCAGCAATGGGTTGGCGAGACCAGAGGGTCAGAAGGCTGGAAGCCTGAGGAGGGGATCACCTCTGTGTAGAAGGGTTGGTGGACTGCTTAAGGCTGGGTCAAATCAGCCATTCTGGTTCTGTGGGAATTTTCCATGAAATCGGAACAGCGGATGAAATTTCGATCAAATTAAATTTTTGACCGGAATTCCGAACAAATGATTGTGCATGCACAAATGGTAGTGACTGCATTGCACATGCGCAAATAGTGGTGGCTGTGCTGCACTGCAATTTTGTGCATATGCAGTACAGCTGTAACCATTTTGCACATGTGCAATCAGACACATTTTTTCCAGTTGATTCTGGAAAAATGGAATTGAAATGTTTGTCCATTCCGAATTTCGTCAGAATGCATAGAACGACTGGATTCCGCTGAAAATGGAATCCAGTTGAAAATGAAATTTCCCTACTGAGTATTTTTTTGGGATTGGTGACTCTGCACGTTTTGTAAAAGAAAATCATTTGTCAAAGAGTAACCTGAAAGTCTGTGTTTGGGCTGCATCCTCCAACGATTTGCGACAGAAGCCCATTACATGGTTTATCTGCAGACATGTCAATAAGATGGGTTGTAGTTAAGTATCAAAATAGGAACATGCAGGAAAGAATTTGGGTTACCACAACCTTGGTTTTATAATCCCAGTAGCCCTGGGTCGTCTGGTTCTATACTATCTTCTCTCGACTTCTTGCCATTCCCCACCCCCCTATTTCTAAGCACTCAGAGAAGAAAGTTCTTTGCTGCTTCAATAATAAAAGGCAAAGAAGCTAAAAACAATACTTTACATTTCAAATTCCTCTTGACATTTCCCTTCTCTCCTCATAGCAGAATGACAAGTGACTTTATCTCATAAGGGAAGGCAGCCTCCTAAGAGCTGTCGACATTGTCAAAAAAAATAATAATTTGTAAATTCTCTGATTACCTCTGTCTCTGGGAGACCGTTCCAATCCTTTTCTCTCTCTAAACTCCCTTTATGTGCTATTTCCCAAAGTGCTTTTCTTACCTTCAATGCTTTATGCCAAAAGAAAACTCCTTCTCATAAAGGAGAGAGAGACAAAAAACACCCCCAGCACATGACAAATTAAAGTGCTGGTATTTCTCTCTTTTTCCCCACTCCTTACATCTAGATAACCCACCATGTGAATTTGAAAAAATAGCTAGGTTTTATGACTTGTTAAGAATAAAAAATAAAGACGCTAATGAGAGAGAGAGAGACACCGAGAGAGAGAGACCCTGAATGCAGACTAGGTTCAACGCAAGACTAACTAAAATATTTACTGAGAGGGAGCAGGAAAGTAATTTGAAAGCTTTAAAATAGTTGTTTTTTCTGCACTCCCTCGTTTCCCTTTTCATTACATATTTCAATATTTGCCTATCTTCCGGGAGAAAGATTTACTTTGGAGCACGTACAAATTACTTAGAATTTGGCTAAGAACAATATGTCTAATTATCGCTCTAAAGACCTGAAATATTTTTGGAGCTAAAAGTCAAATGCACAAAAAAAAGAAGGATTTTAAAAAACAAAACAAAAAAACAATCCTCTTTAAATTCATTCCCATGTCCGGTTTGACGAGAGAAGACTTCAAAAGCCTTTTTTTAAACAAGACGCGCCCACTCATGCCCACACAGATTTGCTGCATGGGCATGTGTGGGTGCCCCCGTATACATGCCATGGCAGGTGAGTGGGGGTGCCCCCCCCCACACTTCTCACACTTACACACACTCACTGGTCCCTCCTGCACTGCGGCCTGTATAAAAAAGGCCAAATAGGGATATTAAAAGAGAGAACACTAAGCCAATCATAACTAAGCCAAGTACGTGCACTTGAGACCTCGCATCTTCATAAATGTTAGACCCCTTGTCTCTCCCTCTGTTCCCCTTCCTAAGTCTCTCCCCCAGCTCCTGTCTCTCAGATTGTAAGCCCTAGGGGCAGGGACCCTGTCTATTTTATTACTTTGTAAAGTGCCAGGTACACTGCTGGCGCTATATAAATGTTTGTTAATAATAATAAATAATAATAAGAACACAGAGGGATGCACACGATTTTGGCCATACAAGGTCCTTGGCTAAAATATATTGTTGAAAAGGATTCCATTGACTTTGGATTAGACTCTGCGCACCTGGAGTGCTTGCTCTTGGGTTGCTTGATGGGAAGAAGGATGAAGAGGGTAGCGGGATATTTAGGAGCGTATTTAGGATAGAAATGAGGTTGAATTTGCAGGCACAGGGAAGGCTGGGATATAAGATCGCTTTTTATCTTAACTTCTAAATTGCTTTAAATTGATTCTATATTGTTGTTTTATATTGTATTTTATGATTGTAAAGCACTCCGAATGCCATGTAATGGCAGGGGAGTGGTATAAAATATAATTTATTATTTGTTATTATTAAGATAGAGCTGAAATGAGAACTGAAAAAAAAAATGGGCAAAACAGTGCCCAAAATAAAACAGTAGTTTGGGTAAGAGGTAGGGCTGGCATGGGAACCCCCAAAAGTGGGAATTCCCATTGAATCCCACAGTACCCAACTTGTTGAGGAGGGGTATTCCTGGCTTGTTAAATCAGAGTGCCCAAACCCATTTACCTTTGTCCCAGGAGCGTAGGAACAGGGGAAGCAGTGGGAGGCTGGTGTCAAGGGAGGCATGGCAGGTCCAGGGCATGGGGGAGTGAAGCTTGCAACAGTAGGGGCTGTTGTGGGGAAAGATCAGAGGGGGCTGGTTCCGGTCGACTCAGGAGGGATCTATGCATGCTCTGGAATGGGCAGGCCTCTGAGTTGTGTGAGCCACTCCCGGCCCCTCTTGGCACACGCACACGCACACGCACACGCACACGCACGTATATTGCCATCATGATCACTGCCACCCTGGACCATCCTGCCAGGCTGCCCCTGCCAGTAGCCTCCCACTTCTCCCCATGCTGCTGAGCTCCTAGGACAAAGGTAAGCAGAGCAAGGGAATGAGAGGGAGTGGTGGGGTTGGAAGGATTTGCTTCCCATCAGGTACTCATCACTGGTGTGTCAGAGCCTGACAAATTCTCACAGGGTTCCTGAATCCTGACATCAGAGAGAGTACTCGCAGATAACATCCACTACCCATTTCAGCAACCAATTTCCACTCCGATAAGTATTTGTTTCAGTTATTTCAGGTTTTGGGGGTGGTTTGTGGGTTTTTTTCAATTTGGTTATTTTGGTTATGTGGTTTTGCAATGTTTGATTATTATGTATGCTCAATTGCCAAAAATGACATGACTGGAAAAAGAAAAAAAAGAAAACTGAACCCATACCCCTGAAAACAATACCTTGGGAGTGTCGGGGGAGGGGATGGGGGGGAAATCAGATATGCAAATAGTACCCTTTTTGGTCACAGATATTGTTCAAGTGCTCAGAAGCTTAGTTGGTAATCCAAACAATATTCCTGAACAATAAACCTGTGAGCCATTTCAGATTGAATTTAATTTCACCTGGTCTCGTGTGGTAGCTTTTGAGTGAAGAAGATATAGGGGCAGAAGGGAGGGAAGCCACACACCTTGCTGAATGGGCTTCTGCCACTTACTCTGAAAGTGGGCATCCTCACAGTGCTCTCCTGAGGAACCAGTGAGGTGTTATGTACCTCCTGCACAATGCAGCTGAATGAAATCTCCACGGTTCGGAAGTTCGGAGTTCGGATCGAACTCGACCAGTTCGGTCGACCGAACCGAACTTCCAAACCGAACTCGATTTTCGAACCGAACCGAATTTCCGAACTCAGTTCTGTTTGCTCATCCCTAATTGGGCCCAACCAGAGGCATATCCAGAATTTAGGGCACTTTGACCTCCAGAAGATAGTCCAAACCTGCTCCCTACAAGGGCAGAGGATGTTCCCCTCTTCTTCCCCACTTCCCTTTTCCTGATGCTGTCAGACTCTGGCTCTTCTGCGCAAGTAGGGACAACAAAGGGAGGGATTGAGGGAATAGAGAATGGGTGTTGGGAAGAGAGTGAAAAGGAGCACATGCTCCCCCTCATCCCCTGACTATACACAGCCCTGCCCCTTAGGAGCACCAGGCATCACAACACTCCAAAAGGTATATGGCCCCATCGCACCACTGAGGCTTTTCTGTCCCTTTCTGATGTGGCCCTGCCTTCTTTTGAATGTCCTAATGTTCTTGGGACCCCAAGTCATGGTCCTTCTTCATAATTCTGCTCTGTGACCTTGAGAGAATCACCCTTTGTCTCTTGTGCTTTTGGACAGTAAGTAGAGCTGCAACTAGGTACCTGACCATTTGGGCACTCCATCAAATTTGGGGTGCCCGACTTATCCCAGTCACATTCAGGCACCATCTGGTACCCAAATGCAACCCAGCAAGCTGAAGCTACCCAACTCTAAGGGCTGACTTACCTCATTGACTGGGCTGCTGGTCCTCTGGTCTGGCCTCCTGGCTGCTCCCTGCTTCTCCTCAGCCTGCATGCTACTCAGCCTCTTCCCATCTGCGTGTTCTTCTTAATGGGTTTTGCATTCCCAGGGAGACCTAAAATGGGGGAGCGCACGCTTCCCAGTTATGGGCCCCTTTGGGAACAGGGGACCCATTAGGAGGGCTCATGTAGTTTGGAGGGCATTAGATTGGAGTGCCATTAAGAGGGCACATGTAGATTGGAAGAGGCCTCCTCGCTCCC
>QEPC01007483.1:3589487-3599646 GCA_003113815.1 Sphenodon punctatus
TTCATAACAGGTCATAGAGGGCAATGCATGCATGCATACCCTGTTGTTCCAGCCCCCATGCCTTACCTTGCAGATGGCGAACCCATTCTCCTTATCATAAAATTTCCAGACATTGGACGTTGTCCACCCAATGTCTGGGGGTGGCACTGGTGACCTCCACCTGAGTGTCCTACATGGCATGGCACCAGCACTGGCATCAGATTCCTCTCTGAAACAGGAACACATAAACAACACCTAAGTAATATCATGAATTTATGATGATGCCTCTAGTCCTTCCTCCTTGGGGTGCTAGGGATTGCAAATGGCGAGACCCTGGCTGGCACATGCAATAATCATGCCCTTCTTTGGGTGGGTGCTAGGGAGGGATGGCAATGGAGACGAGACCCTTGCTGGCACGTGCAAATCCTGCCCTTCTTTGGGTGGTGTGGAGGAATGAGACCCTGGCTGGCATGTGCAAATCCTGCCTTTCTTTGGGTGCTGCGGAGGGATGAGACCCTGGCTGGCACGTGCAAAACCTGCCCTTCTTTGGATGCTGGGGAGGGTTGGCAAAGGAGAGACCCTTGCTGGCACGTGCAAATCCTGCCCTTCTTTGGGTGCTGCGGAGGTGGGGGAGACCCTGGCTGGCATGTGCAAATCCGACCTTTCTTTGGGTGCTGCGGAGGGATGGCAATGGAGAGACCCTGGCTGACTGGCACGTGCAAATCCTGCCCTCCTTGTGGCACTATGGATGGCAACTGGAAAGTCCCTGGTGGCTGGCATGTGAAAATCATGCCCTTATTTGGGGGTGCGTAGGGAATAGGATGGCAACTGGAGACCCTTGCTAGCTTGGCACATGTTTGGGTGGGAGTGCTGCTTATGATCATGCTTGTGCCTGACTGATGGAAGAGCCCCCTACACCACAGTACCCTCTCTCTTTCTGGCAGACATCCGCTGTCACCTGCTGATGCCCACCATTTGTGCCCGACTGATGCCCACACCACCCATGCAACCAACCGTACACCAGTGGGCTCATTCTAATGGATAGAGCCTTTCTTGCCCTCAAAGTAAAAAAAAAAAAAAAAGCACCTCCTGTGCCCACCACTTGCTCCTTCACCACCGGCTCCGGGACCTCTGTCACTGAAGGTCCAGGGGCTGGGGCAGCGACCCCTTCCTCCTCCAGCACCAGCTCCGGGACCACCAACTTGGCCCCCTGGTGTTTAATCTTAATGACCAGCATCTTCTCCAATTTTTTTTTTTTTTAACTAAGCCAACACCAGCCACACAGTCAAGTCAGTCACCCACCACAAACACTCACCAACAACACGTCAAAACAAACACAGCCAGCCAAACCAAACATAGAGCACATGAACCAAACAGCCACATGCACACACGCTCTCACCCACACAAACTCTGCACGCACTCGAATTTCGTGTTCCCAGCATGATCACGGGCTCTCGCGATACTTTTTCCAAAAGGCCGAACCGAACTTGACCGAACCGAACACCCGAGCCCAAACTCAGTGACCGGACCGAATGCCCGAACTGAACGCCCGAACCGGACTGAACCCAACTCCCGAACCCAAACCATGATCGGTTCGCTCATCCCTAGTGCCTGGCTCATTAGCCCAGAGGGCCAGAGGATATTGCCTGGGTGGAGATTTTGTGTATGGATGGACTGTAGTGAGGAGATATTCTGCCTGCTTATAGACAGCGTGAGAAGAATAAAGCAACTGCTCTGAGTTAATCCCCAAGAGAAAGACTGTGTGGGGCCCACATCCTGACAAGACTTACACACAGGAGGTGCTCATCACTGTTACACACTGATTCCCTGAGGGTGGGTGGCTATGGGAGCACAGGGGGCATGGCCATACGACCGCACGTCTTGCTGTTCAGCCCCACCACCTCCCTGTTTCCCAGTACTGATGGGGCCAAACATGTCTGAAGGATGGATAGCCACATCATGGACTTGGGTCTGGGACCAATCCCAGTCAAGAGTTCAACACGGTGGGCCAAATGGCCCATCACATCTGAAAATATCCCAAGTCTTACCACCCTACCACATGTGGATGGTGAGAATAGAGCTGAAATGAGTATCTACTACTATCCGGTATGTGGCCGGATATCACGGTATCTTGTATCCGATCAGATATCAAATGGTATTTGATTTATTATTGGCTAGTTATCTAGACTGGTTAGCTAGATTACCATTTACTGACTACTATTAATGTTTGCCACATTACCATTTAACTATTTGTCTTTTTTCTTTTCTTTTTTTTAAATCACTCCCTCTGTCCAGACTGGTTTGGTTATACAATAATGTGATAAATGGTAATAAAATAAACAGCGATTTGGTAAACAGTAATATCCAGTATTCCAATTTGACGATTAACTCCATGGGTCCTGGATAGTTACTGAATATCTGTAAATTATATTTTTATTTTTATATTTTATTAATTATTATTATTATTATTATTATTATTAATTATTTTGCTATCCATTTCAGCACTAGGCATGAACATTGGGGAGTTAATCCAGAGGTAGAGCAAATTTACTCAAGTTTGGAGGCAGCAGTTCTTGTGACTGAGCATATAGGTGTAACTAAGAGAAGTTATTCAAAGTTCAGATAAGTACTGAGTTACTGGTGGAGCAGCAAAGGGAGAGCAACAGAAACCAAGTGGCTGGACTAATTCAAAGTGATTGCACGTCTACTCTCAACGTTGAATTTTGACATCAAATTAAGTGAGTTAAATGAAGTTGAAATCTTCCTTGAAGATTACAAAGGGTGCAAAATCAAATTCGTTAAAAGGAAATGAATATTCAAACTGTATTCATAAATTTGAAAATTGCCATTCATTACAGCCATATTAAAAACTACTATGTAACTGTCAAATTTTATTATTATGTCTAAGGCAGGAAAATTGTCTAGTCTTTGTAAATTAGGTGATTAAGTGCTTGAACGTTTGGGTCTGTCTGCCCGTCTATCTCTCCATACATTATGGCAGGGGTGGGGACTCTCCAGGTGAAAAGCCCAAAGGCAACCCTAACAGACTCAGTGCAAATTTCCATGATGTTACATTCATCAGGAAAGGCATGAAATTTCAGTTACGCAGCAGTTAAAGTAATCTTCAATTGCTTTGACTAAGTGCCAATTTAAGACAACGAAACCAAAAAGGGAATGGAACTCATCTATTGAGCGGTAGATCAGTTCTAGTGCTGAAATGAATAGTCACACAGCCTTCTCCTTTCTGTTTTCAACAGCCCCAGTCTAGTGGGCATCTCTTCAGATGGAAGTTGATCTGTACCTTTGATCACTGGTCCCCAACCCATGGCCCTCATGAAACATGTTGCTCATGATGTCCTTCCATACTCAGTGAGCACATGTGAATGACTGGTGAGAGGAAGGTGTCAGGTGAGAGCCCTGGTTGATTTGAGACAGGAACAGAGCCTGGCATACGTTTTGGCAGGATCAGAGTCCGGCAAGGATTCAACCAGAGCTGGACAAGCCATGGACATAGTCATAAATGAGCAAAGGGGTCAGTCCAAACCAAATGAAAAGCCTAAGGGGAATCTAGAACTTAAGTCACAAGGCAGACCAAGAAGTCAGTACCAGGCTAGCAGTCCAGTCTGGAAGGGAGTAGAACTAGTGCTGGGCAGGAATGAGGAGCTAGGACTGGGAGAGGCAGGCTAGGAACAGAGCAGGTACAATGGCAAACAGGCAAGTAACAAGAGGACAGAATGTTTTGGAAGCAGGAACAGGTTCAAAACAGGTAGCAAGGCTGAGGAACAGTCTACAGGGCCTATGTATTCCTCTCCCTGGTTTCTTGTTCCTATTTGGTGGCTTTTAAACAACTAGAAGCCAATCAGGGCCTGGTAGGTGGGGAGCTCCATTATATAGAGAACCAGTGTGGTGTAATGACTAAGTGCACAGTATTTGGACCGGGAGATAGGGAGGAACCCTGGTTCTCATCTTGCCTTAGCCAGAAACTCACTGGGTGGCCTTGGACCAGTCGCATTATTCTCTCTGCCTAACCTACCTCACAGGGTTATTGTGAGGGTTAAATTGTTCTACATAAAGCTCTCTGAGTGCCATGGCAAGGGGATACTATATAAAGATTATTATTATATTGGCAGGCTGCTGAATCAGGGTCTAATGAGCAGAAACAAAATCCCATTCAGAGCAAAGGGGCAGTGCTGCAGATTCAGCAAGGCAAGGGATTCTGACGCAAGTCTGTGTCTTGACAGGAATGAGGTAAGAGAGAGCATTCACCTTGCGACTGGCAAAAAAACAAGTTAAAATAGCAAATGCACTGAATTCTGACGAGGGAAACCAGAGCTCCAGCAAATCAAGCAAGGAGGTCTGGGGCTGATGTGATGCAGCCCTGCTTGCCTTCCCCACCTGTGGTGGCTGTAGGGATACACTCCCTAAATTCTAGTAAGCATGGGCTCTGGCAGAGATGGCCATGACTACTGGGAGGAGCCCTGAGCTGCTGCTGCAGGAAAAGTGGGATTTTAAACCTTCTAGAGTGGGCCTTCTTAAAAAGACAGGCACACTAAAAACAGTCATTCCAAAAAAATGGAATGAAAATAGAAAGGGGAGCAGAAATCCACTCCCCAGAGTCCTACTAAGGTTAATGTGATTTATTTCATTCTTCACTTCTTTACTTTCTACTTTGTTTTCATTTTCTGCTTACTTACAACCTTAGAATATAACTTATTCATATGACTTAAATTTTAAACTGAAATTGTGGCTCCCCATAAATCTTGAATTTCAAAAGTGGCTTGTGGCCACAACACAGTCAGGGACCATTGCCTTTCATCTTATTTGTTGCATCTCTTCCAGTTCTACTTTGATCCTTTTCGAGATGGGGTGGCTACTGGCTAATGGATGTACCATTCCAGAGTCTTAGTGGGTAGCTGAGAGAAGGGGTGGCAGGGAGGGTGGTTGCTAGTGTCAGGGAGGTGCAGCAATGGACAGATATGACCCTCCAGTCAGGGACTAGTGGGAGAGGACTGAGGTGGAGGGGGGAATGATTCACTGCAGGGAATGGCTGAGTATTTCAGCCGTCGAAAAATTACTTTAACCTGCACATTTAGGCTGTAAAAACATTTCTTCAATCAAGGGAAGCACTGCTGCTCCCAAGGACAAAGTCTGGGCAGCATCTTCTACCTGTCTCACAAAATTAATTTAAAAGAAAAGAAAAAAATGTGTGGCAAACTGTGCCGCAGCAAGACACAATGAGAGACCTTTAATAACCTCCCAGCATCCCGACAGGCTGGCACAGAGGTGCAGGAAGGTTCACTCTCTCAGAGAGGGTGGGAGGGTCTCCATGGCTGGGATTTAGAAGAAAGAGACAGCGAGGGGATCGTGCAGCAGAGGAGGTCGATTCTAGATGTCACCTGGCTGTTCCATCCAGCCATCCCCAGTGTAGTATCTAGTGTAGTAATCTGAGTAGGGTTGCTCTTCCTCTCTCTGGGAGGACACCCAAAGGGGGTGGGAACATACTAGAGGGATCAGGGCAAAGATTCCGTCATGTCCCTCACTGATGTAATCCCGAAGTCCTGTGTTGTGGCATCACCATGGTCTGCCGGAGGCGAGAGCACGTTGGAAATGGACGGGGCAAAGCAATTGTCACACACCCTTTCTGACATAACCCCATCCTTGCAGAGTGTAACGACTTCATGGGGTGTTTCCACATGAGTGGCAGCAGCAGCCAGATCCTCGTGCAGCCCTGTGGTGGGCAATCGTCACTGCCACACAGCGGGACAAGCATGGGATGATGGCCAGACAGTTGTGGGGGGAGCCAGGTGGACTGGCCCCTATTGAACTCAACGCCATGGATGGAGGGGGGGGGGGTACTGCACTGGCCAAATGAGCATGTGTCTGGCCTTACCTCACCTCCCATCCCTTTCTGGAACAAACCCTGCCCCCGGCCATGCATGGTTGTATGCGTTGGGGGCCAGGACCCATCAATCACAGCCCCACCATGGAGATTGCTGTGTGGTGGGCAGAAGGGGTCCAGCCACATGGGTTGTCTGAATTTTTGGAATTCCAACCTCCTTGGAATTTTTCAATGGACACAACACGTATCAGGCAAATGTCAGCCCCACCACTGGGTGGAGGGAAGGGGAACATCTGGCTGCCGCCAGCCACATAATGCCCTATATCGCCTGGCCTAGATGTTCAGGGCAGGGTAAAGCTAACCAAAGCAAGGAAGCCTTCCCTCCCAGTTTTGTTTGGAGACACCCATGGTGTTGTACAGGGGCAGGACCACATTAAAAATGGAACAGGAAAGTTCCAATGTCCTGCCTCCTTTCTGACATAGCACACCCAGAAACCACTATTTTTCTGCGTTAGCCATGGACACTAACTTGGAGAAATCAGAGTTTTGCCTGGAGGCTGTGGTTCAAACAAAACTTGGAATTTCAAGGTGTTAGGTCAAAAGTAGGGCTGAAACTCGACCTCAAATTTCTTGTGATTCTTGCCAAGAACCATAGTCCTCAACTAGTTTTTGCACAAATTGATAATTGAGAAAATCACGATTCTTGACACTTTCTTGGTCGAGAATTTTTCTCGATATACCATTTACCATTAGCATGTTCACTGCATTCATCCTGGCAATACGCATGTGCAAAATGACTGTCCTTTCCCAAAANAGACTCTGGAGTCCCAGAAGGGAGTCAGGTCCCAGACAGAGGCTAGCACTCACTGACTGAGTAGTCTGTCTCTGCCGGCAGCTGAAATTGACATCAGAGCGCCGCGCTGCTCTGATTGAAGCAGTCAGAGCAGCGCGGCGCTCCAATGTCAATTTCAGCCACCCAGCAGAGACAGAGTGCTCAGTCTGTGAGTGCTCTGTCAGTGCGGGACTGTGCGGCACCGGGGGGAAGTGGGGGAGAGTGGGGGCAGGGGGCTGCCCCAGGCGCCCTCAGGTGAGGTCCGCCACTGCATGTGGAGACTAGCTGTGGTGGTGATTTTGCGCATTTGCATTACAGGGTAGAATGCAGTACACAGTAATTGGTAACAGTAATGGTAAATGGTATATAAAGAAAAATTCTCGACCAAGATCTCAAACCATTATCGAGATCATCCTAAGATCTCTGTAACAGTTCTTGATTCTCACAAGATTTTCATGAGAAATTGAGTCTCGTTTCAACCCTAGCAAGAGATGTTAACCCTATGTGAGCCTAAAAGCCAGAATGTTCCTTTGCGATCAGGACTCCATGCATCACACTGCAAGTGAGCCACATGACAGTCAGGGTTACTAGGTAACCCTTATTTTAAGAGATTCCTTTTTCTCCTCTCTTTTCTTTTTAGTGAGCATCCTTTATTTGAGAACCCTACAGCTCTATAGGACATAATGACCACCCCTTATTGACATAACAGAGACTCCTTATTCTGAACACCACAGTCCATGGAACATAATGGTTTCCCTATCTCACAGTTCTGTAGTGCCTCTAATTTTTGAAATTTTTAACCTGGTAACCCTAATAGTGACCCACAAATCACTGACAGAAAGTTTTCCAGCCCATTCAGTCATATTTACCACGCATTCTGTGCCAACTGAAGTCTCCCTTCCAACCAACTCTCCCTCTCCCATAGAGTTCTGTCTTCACTATGTGTATCAGGACACCATAAGTCCTTGCAGGGGACTCTCAGTGTCTAAGTAGTTACAGGGTGAAGACCGTTGGGACTTCATCAAGCCAACTGATCAAGGAGGTAGTTGAGTAACTGTGGAGAGTTAAGGGCCAACTACAAAACTGAACCTATTACACAATCAAGAAGACCACAGAGGAAAGTTTAGGAGCTCAAGATTAGGGCTGAAACTCACCCTCGCATTTCTCTGAAATCTTGGCAAGAGCCCGGTTCTCGCTGAGATTTGCCAGAAGAGAACAGGTCCTATTATCGCAAGATTCTCATGAAGCTGAAAACTGGCTCTGTGCATGTGCAAATCAGCCACCGCAGGGCGTGTGTAGTCCCGGTGGCCATTTGTGCATGTGCAGAGCAGTTTAGGATTCTCAAAAATCTCGCAAGATTCTTGAGAAACTTCAAAAAAATGCTCTGCAAATGCACAAAATTGTCTCCAAGTGATGTGCATGTGCAGGATGGTCGCAGCAGCCATTTTGCACATGTGAAGAGCATTTCTGAAGTTTCTCGAGAATCTTGTGAGATTCTCAAGAACCCTTTCAAGAACGCATGAGATCTCACCAGGGTTCTGAGAATCTTGCATGTTCTCACGAAAATGATTTCCCATTCTTGTTTCAGCCGTATCAAGATGGATGCCACCTGCAATGTCTCACATAAGTCTGATCCTCCTATGTCACCAGGGCCAACCCTGACTAATTAAGAGGGTTGGAAACATTGGAGGGGGGATGGGATATATCTTTTAGGAAGCCTAAACACTCTCCACCCCAAAGCAAACCTCTTCAGCCAAGATGTTAAACTATGCTTGCCTGAACAAAGAAACTAGGCTCGGCCTAGCTCCATTAACTAACTGCTCCTCCTAAGGTAAGAAAACTCCCTACACTGTTTGTAATTATTTTAACAAGCCTTGCCCTGACATGGGTGAGGCTAGACAGATTAACTATCTTAGTAGGTAAAACTCAGTCGACGTACTATGTTTGTTCACACCTTGGAGTTGGGTAAACACAAAATGAGGCCACTTTTACACAAGGTGCTGAAAAAGCACCTCCAAAGATACACAGGGAGAGAAACCTGCATGGAGGAGGGAGTTAGATGGTCCCCCACGCTACCGAAAGTGACGTTAATCCCTTTCTAAGCAGCGGACACCAAGAATAAGCATAGGTTTGAAGATCCAGTGCCGTAAAACCCCTCTAGAGGGTTTTACAATGCCACTTCTCCAAACCTACACTTTTTCTTGTCAGCCTCTGCTTAAAATAGGAGCAATGTCATGTCCGGTAGCGTGGAGAACGTCTAAACATCCCCCTCACAGGTTTCTCTCCTGGCGTATCTTTGGAGGTGCTTTTTCAGTGCTTCGTGTAAAAGCGGTCTGATTGAGAATACTTGACTTAAACTGTATAAGAATCAGAAGTTTGTATTCTTACCCTGTGCAGTCTGGTCTGAAGCCTGGATCCGGCTTTTGTATGCTCTGGACAGTGATCTGGCCTGAACTAGGCCCCTGTACCTTTATGTACAGGATTCTAATAAAGACAACTTGATTATTTTATTTATTTAACATTTTTACCCTGCCCTGCCCCAAAGGCTCCAGGCAACTTTAAAAAAACATAATACAATTTAAAAACTTTAAAATACAATTCAAAAACCACAAAAAAAAACTACTCACACCAATGTTCAGGAATCCAATAGCATCAAGATGAGCCTGAAGCCATCGAGCAACCACCTGCTCAATAACGTTCCCTAAAAAGGTATATTTAATGACAGGGCAATAACTTACAGGGGAGTCCAAATCTAAACATATTTTTTTAAGCATGTGCTTGACAACTGCATTTTAAGAGTGTCCAGCATCCTCCCTCCAGCCCCAAAGGGAGGCATTGACAACCCCAGCCAGCATCCCCCTGCTAGCTTTCACCAGAAAGGACAGGCAAGCATATAATTCACAACTGGTTGCACGCATCACTCCAAACAAATCTTTCGCATTTCAGTTTCAACTGGAAGATATCAGCTGAAACTGATCCAAACAGAAAAAGACCACTCCCATAACCCCAAACTGACTACAATTAAATTGCAGCACCTAAGTCATGGTGAAATGAGCGATTGTGTCTGCAAACTAATTACAAATATTGAAGTGGCCAGTAGATGACTCTGATTCCTGGTGGAGACAGGCCAGATTAACAAGACCTCTCACCACCCAGAAGAGCTCTGCTGAATGAGATTTTGCTAAGGATGTGCAAAGAGAACGCGGTTCGGATGTTCGGCCATTCAGTTTGGGAACTGAGTTCGGATTCTGTCATTCAGTCCAGGAGCTGAGTTCAGATTCAGTCATTCGGTTGAGCGGCATTTGGTTCGGCTGAACGTTCAGCGGAGTTAGGTATCAGAATCGGTATCGTTTTTATATTTTTATATATTTATTTATGTATTTATTCAAATTTGTAATCTAATATTATATATATCTACACTAACTCTAACTGCTATTAGCTATTCTAAAACCTATGGAACTAAATGGAATATTATCTAATATCTACAAAGGCCTAGTCCTACAAACACA
>QEPC01007483.1:3599746-3620651 GCA_003113815.1 Sphenodon punctatus
CAGCTGTGCCCTTGGACCATCCCATCCCCGCCCCATAACCACCCCAATTGCCGCTCCTCCCTCCATCCACTCCATCCTGACCCCCTCCCATTGGATGTCTGCCCAAGATCCTCCAGAGTCTCCCTCCCCATTTATCCCCCCCCTCTCCCATTTCTCCCCCCAACCCTTTCCCCCTAAACTCCCTCCTCTGATTGGCCCTCCTACTGACACCAGGGGCTGACATCAGAGACATTTCCCCTTCCCCGCCCGACCTCCCCCTGCCACTGGGTGTCGGGCGAAGCACTACACCTGCTGCCACCAGGTGGTCCCCCACCCTGCTCCAACCACTGCTGCCACCAGAGGACGGTGCCAGGGAAACCTCCCCCCTCCCCCCCACCAACTACTCTCACCATCATACTTCAACTCCCCTTCCTTATCCCACTCTAGCCTTTCACAACTCTCAAACCTTCCCCCCCTTTAAAACCAACCACAATTGACTCACCGACCCAGTATTATTCCCTGCTCCCCCTGCGGTTCCCAAAGGGCCCCTAAAGGTTGCACCCTTTGGCCATGGCCCTTCGACCCGTGGCCTATGGTGGGGGCGGTGGTGGCTCCTTCTTATTCCCCCCAACAATGTCCAGGTCAGGGGGTCACGCCTGAGCACCCAGCCCAGGGGCTCCAGCTTCTAGGCTCCCCTAACCCCCAGTACTGTTCTTTTCTTCCCCGCAGATGGACAACGCGGGTACGGAGCAGCAGCTGGAGCAACACTGTGGGATCAGCAGCGGCAGCAAACTCCCCCAGGGGGGTCCCAGCCAGATGGTGAAGGTAAGTCCAATGCATTGCACTATGGTGCAAACTCACAGCATTGCACTATGGTGCCCAAGCAGTGTAAGCAGCACCCACTTTACACTGCTTGGGCACCATAGTGCAATGCTGTAGGTTTGGCTTTGCCATTTGGCTTTTGCAGTTGCAGTTTGGGTTTGTCTTGTTGTGCACCGTGATTGGATAAGCAATTAAGCATCTGCATGTGGCACTGAGCATTTCAGCGATTCTGAGTTCTGAGGTTTTCCAAGGTCTGGAGTTCTGAGTTCCGATTTCCCGGGCCTTTGAAAAAGTTCCGAGTGATGGCCAAAAACTTAGTGGCAGTACTTGGAACCTTGGAAATCCTTGCAAGGATTTTCTTTTTGATATTTGGTTCAACACTTCATTTTCTCCATTTTTCCCAATGGGTGAAAAAGCAGTGATCATGGGTCCCTGGCTGTAACACACCCTGTGTCCATAGAATGGGTGGGGTAGAAGTTTTAAATTAACAAATAAATAAATGTTTGTGTCAACGTGCTTCTACAGATAAGGTGATTTGCTGTTCGTTTGCCACTTGGAAACATGGTGTCTGAAAGTATCCTGTCTAAAGCTGCCTCTCCACAGAGAATGCATTCCAGAGAGGAATCTAACCAGACACTCTCCCTGTTCCTCCTCTCAAACACATCGAAAAGAACAATTTTCTTCTGACAAATGAGAGAAAAAAGTGTGAGCTTGAGCCTGACAGGTTCAGGGAGGAGCTCAAAATGAGGCAATTAGACAAGAAAAGTGCTGATTAGAAGAACAACCACCCACGGCAATGGAAAGATACAAGATTTGAGGGGGGGATAACACTGCATATTGTTGCACAAAGCCTGCTGCGTTCGCCTTGGTTTAAAGTCAGACACTTTGAAGGAGGTGTTCCTTCTTAAGGGTGTGTCGGGTTTGTATAAAGCTGTCATTAAGGACCTGGGAAATTACTGCATTTGTGGTCTGTCAGAATCTAGTTTTCTGGGACTTGTCACCACGTATCCACTTGCTGATTGGTCAGCTGATTGCACCATGGAGTGAGTCGGAAGAGGAGGAGGAGACACAGATGCAGAGAGACAGAAGGCCAGTTGGGAGCAATGGGCAGAGATGGAAGACAGGAGAAAGCTTGAACTCAAAGCCCTTGTCATCTTGGAATCATCCACTGATTGCTGTGAACTACTTTGCCCTGTCACTGGACATCCATGTTGAAGATTGAGTGGTTCCTTCTCTGAGGGGCTGCTGGGCCTGAACTGGTTCTTTGTAGCAGGTTGGTTCCATTTCTGTTGGAACCTGATACTCCCATTTGGAACTCCCAGAACAGGGACCAGCCATAATCTGGTCCCCTGATCCTCTTCCCATTTTGCACATGCACACTGCAAAAAAACCCACCCAAACACTTTTGCACAAGCACAAACAAGTATTTTGTTCAATGCGCATGTGCAAAATGGCACCACACTGTTGTACAAGACAGCACCATATCACCATGCACATTAAACAATATACTACTTTGCACATGCACAACATATATGTTTGTAGTGTACATGTGAGAAATGGAGCTCTCCAAACTGTGGAGAACGGGGTCCCTGTCTACTATGGATCAACTTGATGATGCCATGTAGCAGATCTATTCTGGTGTCATGAAAATGACCAAAATTCTGCACTGATCTCTACAGGTCATTTTGAAAATGCAGATTTAATCTGCGAAGTAAAAAGGGCTGATCTGCTTCAGCCCTAGGGGATGCTAAAGTGGTAGTAACAGTTAATCAGCAAACCCTCCTGACATCAACACAGACCCTTGACTTCCTCCTTCCTAGATTTCTATGGTAGGAGGTGTATCAATGGAAGGCCACCCAATAGGGGTATTGACTATCAACTCCCCAGGCTGCTGTCTCCCAAATGGTAACATGGAGATGATCTGTTATGGTGCCACTACAAAAAAATAGCTGACACTTCTACCATGAGGGACCTGTGCTCATTGCATTTTCCCCACTGCCATCAAAGGGGAAAACTCAGTGAACATGGGTCCCTGTTTAGTATCATGGATCAGCTTGGTGATGCCATGAAAAAGGACACCGTGGGGAAACAACTGGCAAAGCTATGGTGGTGCCACTGGGGTCTGTGACTGATATTTCTATAATCTGAACATGCCCTAAAATAGACAGACTAGTCTGACAAGCCCTGTTTCTTTGTGATGAGGGAGGTGTATTGTGAGTTTGCTACCCCATTGCATTCTAGCTAGTGCTGAGTTGAATCAAGCTTTCTTATAGGACTGGAAAACTAATAGTAGATTCACTAGCTGCAAACATTATTTACATTTTCAGAACCGCATTTATCGCTTCGGCAGATACAGTTCAGAGCAGGCATATTTGATGAATAAGATATTTACTATAGATATTTGTTTCAGCTCAATGAGTTGGATATCCAAATATCATGACAAATGACTCATCCATTTAAATAAAATACCTTTTATAGTGTGATCACAGCAAACCAATCGCAAGGTATCAAGTTATCTGATTATTAAAGAAGCAAACTAATTTGAGAGCTAGTGTTGCTTGATGGATAGGGTGTGGGTCTTGAATGTAAGAGACCAGGGTTCAATTCCAGTCTCAGCCTTGAACTCCTTGGGTGGCCTTGGACAGATTATCATCTCTCAACATCAGAAAAATAGGAATATGAATGACTTACCTCAGGGTTGTGGTGAGGGTGAACTAATTAAGAATTGTGAAGTACTACTGCAAGATGTACTTTGAGCATCTTGCACACAGGCAAGTGCTATAGACTAGAGATGAAAACAATAATAGAAATAGTGAATACTAATAAGGAAAAAATGTTTAGTGAAGACTCTTTTCCTCTGGGAATCTATATGTTCTTCCTCCTCCATGTTTAGCTATTGTCCCTCCTTGTCTATGCGATGCCCACATCATCCATAGATAGTTACTGCCGGTCAGTCTCTCTCTCTCTCAGTGGACTGGAACCAATCATTTAATGCCAAATGGAAAGCGAGTAAAGGAAGGCAAATCGCTTTATGCAAATGATGTTTTAATTATTCATTGGCAATTTGACTGTAATCAGGCAGGTGCCCTGATAGGATGCGCGTGAGGTGATAAGTGGGTTTCCTCCTGTCAGGCGCGGTCGCTCAACAGCCCGGTGAGGTGCCTCCATCAAGCTGAAACTACTCAGCAAAGAGTATGGGCTGCTGGGAGGCGCCGACAGCTCCACTCAAGACATGTTAATTTCACCGAGGAGGCTTTAAAAAAGCTCCTCGTTCACCCTGTAATTCACCCCAAGCTGATGAACGGAGAGTGAAGAAAAGGGCTGAAAAGCAGCCAAAGCTCTGCCGGATTGCTCTTTTTAATATTTTATAACTAATGTTTTCTCCCCTCTTCTCGATGGATGGCAATTTTATGCTGCGCCAAGCTGCTGTAATGAGAGCCATCAGAGCAATCTGTAACCATTACAGAGAAATTCTCGGCCTGATCATGGTTCCTCACTGAAGTCTGCAGGAAACTGAGCTCCGGCACAAGGCAAAACTAGTTCGGTTAGGTGGCTGGAACAGGCTGTTCTCTATGGACAGTTCAATGGTAGGTAATGGACGCCACTAGTTCCATATTAGGAAGGCCATGGTGATGGGTCTCTATAGCCTAATAGGAATTCAGGGCCACACACTTCAGTGTCTTTAGGGGGTTGCAGCATGCAGGGCCTTTTGCTTGGAGGCAGAGGTGACTCTCCATTAGCTTCAAGCAGTATTGGGCTTCTGGCACACAGATGAACAGTGCTGATTCCATTCAGATAAACCACAGGGCATTGGTGTTGCACATAAATGCATATCATCCACATACAGAAACATATACCCATGCATGAAGATTAATGGGTACTAGGGGTGGGAAGTTCGGATTATCCAGTATTCGATACTGCAGGTATTTTGCTGTACTGGCAGTATCGGATTAATCCGGATATTTGGGGTACCGGTACCGGTTCCCCGTGCCGGATTGTTGTACATTGCGGCCATTGAAATGAATGGCCGCAATGTAAAAAAAGAAAAAACCCACCCCCAACCACTTTCCCCTCCCCCATCTAGGCTGTGCGGGTGGAAGAGGGGACACCTTCCACCCACCCTGCCCAGCCTGGATTTTTTTTAAAAAATTTTTTTCCCCTAAGTCCCTGGCTCTGGGCCACCACCGGCGACCCAGAGCCCGCACCAGCAGGTAGGTACTAGGGTGATCCCTGGGGTGGGGAGTGGTTTAACACACACCCCACCCCAGGGATCACCCTACCCCCCCTACCCAAGGATCGCCTACCTTTGGTGCTCTGGGCGGTGGCAGCAGCAGCATGGCGCTCCGGGTGGCTTCAGTGCTGACTGTGGCTGCCGGCTTCAGCGCTTACTAGGCCTTCCGGGGAGCTTCCAGGTTTCCCTGGAAGGCCTAGTAAGCGCTGAAGCCAGCAGCCACAGCCAGCGCTGAAGCCGCCCAGAGCGCCAAAGCTATGTAATCCTTGGGTGGGGGGGTAGGGTGATCCCTGGGATGGGGTGTGTGTTAAACCACCCCCCACCCCAGGGATCACCCTAGTACCTCCCTGCTGGTGCGGGCTCCGGGTCGCCGGCGGTGGCCTGGAGCCAGGGACTTCAGGGAATTTTTTTTTAAAAAAAAAATCCAGGCTGGGCAGGGTGGGTGTGTGTGTGTGTCCCCTCTTCTACCCGCACAGCCTGGGAGGGGGAAGGATTGTTTTTTCCCCCCATTGATTTCAATGGGTACACTGACAGTTTCCCATTGAAATCAATGCAATAGATCTGGCACCGGTAAACTGGTTTTAATCCAGTAAACTGTTTTTTTGCAAACCGGTAACTGGTAAAACTGGTAGCCAGTTTTTTGTCCGATGTCCCATCCCTAATGGGTACTATGCCGCTAAACCACAGGGCATCTTGCACAACGGTGAGCAGTGCTGATTTCATACAGTAGAGGGTGCTGGTGTACAACTACACCTATACACAAGCAGGTAGAGCTAAAGCAGGTTGTAGAGCTGAATTATATCTATAACCACAATGGGTATCTGCATATCCGCTTGTTCAGGTATTCTCCTTTGGTTACTTTGTCCCACCCACCCCTGTTATTTTGGTTTTTTGGTCATTTCAGTATTTCAGTTCCATCTTTTCTGGCAATTTCACCTGCTTCGAAACAGGTCTGAAAAAACAAAACAAAAAACGGTACAGAACGCTATTTCTCCCTGTTCTATTCAGATATTCATTTTAATTTTCTGGGTTGGTTTCTCTCTCCCACCCTCATTTTTCGTGGATTCAGAAGTTTAAATATATGAAGTAAAATAGCTGAAACCACTGAACCCCACCCCCCAATCCCAAAATGAAATATCAGAATATACGGATAGATTAATATTGTTTACATGAATGGCTTGGGCCCTAAGTATCTAAAAAACGGCTTCCTCCCCTATGTTACATTACACTCCTGAAGATCCAACTGGGGGTGCCTTCTTATAAGTTCCATGAGTGCACTACAGAGAGGTGTCCTCTCAGTGGCTGCTCTACAATTTTGGAACTTTCCTGTGGAAATTTGCCAAAGCCCAAGTCTGAGCATTTTCCAGAGGGAATGTAAGACCTATTTATTTGGCCAAGCTTTTAGTTAGCAGAGATAGGGTTTAGGGCTCGGTTTCAATTGCAGAATTTAATATTTTTATATTTTATAGGTTTTATGCTCTTATATTTTAAAGTGTTCATTAATATAAAATAAAATAATTATAATTATAATTTTATAATTAATATATAATGCACTGTGAGTCTTCGGGGAAGGGAGGGTTGAAAATCTAAACAAATATTGTTTTGGGTGAAGATGTTTATTGGGATATACCTATGGCTACTCAAAGATACAAGTAATATTTTTTAAATTAAAAACAATAACCACAGACTTCTTTGTTTCAGTTCTGGTAGGAATTACCCCAGGCCCTAAGTGATCTGCTGAGAAGGTATGACACAGCAAGGAAATGAACCAAGGTCACCATAGTCCCAAGGCAGAACAGCAACTGTTGCTCCAACCTTCCTCTAAGATTCGTAGCAACACTAAAGAGTTTGTGGACAGCCCGTCAAGAAGAATGATGTGTCCAATTGAACTGAGGTCAGTGGATGAAAATCACTCAAATATTTTGGGGCTGCCTTTATTGCTTGCTCCGCTGTGGGAGGTGGCAAGCAACGTACAGGTTGTTAGGGCACTGCTCTGCCTAGGGGCTGGGTGGATGTAGGGAGCTGCTATATCGGAGCCTCTTAGGAATAGACAGATGATAAATTTACCAGGCTGCTCGCACCAGATTCTCCGGCGTAGAGAAAAACAATACACCAGACAGATCACAGCCCAAAAGTACTGCTCAAAGCCTCAGTTCCACAAGCATCTGTCTCATTCAAAGTACTGCTGGGCTTGTATGGAAAGGAGCATGTGAATCCAAATGATCCACTCCTCTTGAATGCTGAGAAAATGAATTTCCAGCACAGCACAGAGGCTCTGCTTTATAGGTGTCAAACAGGGCCACATCTCCTCCAGGGAACCATCCCCGGAGGCTCCTTGCTGAGTGACCTTTGCGAACCTCTGACTCCTTCCTCCCTTCACAGGCTGAGATAAAACACGCTTTGTGAATTAGCCAGAGGAGGAACAGAATAATGTCAACTCTGCAGACAGATGGCAAGTGTTGGGGGGAGGGGTGGGCATAGGGAAGGGGAGGGGCTCGGTGAAATGATGGCTTTGTCAGAGCTGGCATCAAACTGAAGCAGGGGCACTGGGAAGGGGGGAAAACTAGTCCAATCAACCCACGTGCAGATAAGCAGCAGCAGAAATGAAAAGAAAATCAGAAGGAAGGGAATCTCACATATGAGGAACTAAGATGCAGAGAGAAATGACTCACCCAAGCTGACACTGACATGGGTAATCTAAGGACCCTGATAGCCCAGGTCTTGAACCTGGGTATGCTGCCCCAAAGGCAAGAGCCTTGATCACTTGCCACTGGAGAGAAATATTGCCTCTACTCATTGGAACATGGTACTAATGGGATTTCCTGCTCCTGATTGGACTTCCTGTCTACCTATCCCTGTGCCTGCTTCCCTGCCTATCTCCAGACCTGGGTCTTGCCAGTCTGTCTTCTACCTCTGTTCCTTGCCAGCCTGTGTAACTTGTCTTGAGCCTGCCCACTTGGTCATGATTCAGACTGTCTTCCTGGTGTTAATTCCTCAGCCACAGCCTGTTCCATAGGGCTGAAATGAAAGAGTGCAGGTTCTATCTTCAGCAGATCTGCCCTGTACAATCTGGTCTGGTGAAGCACAGACTAGACTGCAATCTGGTCTGCATTTTGCCAGCGATCCAGAACGGATGCACTTCATACTCTGCATGGACAAAATGGTGGTGCATGGCAGGTGGCCAGTTTGGGCATGTGTTGTGTGAAGGTGGCCATCATTTTGTGTATGCACAGATAGGAGGACCCTGTATTTGAAACCTTGCATGGATTTCTGCCACAGTGATGTTCTGAAAATGCAGAAAAGCTCAGTGAGGAGGAAAGGGATGGTCTGATTCAGCTGTACATGTTGCCCCATGATTCTGTATAGACCCAGTCATGACCTGATTTTTGTTTGGACCTGCTGCTGCTAAACTTTGGTTCTGATCTGGCAAAGGGCTTCCTTGACCTGGTGCCTAACTGGTAGCCTGTGTCAGAGGTCAGGAAGTATCTCAAAACTCTAGAGTTCCATGCTAGTGCTTTTAACAATAGACCATCCTTTCTCTCTTTCCTTGGGTGACATGAAATGTGCAGGAATGTCATTCTTCGAAACTGAAGGGCCCTATGGAAGCATGTTCAAAGATCCTATTGCCCCACCTATCACAGGGCCCATTGGTGGGTCAGTGCACTAACAGACCCTGTACGGTAGCCTCACAGTGCTGGGGTCATTACAGGTTGGTGCACTTGGAGATACAAGTGGTGCAGCCCCCTGCTGGCACTGAACCCTCTGGGGCTGCACTGCTTACATGTGCTTAATGATGTCTTACAAGGGTGGGTTTGTGAGGGCTGGTGTAGGCCAGAAAGTCTGTGCTCAGAGCTGGCCCTGAATTTTCTAAACAGAAGCCAAATGAGATGAAAATGGTCATTATGAAGATATCCTTTTTGATTTTGATTTACCACCCCCAATTTCTGGAGCAAAGGTTCCATGAAAGTTTTCCTGTTACCATTCCAGGTATGTGTGTGCAGCATCAGGTCCCAGGGGACTTGAACAGTGGTCTGTAGAGCTCTAGACAGATGCCTTGTTCACTTGGCCACGTGTCTACTACAGCAATGGTATCCAGGTTTCATGCTTTAAGCCTCACCAGTGCTTCCTTACTGCTGTGGCTCTGATTGAGGATAGCCTGTACATATCCTGTGAGGTATTATGTCCTGGGTATGGCACAGAGACTGCCCTTGTGCCCTTGGTTGATGACCTGCGCCTGGAGATTAAGGAGGGAAATTTTACCCTGTTGACCTTATTAGAACTTTTGGTGGCCTTTGATATTGTTGATCACGAGGTGTTGTTGACATGACTGCGGGACCTGGTTTGGGGTGCATGGGTCTGCTCTTGAGTGTTTCAGCTCCTTCCTGTTGGAGAGGTCATTGTCAGGCCCCTGTATTGGGGGCTGTGGGGTGAGGGGGAGGAGTTGGCTGCGGGACTCACCTGACAGGGAGCCCGGGGGTGGGGTCTCGCTATGCCTCCTCTGAGTCCCGTGGTGTTGCTGCTGGGATCTATGCCTCCTGCCCCAGCAGCCCCGATGCGGGAGTATGGGAATGCAGTTGAGCCAGCAGGGGGCATCTGAGAAGGTACGGAGGTTCCTCTGGCTGTCACGGCCGGGTGAGGGGGGGCTAAGGAGGGGTGTGAGACCACAAGGGCCCGGGTTCCACGCACCCACTCGCTCTCTCGACCCACGCACCGGCCCAGACTCCAGATGCTAGGAGGGTCTCTCTGTGGAAAAATGCCCATCAGGATAGTAGGTGGACCTATAGGCCTTACAGTGCCCAGGTCCCTATCATCATTGGGTGCCAAGTGTTTGGAAGTAGTCTGGGCCTCACTCTGTCTCCCAACACACAAGACCCACACCAGAGGGGGGGCAGCAGGAAGGCGTATGTAGGAGAAGTGAGCAGACGACCGAGGTTGGGCGTCCCAGGAATGGGGGAGCTAGGGAAGGGGACTTGCACTCCAAGGGGGAGAGGGATAAGGCTCCAGAGGTGGGGAGAAGGGAGAATCATTCACTCAGGCACTCACACTCTTTCAGGCTCTCACTCGCTCACTCTCACAGCCACACAAGGGTCAATACACGGGGGGGGCAACACATAGACTGTATGAAGGAACAGTAACAATGCAATATCAAACACCAAGACTATCAAGGAGTCACACAAACGCTACTTATCGCTTCCTCAGTCAGCCGGTTTCTCCACCTCAATCACCAGCGCCGAGTGATTCCCGGTGCTGGTGTTAATGCCCGAGGCCCCACCCCCTGCGCGCTCCCGCAGACGTGCGGAGTGGTGCACTGGGGGTGTGGCTATGTCCGTTGTACTGCTGGGCCCTGTGTCTATCTGTGCTGCCCATGGTCGGGATGGGAACACGTGCTGTGCGGGCGGGGGTGTGTCCTGTGTCGCCATGAGGAGTGTGGACGGCGCAGGGTTGGGAGCCTCTGGGGCAGCTGCAACAGGGCCTGGGGAGGATCCCCACTTGGGACAGACCCCTTGCAGAGAGGTTTGACAGTACACCCCCTGCGAGGTCCCTGCCCAATCCTCCAAGGAGGGCGAGGCTTGGAGGGGTGGCGGCGGTGAAAAGCCGACACGAGGCGGGGGGGCGTGTACAGAGGCAGCAGGCTCCCAGGAGCGTTCCTTGGGGCCATAACCAACCCAATCAATAAGGTACTGCAGGCAGCCATATCGGCGGCGAGCATCCAAAATGGCCCATACCTCATATTCAGGCCCCAGGGGGGTCGGGACAGGGGTCGGCGGGGCAGGAGTACGGGAACAGGTTGAGGGATGCGCCTTCTTCAATAGAGAGACATGAAAGGAGGGGTGAATGCAAAGGTGGGGTGGCAACTGGAGACTCTGTAGGTGACCTCATTGAGCTGGTGGAGAACAGGGTATGTTCCTATGTACCGAAAGTCCAGCTTGGCAGAAAGACGGTAGATTGGGTAGTGGCGTCTGCTGACCCACACGAGATCTCCCGGGTGAAAAGACGGGACTGGGGTGCGATGTTTATCTGCGGCGGTCTTATTCGTTTTGTTTCGTTTATTGAATCAGCAACAAATGTTATCTCAAAACAACAATTAAAACCAATACATATACAGAAGACAATAAAAGAGTACAAAATTATAAAATACATCAGTACTTATTAATAAGCATACCTAGGTTCCTATATCTAGGTTCAGAGTAAAAAAAGTTTATAACCCCAAGGGTGCTTGGCATTTCCCTCAACTCTCAACCATCAACTAGAAATTGAAGCACGCCTCCTAATTTTCTCTATTAACATGAGGAAATTAGTTAATAGTCTAACCTGTGAGGTTTCAGTAAGAACAGACAATACCTCCATTTTCTTACTGTTCTCCAGAGTCCAGGATAGTATCCTGGAAAATTGGGCCAACCCACAGCTCCCTGAGGGAGGTGTAGGTTGGGCACTCAAGAGTGAGGTGGGCAAGAGTCTCAACCACCCCACCACAATTCCTACACATTCTCTCCGCCCTGGGAATTGATAACCTCCTACCTTTCACTTCCTCTGTTTTGATAAGGTCAAAACAAAACCGGGTATACATTTTTCTCAACCTCACATCCTGCATTTGTTCTAAATACATTTCCAGCTTAATAGAGTTTTAATTCTGCGGTAGAGCGGCGCAATCACAACTCTAGCCAAACGGTTTAAATCATCAGATTGTGCCCAATCCTTAATTTTCCTTTTCATTTCAGGAATTGTCAGCCTGTCATCTGGGAGGGAGTTTCCCTCTACTGCTACTCTTGTTCGCACAGCAAGTGTCTTTATACACTTTAGCCAGGTATAGCAAATAGAACCCTCATGATCTCTTTCTTCCAGGTAGCAACCATTCAGCAGTGGAGCAGGAGTTCCCACTGCTAACTTCACGGCGGTCTTATAGTGCTGTCGGGCTTGTTGCAAGATAAGCCATGCTATTTGTTGTGCTTCACGGATTCGTTGTACAAGCGCTCCTGCCGTGGGGACTCGAGAGGTAGGGAGGTCCGGCACACCTATTTGTGGGTGGAAGCTGTAAGACACAAAGAAGGGGGAGTCCCCGAGTGACGCATTCGGGGCATTATTGAGAGCGAACTCGGAGAGGAGGAGCCACATGTACCAGTTCTCTTGAAGGTGCATCGTGTAACACCGGAGGTACTGCTCAAGGTTCTGGTTAATCCGCTCCACTTGGCCATTTGCCTGGGGGTAATAGGCAGTGGTTGGTGTCAAGGTCACATGCATGGCCGCAAAGAGAGCCTTCAAAAAGTGTGAGGTGAATTATGAACCTCTATCGCTTATTATTTCACGGGGGCAGCCATGCAGCTTCATTACATGCCATATGAAAAGAAGGGCGGTCCTCCAAGCCGAGAGTAGTGCTTTGCAAGCCATGAAATGGCCATCTTCATGAAATGATCCACGATAACAAAGATAGTGTTATAGGAGCGTGAGGGGGGAGCTCAATGATAAAGTCGAGCCCCACCTGTTGCCATGGCCCTTGTGGAGGTGGCGACACTTGAAGAAGCCTGACGGGGGCTCTCCGGGAAATCTTCGTCTGAGCACAGGTAAGTACATTGATCAATGTAGCGATGAACGTCCGAAGCTATGGATGGCCACCAAAAGGCCCGCTGAGTCATTTGTAGGGTGCATTGAGGCCCCGGGTGCCCTGCTAGGGTGGCATCATGATGGGCCCACAACAGTTGGAGCCTACAGGAGGGGGGAACTAGTACCTGTCCTTTTCTGGTCCACAAGCCCTCCCTCAGTTGCCACTCGGGGTCCAGGGGAGTAAGTAGCTCTTTCCGGCTTGCTTCTTTAAGTTGGTCCATGTTTACGTATGAGGTGGCAAATACCTTGGGGTGAAAGATATCCCCTTTTGGTCTGAGGTCACCCTCCTGTCGATCATAGAAATGGGAGAGGGTGTCTGCCGACACATTATGGTGCCCGGGGTGGTATTGAATGTGAAAGGTAAATCATGCAAAGAACATGGCCCAGCGGGCATGTCGGGCATTATTTATTTGCATGGTCTACAAGAAGGTTAGATTCTTATGATCCGTGATCACAATAACGGGGTGTTTGGCCCCTTCAAGATAATGCTGCCAGGTTTTGAAAGTGGCCTTAATAGCAAGCAATCCCCTATTGAAGATAGAATAGTTCTGCTTTCAGCGGGGGTGAGTTGGCGGGAGTAATATGCATAAGGTAGTGGTTGTTTAGAGGTAGAAGTATCTTGCAGCAATACAGCTCCAATGGTGGTGCTAGACGCATCAGATTCCACACAAAAGGGGCGTTCAAAATCGGGATGCTGAAGAAGGGGGGCCAAGGTAAAGGCATGCTTAAGGAGTTCAAAGCTGCATTGCTGCGGTGCTCCCCAAAGATACAGTTGATTCTTCTTCAGCAGTAGGGTGAGGGGCGTGGTAATCATAGTATAGTGTGGACTATAGTGTCTATAATAGTTCATGCTTCCCAGAAAGCTTTGGAGAGGTTTCACAGCCTTCGGGGCCGGCCACCGTTGGATCGCCTCCACCTTCCGCATGTCCATTTGGATCCCAGTGGTGGAGATCACAAACCCTAGGAACTCCACAGTGGTCAAGTGGAAAGCGCATTTCTCTCCTTTGCAATATAATTTATTATCTCGGAGTCTCTGCAATACCTGTCGAACGTGGAGGCGATGTTGGTTCATGGAGGTGGAATAGATGAGTATGTCATCCAGATAGGCAATGACAGAAATGTCCAGTAGGTCCCTCAATATATCATTGATAAAGTGTTGAAATGTAGCAGAGGCGTTGATGAGTCTGACGGGCATGACCAGATACTTGTAATGTTCGTATCGCGTGCGGAACACTATCTTCCATTCGTCACCAGATCTTACTCATACCAGATTATAAGCCTCACGAAGGTCGATTTTGGTGTATTTGGTATCCCCCTGCAACCGATTCAGCAGTTCCGGGATCAATGGAAGTGGTTATCTAGTCTTTATGGTGATGGCACGCAAGCGTCGATAGTCTATGCAGGGGCGGAGGCCATATCCTTTTGGGGCACAAATAATATGGGTGCTCCTGCAGGTGAGCATGAGTGTTGGATGAAGCCATTCTGGAGGCTTTCCTCCAGATATTGCTGAAGAGTTTCTAATTCTGGGGTCGAAAGGGCATAAATCCGGCCAAACGTAAGTTCTTTGCTGGGGAGGATATCGATGAGACAATCGTAATCTCGGTGGGAAGGTAATTCTGCTGCTTGGATTTTGCTAAAGACGTTGGCAAAGTCTGCATACTCAGGGGGCAACTGAAATGCCGGCTGGGTTGTTTCACTCGTCACAGGTAGCGCCTTTGTTACGGGGGGTTCAGGGTACGAACACGTGGTCTTGCAATGGGAAGAGGTGAATTGTAATTGCCTCATCGCCCAGTTCATTTGAGGGTTGTGTAGGGTAAGCCAGGGTAGCCCTAGAATGACCAAAAAAATAGGGGTACAGACCACGTCAAATGAAATAGTTTCATGGTGTGCCCCTATCGCACAGGGTAGAGGGTGAGTTTGTAGTGTGATAGGTCCAGAAACCAGGGGAGACCCATCAGTTGAATGGACCAGTTCTGGGTTTTTCTTGGAGTGGGCAGGTATCCCATATTTGCACAGTAGGCTATTGTCCATGAAGTTGCCCGATGTGCCGGAGTCCACCATTGCCCAGGTTACAACAGAGCATCCAGGGTCCAACAGAAGCATGAGGGGGATACACAGGTGAGCTCACGGTGTTTCCTGCATCGCAGGGGCTAGTTTCATGGTTGGGGCGCCCCCGCTCCTTCCTGACCCCGGGCGTTTCCCAGGTCTCTTCGAGACAGGGGTAAGGAGGGGCATTCATAGACGAAGTGAGATGGGTCTCCACAATAAAAACATGCCTGCGGCCGGCAGCATCTCTCTTTCTCCTCTGCAGTCAAGGATCCTCGCGATGCGCCAAGCTGCACGGGTTCCGGGTCTGCTGCCTTGGAAGCACCAGTTGCGGCGGGAGGCAGCACCACAGTGCACAGGGTGCAAACATACGAGGTTCTTGTTTGCGTTCATGGCGTCTTTCCATTATCTGATCATCAGTTTGGAGGGTCAGTGTGGTGAGCTTCTCCCAGGTCTCGGGGAGGGCCGTGAGTGCGAGCTGATCCGTCAGATCATCACACAAGTCCCACCGGAACATAACCCGAAGGACATCATTGGGCCAATGCAGTTCTAATTCTAATTGTCGAAACTGTGCTATATAGTCCAACAGCCCCCCATGGGCTTGCTTTAGAGACAGGATTGCGGTCTCCGCATCCCACACCCGATGGGGATGATTGAAAAGGGAAATGAATTCTTGTACAAAATCAGTATAGTTTGACAATAAGGGTCTATCTCCATGCAGCAAGGTAGTAGCCCATTCCAAGGCAGTGCCCCTCACGTTCCCTATAATGCAGGCCACATTTAGGGTATCAGTAGGGTAGGTCTGAGGTTGCATTGAGAAGGTTAACCTACACAGGGCCATGAAGCCTTGGAATGCCTTACTGTCCCCTGAGAATTTCTCGATGCGGGGTCCCTGGGGTTCCCTAGGAGTACCTGCCAGGGCCTTCTCGGGTGTGGGAGCCCCCATAGGGGCTACGGTGGGGGGAGATGCCACTGGAGCGGCCTGGAGCTGGGCCACAGCACCAGTCAGGGCCTGTTGGTTTTCTTGTAAGACCTGTTCTTTGAGGGCCACAGATTGGACTGCTTGAACAAGGTCTGCTATTTCTTTTGCTATATCCATCTGTACCAATGCTGGGAAGGGGAAAGATGGGCTGGTGATTCTGTGGTGGTGGGGGGCTAAGGAGGGGTGTGAGACCACAAGGGCCCAGGTTCCATGCACCCACTTGCTCTCTCTACCCATGCACTGGCCCAGACTCCAGATGCTGGGAGGGTCTCTCTGGGGATAAATGCCCATCAGGATAGTAGGTGGACCTATAGGCCTTACAGTGCCCAGGTTCCTATCATCATTGGGTGCCAAGCATTTGGAGGGAGTCTCTGTCTCCCAAAACACAAGACCCACACCAGAGGGGGCGGGCAGGAAGGCGTGTGTAGGAGAAGTGAGCAGGCAACCAGGGTGGGGGGGATCCCAGGAATGGGAGAGCTACGGAAGGGGACTTGCACTCCAAGGGGGAGAGGGGTAAGGCTCCAGAGGTGGGGGGAAGGGAGAATCTTTCACTTTGGCACTCACACACTTTTAGGCTCTCACTCGCTCACTCTCACAGCCACACAAGGGTCAATACACGGAGGGGGGGCAACATGTAGACACTATAAAGGAACAGTAACAATGCAATATCAAACACCAAGACTCTAAAGGATTCACACAAACACTACTTATCACTTGCTCAGTTGGCCAGTTTCTCCACCTCAATCACCAGCGCTGAGTGCTTCCCAGCACTGGTGTTTATGCCCGAGGCTCCAACCCCTGTGGGCTCCCACAGATGTGTGGAGCGGCGCACTGGGGGCATGGCCACATCCGTTGTATTTCTGGGCCCTGTCTCTATCTGAGCTGCCTGTGGTCAGGCTGGGAATGCGTGCTGTGCAGGAGGGGGGGTGTCCTGTGCCGCCATGGAGAGTGTGGACGGCGCAGGGTTGGGAGCCTCCAGGGCATCTGCAATGGGGCTCGGGGAGGATCCCTGCTTGGGACAGCCCCCCGGCTTTGAGAGGTACTGGTGGGGAGGCTTGACACTGGCTCAGAAACAACCGGCCCTGGAGCTGTGTGGCCAAGCTGGGAGCCCGCAGCTTGATTCAGTGCCGCTGCCATTGTTTCACTCTGCCACGCCCCCTACACCCCAGCCGCAGCACTCAGAGCACCTGCATCAATTTTCCTTGTTCTCAGTAGGGGATAAAGGCAGCATTCGATCCCAGAGCTTTTGCCTGTGATCAGTGTTTTGTGCCTGAGAGACTGCCCCCACCCTTGTAATTATGTGTTTACTTCCAGTGACGTGTGTTGGTTATAGAGAGACTGTGCTACATGAGTGGGTAAGTGTGTAGGTTGGTTGTGTAACTTGTGTAGGTGAAAGTGTCCCTGGCCTCTTCTGTTCACCCCCTGGTCCTCTCCTGCAAGCGAGTCCCTTCCCCTCTCCCTCTCCATGGGAGTCTACACCCCTACTCCCCACCTATATCACATCCTGACCCTCTGACCCTTTGTTTGACTCTGCATGTGTGTGTGTGTTTGTGTGTGTGGAGAAGTGTTCATGTCTGTGCGTGTGGGTTGCCACCAGCATCCCAATGTATTGTGCTCTTCTCCACCTCCCCGTGATGATCTATGCTGTGGGCATAGACCCGAGAAGCTGCTTAAGATCCTGAGGGACCATTTACAGGCTGGTGTCACTGCCTTTTCGGGTGGGTGTGTGGGTGTGCTAGACTTGTGTCCCCCTACCTTTCCCTCCTTTCCTACCCCAAACCTCAGAGTATCACCAGCATAAAACAGGAAGGAAGGTCATGGACCAAATGATGGCTGAGGTTAAAGATATGGCAAGGGCGGTACAAGCCCTTGTGATGGAGGTAAAGGATAGGGATGTGGAAACAGAATGAGGTTCGGATGTTCAGTCATTTGGTTGTTTAGTTCAGAAACTGAGTTTGGGTTCGGTTTGGTTGAGTTCGGTTTCGATGAACGTTCGGCAGAGTTCGGACCTGCTGCANTTCCTCGGGGCCATAACCAACCCAATCAATAAGGTACTGCAGGCAGCCATATCGGCGGCGAGCATCCAAAATGGCCCGTACCTCATATTCAGGCCCCAGGGGGGTCGGAACAGGGGTCGGCGGGGCAGGAGTACGGGAACAGGTTGAGGGATGCGCCTTCTTCAATAGAGAGACATGAAAGGAGGGGTGAATGCAAAGGTGGGGTGGCAACTGGAGACTCTGTAGGTGACCTCATTGAGCTGGTGGAGAACAGGGTATGTTCCTATGTACCGAAAGTCCAGCTTGGCAGAAAGACGGTAGATTGGGTAGTGGCGTCTGCTGACCCATACGAGATCTCCCGGGTGAAAAGACGGGACTGGGGTGCGATGTTTATCTGCGGCGGTCTTATTCGTTTTGTTTCGTTTATTGAATCAGCAACAAATGTTATCTCAAAACAACAATTAAAACCAATACATATACAGAAGACAATAAAAGAGTACAAAATTATAAAATACATCAGTACTTATTAATAAGCATACCTAGGTTCCTATATCTAGGTTCAGAGTAAAAAAAGTTTATAACCCCAAGGGTGCTTGGCATTTCCCTCAACTCTCAACCATCAACTAGAAATTGAAGCACGCCTCCTAATTTTCTCTATTAACATGAGGAAATTAGTTAATAGTCTAACCTGTGAGGTTTCAGTAAGAACAGACAATACCTCCATTTTCTTACTGTTCTCCAGAGTCCAGGATAGTATCCTGGAAAATTGGGCCAACCCACAGCTCCCTGAGGGAGGTGTAGGTTGGGCACTCAAGAGTGAGGTGGNGAACTCCAAACGTCCGAACCGCGTTCGCACATCCCTAGTAAAGAACATGAAGGAATAACAGGGTAAGAAAGAATCCTTCCCGTCCTTACCTTTCACAATGGTACCGGCGGGAGCTTGTGTCCCTAAGCCACAGGAACCAAAGGGCCCCAGGATAACAAAATTTAATGGGGATCGTCATCAGTTTCATGGGTTTCTGGCACTTTATGAGCTGATCTTCAAGGTGCAAGCAAAAACATACCAGAAAGACGAATCAAAGGTTTCCTTTATTATAGGATTATTGGACGGGCTAGCCTTATCGTGGGCCACTCTCCTTCTTACTAGCAAGAGCCCTCTTTTGACAGATTACTAAGACTTTATACAGGAGTTCAAGTTCCTGTTTGATTACCCCCATAGGTTAACAGATGTGAAAACCTTGATAATGAATCTGAAACAAGGGAAGGGACTACTATTGGACTATGTTACCAGATTTCAGGAATTGGATGTAGATCTTAAATGGCATGATAATGTACTACAGGTCATGTTTAGGAAAGGCGTAAGTGAGGAATTGAAGGATCAGCTCTCCTATACACCTTACCCGCTACCTGGGGAGAGTTGGTCTCTTTAGCGTTATAAATAGATGAGCATCTGAGTGAGAGGAAATGAGAGCACTGGCAGGAAACAAGTCGCCCAGATCTCCCCTGAATGTCTGAAGTGCCCTCCTTCAAGGCCAAGGTAAGAAAAGGGGATGAGGTAGAACCGATGTAACTAGGAGCATCGAGAGGCCCGTTATCAGCCGCAGAATGAGAACAATGACGGGTATCTAGACTGTATTTTTACTGTGGAGACCCATCCCACTTTGCTCACAATTGTCTATTGCTCCTGAGTTCAAGACGGGGCGCAGGAAACACCCCACCCTGGGAGATGTAGGGGGTTCCCCAGGGAGGCTTGCGAGTTCCCTGTCTGCAAATCCTATCATGTTGTCCACAGGGCCATTGATGGTGAAGCATGTGAGGATTCCCCTTACCCAGGAGTTAGGGCCTATGCACATCATTGTAGCCTGGGCTTTACTTGATTCTGTAGCCTCTGGCAACTTTATAGATCTGAGGTTTCTTCAACAACATGCAGTCCCGACTACACGCAAGAACCCACCAGAACTAGTACAGTCCATCGACGAGTCCCCCTTGATCACGGGAACTATTACCTCGCAGACTCAGGTTGTAGGGGTCTCTAAGGGGAAACGGTTTGAACAAATGCAATTCGATGTAGTCTGTTCTCCCATGTTCCCTCCTGTATTAGGCATTCCGTGGCTACACCAACACAATCCTGAGATCAACTGGCACCAGAGAACGGTAACTTTCCCTTTGGATTACTGCGGCAGGCAATGCATTGCAAGGCCACTGAAACCACTACTGTTGACCACAGGGGCCAATGCGGGCTGCACGTTACCCCCCATGTATGAAAGATTCTCTGATGACTTTGATGAAAAGGAAGCAGCGGTCCTATCTCCCCATAGATCTTATGATTGTCCAATAGACTTAATTCCTGGAACAGAACCACCGTATGGGCGTATTTATGCCCCCTTGGGCCCAGAACTGCAGACGTTAAAGGACTATATTATGGATAGTCTACATAGGGGATTTATTCTTCATTCCTCCTCCCCTGCATGGGCACTGCTATTTTTTGTTCCCAAGAAGGATGGGGGATTGCACCCATGCATTGACTATCGAGGCCTTAATGTCATAACTATTAAGAATCGATATCCCCTTCCTCTCATCCCAGAACTCCTTGATCATCTTCGCGGAGCACATATATTTACGAAATTGGATCTTTGCAGAGCTTATAATTTGCTGCGCATGCATCAGGGCGACGAGTAGAAAACGGCCTTTAGGACCAGATACGGTCACTTTGAATATCTGGTGATGCCGTTCGGCCTAGCCAACGCATCAGTGACCTTTCAACATCTTATCAATGATGTGTTCAGAGATATTCTTGATATATATGTCATCGCCTATCTGGATGACATCTTGGTATTTTCTTCTACTGAGACACAACACGCCCAAAACATTACTAACGTGTTAGAAAGATTACGATGAAATCATTTGTTTTGTAAATTAGAGAAATGCACCTTTCACGTTCGTACTGTTGAATTCTTGGGATTCGTTATTTCCCCACGGGAAATGGATACCAAAAAGATTAAAGTCATTTTGACATGGGTGGCCCCTTCTTCCATGAAGACCTTGCAGTGATTCCTCGGCACCACAAATTAATACTGACAGTATATTCCGAACTATGCAAAGGTAACTGATAGGGAATGCTGTTCGGATATTTGGAAGTACGGTCGTTCCATTCAAAACCTGAGTTCAGGTTCGGCTGTTTGGTTTGGCAGAGTTCGCTATCGATATCGATACCGAAAACGATACCAAATTTGAAGTTTTTTCTGGTAT
>QEPC01007483.1:3635435-3661763 GCA_003113815.1 Sphenodon punctatus
GGGCTTCTGGATGCAATGGAATGGAATGCAGCCCCCAGTGACTGGAATGATGGTCCCATAATCTTGTTGATGGTCCCTGGGATGGGCGGGCATTGGGGATAGTGGAATGACAGCCTAAAGCCTATGGGGCACACTTCATTTGATCAGGCGCACCACACTAGGTGGTAGCAGGGCACCAGGTAAGGATGCACACAGGCAGGCAGGCACATATAATATTATTCCATCTCATTTCAGTAGGTTTGCTGTGTGCTGGAGGTGGGCGATGGGCATTAATGGGTGCAGCACAGATGGGAGTTCTTCCAGGTTCTGGCTGGTGGAAGCTAGGATATACCTATCTGAGCTCTCCCCCTCTAACTCCCATCTCCCAAGTTTTAGCTGGGAATGGGAATCCCTCTGTCGCTCTCTCTCTCTCTGGCCATATAGTGCCGGTGACAGCATGGGTGGAATCGTGTCTGTCTCTCTTTCAAGCAGTGGATGGACTTTATCTCTCTCTCTTTCTTGGCCACAGCCCTCCCTGCCAGTAACTTGGCCCTGGCACCCAGACGGCAGATGCCAGGGCCAGAGTGGCTGCTTCTCTGAGCGGTGGAATGACATCGGATTGTGAGATGAATGTCAGCCCCAGACCCATCACGGTGGGTCCCGAGGCTAGGGTGGAAGCTTTTAGGTCTTGGCCACAGTCCTCTGTGCCAGTAACTTGGCCCCGGGACCCAGACTGCGGGTGCCGGGGCTGGAGTGGCTGCTTCTGATTGAGGTGGAATGACATCGGATATTGAGATGAATGATGGCCCTAGACCCATCATGGTGGGTCCCAGGGCTAGGGTGGCAGCTTCTACATCTTGGCCACAGCCCTCCCTGCCAGTAACTTGGCCCTGGCACCCAGATGGTGGGTGCCAGGACCGGAGTGGCTGCTTCTCTGAGCGGTGGAATGACATGGGATTGTGAGATGAATGACAGCCCCAGACCCATCACGGTGGGTCCCGGGGCTAGGGTGGCAGCTTGTACATCTTGGCCACAGCCCTCCATGCCAGTAACTTGGCCTCGGGACCCAGGCTGCAGGTGCCGGGGCTGGAGTGGCTGCTTCTGATTGAGGTGGAATGACATTGGATATTGAGATGAATGATGGCTCCAGGGCCCAGACCCATCACGGTGGGTCCCGAGGTTAGGGTGGCAGCTTGTATGTCTTGGCCACAGCCCTCCCTGCTAGTAACTTGGCCCCAGGACTCAGGCGGCAGGTGCTGGGGCTGGAGTGGCTGCTTCTCGGAGCTGTGGAATGACATCCTAATGTGAGTGGAATGACGGGCATCCCCAGCCCTGCAGCTGGTGGGATATGTGGAGGCCTTGCTGGTGCTTGGGAAGGGGAGGGGCAGGCAGAGCTCCCCACCCCCTCAGGCTGGGTAGAAGCCTACAAGGCCCTCACAGATAAGGAATTGAGACCAATCATGGAGGGTGCTGGGACTAAGGTGGCAGCTTCTTGAACTTGGCCACAGCTCTTCCTGTAGAGTCTTTTAGCTAGGCAACCTGGGTGGGAAGACAGGCACCTTGACATGGGAAGCAGGAGTGATGCATGCTTTGAGCTTGGCAGCAAGCAGGGCGGGCAGTCAGGCAGCGTTGCATGGGAGTCAGTAGGGCAGGCAGGCTGGGACATTGGCATCAGGGTAATCAGATAGTCTAGCAAAGACTGTGCAGCGTGAGAGAGCGAGAGCCAGTCAGCGTCACATAGGCAGACCGAGATCGTATGGCATTGGCTAGCTATAGGCTGGCTGGCAGGCTTACTGTTCGTTTGTTTCCTAAGCCCAGCCTGCATCCAGAGGTCAGTTAGATAAGGTGGCCGAGGCCATCTAGTATGAGAAAGAGAGAGAGAGAGAGGCAGGGAGGGTGTCAAGCATTGAGACAGAGGTACAGCACCTCAGCAGCACAGTAGTAGTAACCTAGTCCTAGCCCAGATGGAGGAGGAGGAGGAGTCCTGTCCCAAGACTGCCCCTGGCATGGGATGACGTATGCCACTACACCATCACTCCTTGTCCAGGGGCATCTCCGGGAATCCCAGCAGCGGAAGGTTAACCTTCAGAAAGAGCAACTGCTCCACCAACTTGGCCCCCAGTCTCAGGTGGCGCGGGGCACATATGTTCCCCGCGATGGAGAAGACCCTCTTGCTGGGGTCACTGGTTGCTGGGCAGGACAGAATACCCTTGGCCACTTTGGACAGGGCCGGCCACACATTGGCCTAGCCGGCCCAGTAGGCCAAGGGTTCGCTGCTGGGATCTATGCATGGCTCCTCCTCCAGATAGGTCTCCAGTGCTGCCGAGGCACCATCATATTCCCTCCGGTAGCTCTGGGTGGGCACCACCTGCCCAACTGCCCTCAGCCATGCTGCTTGCCCTTTTGTGCTGGTCCCCATGCTCCCCTGAGTGGATGGAACAGAGGAGGAGCTGCTGGAAGTAGGGGTCCTGCTGCTGCTGGTGGTGCTGCTGCTACACCTAAGGCTGGAGGCAGGGATAGACTCAGATGGCTGGAAGGGGTCACTGCTCCCACTCCCACCATCCCCAGTTGCATCCCGCTGCATGGCCCGCTCTGCCTGCCTGACCTTCTCAAACAGCGTCCTCTTCCTTAGGCCATAGACTGCAGTCTCGTGTGCCATGCTGCCCTTAATCCTGGGGTCCAGCATGGTTGCCAGGACATATTCGTCCTGGCGCAGGAGGTCTTTGAAGCATGTGCTCAGGCCCGCCTTCAACTTCTCAGCTAGCTCTATCGCCTCAGTGCACATACTCCTGCCCGGAGGGCCACGATCCCGCCCCCCCACCCCCAGAATCTCATCCAGTCTGCTGCGGAGACTCTGCACCAGCAGGGTCACCTGGCTGAGGGTGGCAGTGGAGCTGCTCAGTGTCTCCGTGATGCCCAGGAATGGTCTCAGGACAGAGACAGGTTGGGATATAATATCCCATTCCTCCCTGTTGTACCCTGGAGGTGCCTCAATGTCTGTATCCAGTTCCACCTGATGCAGGGCGGCTTTCTGTTCAAGAAGCCGCTCAAGCATCAGGAAGGTGGAGTTCCACCGGGTGGAGACATCCTGGATCAGGGTGTGCACCGGGGACCCTTGCTCGGCCTGCTTCTCCCGGAGGAGCTCGCTGCCCTTCACGCTGCGGTTGAAGAAGCCCGCCAGCTTCCTCCCCCGCTCGACCAGGGAGCTAAGGGTGCCTGGCCCAATGCCTTTATCACCCAAGCCCAGAGCGTCCTTCACCACCAGGTGGAGGGTGTGTGCGGCGCAAGGGATACTCGTGAACCCCCCGTCACGGACTGCCTTAAGCATATTGGCCGCGTTGTCCGTGACCACACACCCCTTGGTGAAGGCCATGCCTGGCGTGAGCCACTCCCTCACCATGGTGGTCAGGGCTGCCTCTACCTTCCTTGCGGTGTGGGAGCTGTCCATAACTTGGGACTGAAGCAGGGCCCACCTATACCCTGCTTCAGGTCCCCTCCTGCCACTGCCAAGCACTGCCTTTGCGTCCTGCCACCAGTGTGCAGTCACTGCCAGGTAGGCATGCTGGGCGTTCCTGGAGGACCACAGGTCCGTGGTGAAGTGGACCGTTGCCCCCCCAGCCCCTGCAAGCTGCTCCCTCACCCGCTCCTTCAAAGCCCTATATAACTGTGGGACCACAGTCCGACTCAGGGCGGAGCGGGAAGGAAGCTTAAAGTTGGGAGCCAGGAACGCAAGCAGACGCTGGAAGCCCTTGTCCTCCACAATGGAGAAGGGCTGGCCATCCAGGGCAATCATCTCGGCAACCAGGCGCTTGCCTTTTTCCTGGAAGCCTGTGCCACGGCGCCCTGCCGATGGCCTCGACACATCGCCCCACCCCATCTCCTCCATGGTGGACTGGCGGTGCTGCTGGGGAGGCTCCTGCAGTTTTTCTGCCCCCATAATGCTCCTGCTGCTGGTAGAGGCAGCAGCAGTAGCTGCAGAACGCTGGCCCGCTGAATGGGCCGGGCGACTGGCCGCTGGAGTCGGGAACCCGCTGGCATCCACTTCGCCTGCCTTCCCGCTCAGCAACACAGCACTGTGGCATGCCTTCAGGTGCCTGGCCATTGCAGTTGTGCCAAGGTTGGCAAGCGCCCGCCCACGCTTCACCACCTTTTGGCACAGCGTGCACTGCACCTCTCTGGGATCATCTGCCCTCACCTGCTTAAAATGCTCCCAGACAGTGGATGTTTTTCCCCCTCCTGCTGCCTTCTTGCCCGCCCCGGCAGACGTGCTGCTGCCAGTGCTGCTGGGAGAGGGAGAACTTTGTGGCACTGGTGGTGATGCAGCTCTGGGAGGAGGAGGGTCAGACATTGCCTCATGGACATAGATATCCTCTGCGGCACTAGTGTCACTGACTGCTGCCTCTTCCTCACTGTCCCCAGCGATCATGGCGATGTCCCCAGAAGGGGAGTACTGGGACCCGGAGGGTAGACTGCCCGTGCCCGCCATGCTGCTGGCACTCTCCCTGTGCCCCCCTCTGTGGCTGCTAGTGCTGCTGCAGCTGCCGCTGCTGCCACTCCTCCTCTCCCAGTCCCTAGTACTGGCATTGCCCGGGGATCGGGCCCTGCCTCTAGCAGCCGGGGTGGGATCCACCAGCTCTGGGCTACTGGGGATTTCCTCGACTGTGGGGGACATTGGTGGCCCTGGAGGAACATCGGTAGAAGAAGCAGCCCCAGCTCCTGCTCCATCACCACGCACAGCAGACACAGATGCAGCAGCCTGAGCCTCAAGTCCTGCAGGCCTTCCAGTGCCCTGAGTGTCAGTGGAGGGCACTGCCAGGAGACGTTGCAGAGCACCCTGGGCCCCTAAAGCAGGCCTCCTGATTTTGGGAGGGGGTGAGGCGCTCTGCCTCTGGCTACTGCTGCTGCCTGCTGCCGCTCCTCGTGCACGGCCTCTGGGACGTGCCCCATTGCCTCCCCTACGGGCAGCAGATCGGCCTCTCCTTCCCTTCTCCATTTCTCCCGAAAAAAACAATGTTTTTTAATATATAATTTTTTAAAAAAATTTTATTGAATTTTTTTATCAAATATTTATATCTCTATATCTACACTAATAACTAACTAACTACCTAACTAATAAATGTATTCTAAATGCTATGAATAACTCCAACAAACCCTAAAGCTGAATCACAGAAAACAGTAAACTCTATCTGTAAACCTTAAACTAAACTACTCAAACAAAAATGTATCGACCTAATCCTATCTATCTACCTATGAATATATGGGATGGGGGTTGGGGGGCAATCACAAACAAGACAAGGAGGGGTACAAAACTGAAATGAAACCTAAATCAATCTATAAATTAATAATATACTACTACTCTAATGAATCAAAAAAACAGGGGAAGGGAATGGGGAGGGAATATTCAATGGAGGGGGGAGGGAAGGAGGAAGATTGAAGATTGAACACAGGGAGGGATAAAAACAAAAAATAACAACTAAATCTATCAAAGCTAATGTAAATAAATGAGAATATGGGGGTAGATGGGTTGGATGGGTGAAATAGGAGGAGGATGGCAATGGATTGGGGAGCTGGAAAATGCTGGGTGAGGGAGCCTTCTGAAACGCCTGCTGCTCAGGAACAGTGACTAGCTCAGAAGGTATTGGGAAGGGGGGAGGCAGACAGTTTTGTTTCTTGCTGCGCCTGCCTCAAATCAAGCCCCATTGGCTCCGTGCAGTCTAGCCCGTGGCCAATCGCAGACTGCCAAGCCAGTGGTCTGAGGCGAAAAGAGATGGTGATTCGGCAGGCTGGCTGCTAATTGAAGCCACTCTCCACCCTCCACCCCTGGTGCCTGGAAGTCTGCTCCTAGCTGAGTCAGATGACTTCCCCCTCCCTGCTACATTTGGCCTTCCGGTGACCTGAGTGACAGAGTGACATTAGACCACGTTTTAGCCACCCAAACACAACCGAACGCGATCCGAACTGACCGAACTGTTCGCCATTTTGCCGTTCGGTGTTCTGTTCTGTTCGGTATGTTCGGGTTCGTGTTCGCATTTGGTAGTCCGAAGAGGCCGAGTTTGGGCCAAACACCGAACTACCGAACCGCATTCGGCCATCCCTACTGATTTGCCATCCATTTCAAATCCTGACAGGAAGTACTGACACAATACCACGTTTCTTGCATTCCCTTGTACTTCCTTGCCACTCATTGTCACGCAAGCCCTGATTCCTATGGCAGCTGGCTACTTCCAGTGTGTCTAAATGCACCCCACGTGATTTTTCAAGAAGCGCTTCCTGAAAAGCCGGTAAGTAGAGCCACTCATCTAAAAGCGGTCTAAGACTCTCTGTGAGAAGGCCTTGAATGTAATGAATTAGTCCCGCTTACTCTCTGTCTCTCAGTAATTATTGGTCTACCAGGAATGTTGGCCTTAGGTCAGAAATTGTGCAAAGACCTTCAAAGATTTTTTTGGAGAGGATTCTGCTTCTGTACAGTATTGTTTTAAAAAGTTCTTCAGCCACTAAAAGGGGTGTGGCTATGCTTAAAGGGGGAAGGACATAAGGGCTCTTCTCTCTCTGTCTGACATGGCCACCCCTTTGCAGTGTTGTGATGTCATAATCTTCCAATGGGGGTGGGTGGGATCTTCAGGTTTACCTCAATGTAGCTGCTACACTACTGTCATTCCCTGGCCTTGAATCCTCATCCTCCAGTTTCTGAATCAGTGACCAGCCCATTACCACCACTACCTCATCCTTCTTTCAGCCCAGCCACTCCTCCCATGTCTCCTCCTCCCTGCCTTACCCTGACCCCGCCCCATCTCCCGTCTGTCCTGCCTGTGCCCTGCCTCCCAGCTTCCTGGTTGGCTGCCAGCAGGCATAAAAGGCTGGTAGCCACAGGAAGCTGGGTGGAGCAATGCTCTCATCTCATGACGTGTCCTGGCCCTGCACATTTGCTCTCCTTGTCTTTGCTCTGCTCACTCATTGTCTTCTCTCTGTCCCACAGACTCCTCTTCCCTGTCTTGAACGGTGGCCCAGTCCTGCTCTTAATCCTTGCCTTGATCCTGCCTTTCTCTTTGTCTTGCTCCCTCTTGGTCCTTGTCCTTGCTTCCCTGTCTCATCTAGTCCTTGTCTTGCTCCCCTCCTAGGTCTTATTCATGCTCCCCTCTAGTTGTAACTTGTCTCCCTTGTCTCTTGCTCCTTTGTCCCCCACCTGGTCTGGTCTTGTTCTCTTTCCCTAACTTAGTACTTGTTCTTGCCCTCAGCCTTGCCTCCTGTTGCACCTCCCAGCCCTAAGCCTCATCACCCTCCAAACCCCATGTCCACCCATGCCCCAGATGCTTCTTGCCCCTGACAACTATTCTATGCCACTGACCTGGAGCAGGTTTACTGCTACTTACCAGTCCCACAGAGTGCCTGCCTCCTGGCAATCATTGCTCCTGATCTGGTTCCACTGGGTCCAGAGGTGTGGTGTCTTCTGGGGTCAGGGGTGGGGTTTTTATGACCTGGGTACAGGATACGGAAAGTCCAGCATTGTCCTGATTCATTGCATCTTGAGGTTCTTCAGTGGTGGTGTTACAATGGGATCGATATCACCACAACATTTCCTCTTAACTATTTATTAGCATACAACACACCCAAGGTTCCTAGTCTTGGAAGCTTAGAACACTAAAAAGAGAAGAGTTCCCATACAATGTTCTTTCACGTGTCTGAGGATTGGCTGGGGTCCATGGATCACACTGGCTGCTTAGAAAGGTGAAAGAATTCCTCCGCTGGTCTGATCTGTGGTTGTGACTCCTCTTCTGACATCCTGGGCTGGTGAGGGTGAAGAAGAAGGAAGAGAGAGGAGGTGATGACTTCTGTGTTCCATGGTTCCTAGTTCTCCTCTTTTTGTGTCAGTCCTTTATACTCCTGGTTTGGGTGTGTGTGGTGTGTGCGAAGTTATGGGTCATGCTGATGCTACAATTTTACATGATAAGTTCTAGTTTGGCAAGAGTGGGTGATCACATAGCCCCTGGTTATTGTTTACTGATTGCCACATATTACCTAGGTGGGTCTATTCCTCAGATAGCACATGTTTTCCTTAGGCTAGTTAGATATCTGTTGCTGTCAGTTTTTACTGCACACAGGCCATTCTGTACTGAAATGTACTTTCTTACCATCCTAAGCGGGCTCATTCACAGTCACTTTGGTCAAGACAGGGGCCTGTCTCCACACTGGCTGCAAGAAACTCTCAGTCTTTTTTGTCAGAGAGGGGTGCCTAGTGTACCTGGATGAGTGAGTTCCTCTGACTGCTCCTTCCTCTTCTCTGCTGCATAGCAGCCTGGCACAAGAGTCCAGTGAGTCAACCTGAAAGTCTTTGACTCATCATGGCCTCAGCACCTCACTGTCTAGGGTTGCCACCTCCCTCTGGATAGAAACCTCAAGGGGATGGGACCATAACCAAAAGGGGAAATCAGGGACGAAAAGGGGACAGTGTCAAAAGAGGACCATAGCAAAGGGGGACATTGCAATGCTCCATAGGGGAGAGACCAGTCAGAAAGAGCAGGAACAAACAGGATGTCACTCCCCTTTCTGATGTAACTTTGCCCCTTACAGAGAATTATGACATCACAACACTCTGCAGGCAGGGGGTGTGACCACATTGGAAAGTTGGTAGGAAAGGTTCACTTCTTTCTGATGTGGACGCCACCTGGAAGCGTGATTCTCTGGATCCCTGAGGGTGCCTCTGGTTGACCTAGAGAAATCAGTGTCCTTCTCCAGAGCTCAGAGACCCTGGGACAAAACCTAGGGTCTCCAGGGAAAGCCAGAGAGATGACGATGCTATCCCTACCTGGCCAAGGGAACTTGAAGTTGGATAATAATTTTCAGCTGCTAGTTCATTCTCTACCAGTTCTGTTTGCAACGTGACAGGTCTGGGCTTGGCTAGAATATATTAGCTGCCTTGAGGGGGCAGGGGTGGGGGTGGGCCATGCCCCTTCTGGCATAAAATCTGCACACACAGAGAGCCGAAAGAAGAGATTGGCTAGGATGTCAAGCACGCAGGCACTATGATGCCCTGCGCCGTACCCAGCTGCCACAGACTCATTCAAATTCTTCCCTGAACCTACTCTGCTCCAAAGAGGCAGCTACGGAAATTTAGCATGGAATTGAATGACAGCCTGGCATGAAAAGAGTGCCCATTTTCAATAGAGGACTGGACTTTCTCTCCAAAAGCTCACAAGGATGGAAAGTTTGATTCAGGAAAGTTGGCTGCATAGTGGCATGGCTGGTGGGGGAGGGGAGCCTTGCAGAGGCTCCTCATACACCAGGTCCATGAATAAACTCAAAATGATAACATGAGAGTGAGAAGCATAAAATACGGATCCACCTATCCTGGAATGCAAGGAGGCCCAGCGTATGGAGGGGCCTGGTGTGATTCAGGACCACATGGGATCCGTGAAGAACATGTGCATAAAATACAGGTCCATGGAACCTGCAATGCAGGGAGCCCAAAGTGGATACTATGTTTAATTGAACATCAAAATGCGGCCCATCTCCTTACGGGGGCAGGTCGCAGGGAGCACATGACACCAGTGTTCCGGGCTCTGCACTGGCTGCCTATAAAGCATTGGGCCAGGTTGAAGGTGCCGGTTTTAACCTTTAAAGCCCTTCACAGCCTGGGCCCTGCTTAGGGGTGGGGAGTGGGGTTTCCCCACATTGTATTGCATTTTAAATTGTTTTAAATTGTTTAAATTGTTTTTTAAAATGTTTTTATTAAATGTTGTTCGCCGCCCCGAGCTGCACTGTGGGCAGGAGGGGCGGAATATAAATCTTAAATAAATAAATAAAATAAAATGTTTAAGACGGTATAATAAAAACCTCCTTTCCCTTTACAGAAAAGCTAATTTGCTTGCATTTCCAGTACTAGACCTCTACATCTATGTGACCTTGCTAAAGCACGTTGCAGACACCCTGTACAGCTGGAGGAGTTTGCAATTCATATTGGTCTTGGGTTCCAGATCTGAGTGTATTCACATGGCAAACTGTCATTACAGAGGAGAGGGTACCCCCTTTTTATGTCCCCCCTCCCCCCAGCTATTTGTAGTTGTACTAGGTGACAGTGTTAGGTCTTTTCCTAAAACACTCTGCTTTTCTCTGTCTCCTTGCCCTCCCCGCCCCTAGTCTCTCTCTCTCATCATCATCCCTCCAGTGCATGACTCACCCTCTGTTTACAAAGCAAGCGAGCTAATAGAAAGCAGGCAGAATTTAAGCCTCTCTGGGATTGCTCTACATGCTGACAAAATCATTCTTTTTCTCTCACCGTTAAATATTCATGGCACTCGGCTTTTTGTGATACAAAGGTACATTTTGTTTTCAAATGCGCTGATCCAGAACACGCCACTCAACATTGATTTCTTTTTTCCTTCCCTCCCCACCCACCTGAACAAAAAAAGACAGTCCTCTTTATGAAAAATGTGTGTGTGTGTGTGTGAGTTGATTATAATTTTTGTTTTTGGCCTGAGATGATATTTGTGGGTTGTAACAGGATGATTTATTTTCTTTTTTTTTAAAATCCCCCCTCCACCACCATCAGCTAGTACACTACAAATAGCATGTCAATCTCCCCATGCATCCTGGCCTGCTGTTTAAGCCCATAAAACAAACTTCTTTAGCAAAGGCCGCCGTATATTACCGGCGTTTGGAATATTTGTAATTTTTTGAGACAATGTTTGCATAGGCTGCCGTGGCAGGGATCCCACAGCGAGTGACAAATCACAGGCATATGAAAGCACAGGCAGTCGCTTCCTTTTTAGCTTTTAGTAACAGTAGCAAGAAAAAATACAATGCAAAATAGGATGGCGTGTGAGCAAATACACAAAGTAAGCAGCAGAATGCAAATGGAGGGGGGGAATTATATTGTATATAGGTATTCTAGATCTGGAGTTCCACTGAGACCTGAACTTCCTAAGTGAGTTAGATTCCTTGATTCATTCATCTCTCCCTGTGTATTCAATGTGTAACAGATGCCCCGTGTAAGTACCTGTTGGCATCTGATCTATTTGTCAGGGGCATCTGATCTATTTGTAAGTCCTTGCAGGGCAAGTCCATAGACACACTCTGCCACCCTTCCAAGTCTTACTCTCTGGGTAAGCTATGGACAGGCACCTCTAGCTAACCCAGAAAAGTGTTTCCAACTCAGCAGAAGTAATATGTCTCCTCTATTTGCCACAGGTCCGACTTCCCCTGGAGTATTGTGCCTGGTTTTGGATGCCTCATTTTATTATTTATTATTTTATTTATTTATTTTATTTAAAGCATTTTTAACCCACCCATCCTGCCACAGGTAGCTCTGGGTTGGGCCAAGGCCATTTAAGGCTTTATAGGTGAGCACCAACAGCATGAATCGGGCCCGGAAGACTATAGGCAGCCAGTGCAGAGACTGAAGAATCAGTGTAATATGTTCCTGGTGGCCCAGTCCCACCAGGAGACGGGCTGCCATGTTCTGCTCCAGCTGCAGTCTCCGTACCTTCACCAAAGGTAGTCTCACGTAGAGCGCATTACAGTAATAAAGCCTAGAGGTGATGAAGGCATGTATGACAGTGGTCAGGTCCAAAACATACGGCTGAAGCCGACACACCAGATGTAATTGGCGGAAGGCACTTCTTGCCACAGCCTCGACCCAAGCATCCAAGCAGAGTTGCGAGTCAAAGAGCACCCCCAGACTCCATAGGGAACCAGCAGAGGGCAGACCCTATCAATGGTGGGGGCTGTTACCCCCGCTGCCTTACCCACCAACATTACCTCTGTCTTGTTGGGATTAAGCTTCAGTCGGTTTGCCCTCATCAAGTTCCCCACAGCTTCAAGGCACCCGTTAAGCATCAAGACTGCTGGGCCTGGGTCTGATGAAAAAGAGAGGTAGAACTGGGTGTCATCAGCATATTGATGACACCACACGTCAAACCTCCTGACCACCTCGCCAAGTGGCTGCATATACACGTTGAACAGGAAAGGGGACAAAACAGAACCCTGAGGGACTCCACACAAGATGTCTCGGTGTAATGAAAAATAATCACTGAGTACCTCTCGCTGAGTTCTTCTGGCCAGGAAGGAGCAGAACCAGTGAAGAACCGTACTGCCAACCCTTGCACGATCCCACAGGCGCATCATCAACATTTCATGATCAATGATATCAAACGCTGCTGACAGATCTAATACAATTAGCAGGGCCGAACGTCAACCAATGCCACAAGTGTAGTCTCGGTGCCATATCCCGGACGAACCCCCGACTGCGAGGGATCAAGAAAACCAACACTATCCAGATGCTGCTGCAACTGCTGGGCCACCACACGCTCAATAACCAAAGAGAAGGTTAGAGACTGGCCAATAACTGGCAAGGGAGTCAATGTCAAAGTATGGTTTCTTGAGTAGGGGTCGCACCACCACCTCTTTAAGGCTGCCCGGCACCCTGCCCTCCCTAAGGGGGAGGCATTGACCACCCATGCCAGCAACGGCCCCATTGTCTCCCAGCAGGCCTTAACCAGTCTGGATGGGCAAGGGTCCAGTTCACAACAGGTGGCCCTGACAGCCCCAAGAACATCCTCTGCATCGACAGGGGTCATCAGCTGAAACTGATTTTAAGGACATTGACCATTTTGAGTGGATTCAGAGGATGGCAACAAAGATGTTAAAGGAGCTGGAAAGCAAGTGTTTCAAAGAAAGATTGAAGAAAATGGGTAGGTTTGTTTAGCCCAGCACAGAGGAGATTAAGGGGAGACAGTCTTCAAATATGTAAAGAACTACCACAAAGAAGATGGCAAAGAAGCGATGTGCATTGTTACAGTGGGCAGGACTAGAAATAATGGGTTCCAGTTACAGGAAGGGCGATTTGCAGTAAATATCAAGGAAAATGTCCTAGCAGTAAGAGTTGCACAGCAATGAAACCAGTTGCCTAGCAGGGTTGCAGGCTCTCTGTAACAGGAAAAAGCTGCTGTGGGCTCCTGCCCCTTTAAGAAAGCTAGTGTGAGGACCTAGTCTTGAACCAGCACCCCTAAGCCATTAGTTCATCCAGGCTTGGCCCCTTGACTTGGTCCTGTCCACCTATTGGACTGCCTGATGGGGTTCCTGCCCATCATGCCCTGATTGACTCTTGACCGGACAGGAAACAGGAGTCAGGCAGAGCAACATCCTGGCTCTTAGTCTGTGTTTGTTTGCTGCCTCCCAAACAACTGCCCTTGGACCCCTGTATTTGTCTCCTATTCATGACTCCTACCCCTGTGTTCCTGATCCCTTCTGCATACCCCCTATTCCAGTGTTTCTGTTCCTGTCTCATTTACTCCTTTGGGCTGCCTATCTGGATTTGACCTTGACCCAGTTTCCCCGGAAGGCCTAGAGCGTCTCTGACGCCGGCAGCCACAGCCGGCGCTGAGGCCGCCGGATCGCCCGCCGCCGCACCCGGAGCTCCGCAAAGGTAAAGTACTGGCAACTTTAGTAGGGGTGATCCCTGGGGGTTTGGGGGGGTGTTAAACCCCCCCCCAGGGATCGGGTCTATACTTACCGGCAGCTGCAGGGACGCCGCGGCCGCTGGTGCTGGGGGGGGCTCTTTTTTAAACAAAAATCCAGGCTGGGCAGGGTGGGGGGGGGGTGTCCCCCCTTCCACCCGCGCAGCCTGGGAGGGGGACGGGGGAGGAATTGTATTCCATTGATTTCAATGGGGACACAGTGCCCCATTGAAATCAATGAAATAAAACTGGTACCGGATACCGGATTTAATCCGAGAATCCGGTTCTTTGAGAACTGGAAACCGTTAAATCCGGTATCCGGTAATTGCCCCGGGGTCCCACCCCTACCAAATAGTGTCTGTGAATAAACTATAAACAACAACATGAGTCTGAGAAACAATGGAGTAAAATACGGGTCCACAGTGCCTCAAAGACATGGTTCCCAGAGTTGTGGAGACCCTAAGTTAATTCAGGAGGCCCTCCCCCCAAACACATGGAGCCCATAAGTCAAGTAGAAATAATGTGTGTTACATACAGGCCTGCATAGTTTGAAATGAGCCTGTCCCCGAAGAGACTGTCATGTTTAATTGAATATCAAAAATCAACTATAATAATATTTCAAACACCCCTGAGTTAGGAGGGGCCTGCAACACAATTCCACACAGGACTACAACTTCACTGGAGCTGACACAGCATAGAGGTGAGAACTGAAATGGGAAAATGTCTGTACCTGCCAGAATAGTGGTCCTTGGCCTGATCCACTAACATCGGGTGCTAAATGGGAGCTGATTCATGTCTGACCAGCTCTCCAAGTTACCAATTTATGTTTTTCATCCCTCTTTTATGACTTTCCATCCTGACTTTTCTGAATATTTATTTATGTCAGGGATCAGGGAACGGGGAAGGGGAAAGACTCTCGCACTTCTTCTGCACACAGACAGTTTCTGCAAAAAGGCTTTCCCTCAGGGTCTTATCGAGGTGGTGGGGGAAACCCCCTAGCCAAAGATCATCACAGGGAGGTGGTACCGGAATTGGTGCTCCCAACACTCACACCCCAAACACCACAGGGCAAGGAGGGAATGAATGTGTCGCAGTGCAGAGAGGGGGCAATAGGGTCCCAGGGGATGGAGGGAGGGAAAAAGGGAAGTCAGGGCACACAATCTGGAGAGGGGGTCCAGTAATGCCAGGATCCAGGACACACAGCCACCCCACCCAGTCCCAAGCACCCAACACAATGTCCACACAACTCACACCCTACAACAAAACGCCTTCACCCACCCTCTCACACCAATGCACACAGTTAGCTCACAACACACAAGAGTCTCTAAGTCAAGGGGCCAGTCTCACGGCATAGGATCTGATCACCAGCAAGGAGTGAAGCAAGAAGCAGCCTTTTAAGTGCTTCCCTGCTGCTGGCGCAGGTGCTCAGAGTGCCTGGGTGGGGCTGGGAGTGATGCAGCATTTCCCTGTCTCTCTGAGCCCGGGCGCATGCACGCAGAGGGCTTGGTTGGAGCAGCATCGTGGGACGTGCTCTCCATCTGTGGGGGTGTGTGTCTATGTCTGCTGCAACTGGGGTCCCTCTTCCCTGGCCTTCTGCTGCTCCTTCCCCTGTCATCTCCCCAGAAGGGGAGGTGATGGGCCCCTGCCGCTTGGTTCTCAGTCTGAAGTCAACTCCTCCCGGAACTCCATCTCCCCACCCCCCCTATACCAATGACTGACAATTAGTTTCTGCCCTTCCCAAAGGCTCAGGGTGGCTCACAAACCATAAAAACATTAAAACTAGTACAAAAAATAAAATACCCCCCCCCCCCCAAATTCCAAATCGTGTACTCTGCTGATAAAATTGCTCACATTGAGCATGACTTTGACACTACCATTGTGGATGCAGTGGCAGAGTCAGAGTTAGGAATGCCCTGTCTGGTCCAAGTTTATGGGATGAATTTCAATTGGTGACAACTACTAAGGCGGCAGATGTGCTGTTTTTTGTTCGGGCAACAACTTGTGAATTAGTAGGAATGTGCGAACAGAATGGAGTTCGGATGTTCGGCCGTTCAGACTAAAAACTTAGTTCGGGTTCGGGAGTTCGGTCCGGTGGAATTTGGACCCCCAAAAAGTTCAGAAAGTTCGGTCCCACCTGGAGGCTTGGGGTGCTCCAGGGATCCCCAGGGGTGCCCGTGGCAGCATGGCAGGCCATCTGAGACACAGCAGCAGAAGCAGCATCAGAGACTGGGAAGGTTTGGTGCTTGGCACCCCGGGTTGCCCAGGCAGGCAAGCTCAGCACTTGGCTCCTGGGGGTTCCCATGGCACCAGGGCTGGCCGTCTGAGACCCGATGGCAGCAGCAAAGGTCGGGAAGGCTTGGGGCTTGGTGACTGGCACCCATAATTGGCCGGGTATTGCAGGCTGGCAGCCATCGGTGGGTCTCAGACAATCAGTTATGCCCCGATGGAAAACGGGCGGGCACCCACGGGGCCAAGCGCCGAGCCTAAGTTCTTCTGAAGAAGGGGAAGCATTTAAGAGTCCTCTTCTTTCCCCTGAAAAAAGGTCTTGATACACAACAGCAATTGGAACTTCATACCCCAAGCCTAGTTCTCATTCAGGTTCTTTCTCCTGTGAGCTCCCAGAACGGTAGCCCTCTGGTTTAGAACTGGGAAAGCTGAAATGCAGAGAGGTCAAAGGATTTCCAAACTAGGAATTAGAACTGGGGTCTCTTGACTCCTGTCCTCTCCTACACATGAGCAATGCTGCTGCCCACCCAAAGGGTGATGAAAGCAAATATTCTGCTGGGCTGCCTGTCTCTGCCTGCAGACCATGACAACACTAGGGATGGGATGTCGGGAAAAAAACCGGCTACCGGTTTTACCGTTTACCAGATTGCAAAAATCCGGATTAAAACCGGTTTACCGGTGCCGGATCTATTGCATTGATTTCAATGGGGAACTGTCAGTGTCCCCATTGAAATCAATGGGGGAAAAAAACAATCCTTCCCCCACCCAGGCTGTGTGGGTGGAAGAGGGGACACTCCCCCACCCACCCTGCCCAGCCTGGATTTAAAAATTTTTTTTTTCCCCAAACTCCCTGGCTCCGGGCCGCCGCTGGCGACCCGGAGCCCGCACCAGCAGGTAGGTACTAGGGTGATCCCTGGGGTGGGGGGGGTTTAACACCCCCCCACCCCAGGGATCACCCTACCCCCCACCCAGGGATCGCCTACCTTTGGCGCTCCGGGCGGCGGCAGCACGGTGGTCTGGCGGCTTCAGCGCTTGGTGTGGCTGCTGGCTTCAGCACTTACTAGGCCTTCTGGGGAACTTCCAGGTTTCCCTGGAAGGCCTAGTAAGTGCTGAAGCCGGCAGCCACAGTTAGCGCTGAAGCTGCTGGACCGCCGTGCTGCCGCCGCCCAGAGCACCAAAGGTAGGCGATCCCTGGGTGGAGGGGTAGGGTGATCCCTGGGGTGGGGGGGTGTTAAACCACCCCCACCCCAGGGATCACCCTAGTACCTACCTGCTGGTGCAGGCTCTGGGTTTCCTGCGGCGGCCTGGAGCCAGGGACTTTGGGGGAAAAATTTTTTTTAAAAAAAATCCAGCCTGGTCAGGGTGTGGGGGGGTTTCCCCTCTTCCATCCTCGCAGGCTGGATGGGGGAGGGAAAAGTGGTTGGTTGTTTTTTTTCTCTTTTTACATTGCGGCCATTCATTCAATGGTTGCAATGTAAAACAATCCATCGCAACCGGTACCCCCAATGTCCGGATTAATCCGATACTGCCGGTACAGCAAAATACTGGCCATATTGGATACCAGATAATCTGAACTTCCCACCTGTAGACAACACACACACACCCGCTTTAGGCACTGGCAGGCACTACTGTAGCCCTGTCACTCCTGCCGTGATGGTGACTAGAACTGGAGAACCCAGCATAGTGAGAGCAGAACTGGAGGCCTTCCAGCCTGCAATGCCAAGCCAAGTAGGGGTGCCAGCCACCAAGCGCTGGCCAGGCCTCTGTCGCTGCTCTACCGATGCTTGGCAGTCTGTAATACCCGGCCAAGTAGTGCCTGCTGGTGCCCAAAGTGGGGTTGCGCATGTTGTTATAACCTGCAGGCAGAGACCCAGCGGTAGCAGCAGCAGCAGAGGCCAGGAAGGCTTGGGGCTTGTTGGCTGGCACCCATAGGGGGAGGGACAGTGCAGGCTGGCGTTGGTGGAGCAGCAGCAGAGCCCTGGCCTGGGCTTGGTTGCTGGCACCCTTACTTGGCCGGACATTGCAAGCTGGCAGGCCTCCAGTTCTGCTCGCTCTATGCTGGGTTCTCCGTTTCTAGTCACCATCATGGCAGGTGGTGGCTGGCTGGCCACGTGAATCACCACCAGGAAAGGCTACTTGACCAATTTGCAGTAGAGTTGGTTGAGATCTGGCGAGTAGGATGCAAGCCTGCAATGCCTGGGTGCCAGCCACCACCAAGCCTGGGCCGGGCCTCTGCCGCGGCTCCACCAATGCCTGGCAGACTGCAATTACTATTTCTTTAGTAGGTATGGGCGAACGTGGTTTGGTAGTTCAGAGTTCAGACCGAACTCGACCAGTTCAGTCGACCGAACCGAACTTCCGAACCGAACTCGATTTTCGAACTGAACCAAACCAAACCGAATTTCTGAACACGGCTCTGTTCACCCATTCCTAAAAGATAATATTCCATTTAGTTCAATGGGGTTTGAATTTCTAAATTTTGTTTAAAGTTCAGAGTTCGAACCGAACTCAAATAGTTCTGTCGACCGAACCGAACTTCCGAACTGAACCGAATTTTCTAAGCGAACCAAACCGAATTTCGAAACTCGGTTCTGTTCGGCCATACCTATTATTTAGAAGGGTACCATCCTCAAAGGGAAGTGGTCTTAGTAACAGAGCAGGTAAAAGAAGTTGTGTCACAAAATATTCAGCATGAGGCCACTTCCCTGGGTGCTTTGGCACATGGGAAGTGGTCATGCACATTGCTTTGTAATACTGGTTCTGATCCTTCAGGATTATGTCCAGTTAAGATGGATCCTTTGCCTGCACCTCCTCTCTCTCCCCCAGCCTGTTGACATTCCGGCGAAGTTGTAAAACCGGGCTGTTCGCCCAGGTCTTTGGGGAGGGTGGGAGGGTGGGGTAAAGGTTTTTTTAGCTCCCCCACCTGATTTATTATTTATAATGTATTATTGTTTGATGAAGGCCCTGAGCCCTGTTTTAATAATTTATATTGTTATGGATGATTTTAAATTGTATTTTATTGTATTATATTTTATTGTTGGAAGCCGCACCGGGCTGCTCGCCGGAGGGGCGGGGTATAAATTTATAAAATATTTGATCTCCCCTCAAACCAATTGGGTTTTGCAACCGCAGATGAAGTGGAGGAATGATGGGCAGGCCCCCTAAGGAAGTATTTTATCTCTATAGTTTCTTGCAACATTTCGGGTTGGAAAACCAAATTAATGGATAATGTTTTGGTGGTTTCATTAGATCCTTTGACATTATTTTGCTCCAAGAAACAGGGCAATTGGACTTGGAAGGGTATGTGTTCTTTGTTGTGGACGTTAACCCATCTGAAGTGGCGGGTAGGCCTAGCGGGGGTTTGGGCTGTTTAATATCTTAAACAGACACACTGGCAGGCCTCCAGTTCTGCTAGCTCTATACTGGATTCTCCAGTTTTAGTCACCATCACGGCCGGGCGTTGCAGGCTGTCAGGCATCGGTGGAGGAACGGCAGAGGCCCAGTCAGGGCTTGGTGACTGGTACTCCTACTTGGCCGGGCGTTGCAGGCTGCCAGGCTTTGGCGGAGCAGCATCAGAGGCCCGTCCAGGGCTTGGTGGCTGGCACCCCTACTCGGCTAGGCATTCCAGGCTGGAAGGCCTCCAGTTCTGCTCGCTCTATGCTGGGTTCTCCAGTTCTAGTCACCATCACGGTTGGGCGTTGCAGGCTGCCAGGCATCGGCGGAGTAGCGGCAGAGGCACGGACAGGGCTTGGTGGATGGCACCCCTACTCGGCCAGATGTTGCAGGCTACTAGGCATCAGGGGAGCAGCGACAGAGGCCCGGCCAGGGCTTGGTGGCTGGCACCCCTACTTTCCCAGGAGTTTCAAACTGCCAGCCATCGGTGACATCCTGACTCAGGGTGGTGTGTGAGGGCAGCTTAAACTGGAGGGCCAGGAAGACAATCAGGTGCCTAAACCCCATGTCCCTGACCACCGCGAATGGCTGCCCATTGAGCGCAATTATTTCCCCAAACGTGCATATGGCTTTCAGTTGAAAGCCACGTCACCCTCCATGTCCTGTAGCTGCTGATGCACTTGGCAGCTGCCTCCACCACAGTTCTCAATGACATGGATGGACAGCCCTCCCTGTCTGTAATGTAGGCCCCAGAACCCTGATGGTGGGTCCTGGGGCTGGAGTGGTAGCTTCTGGATGATGTGGAACGACAGCCCTCCCTGCCTGTAACGTAGGCCCCAGAACCCTGACGGTGGATCCAGGGATTGGAGTGGAAGCTTCTGGATGAAGTGAAATGACAGCTCTCCCTGCCTGGAATGTAGGCTGGCTGGCATCGGTGGAGCATTGGAAGACAGTGAAGTGGAACGACAGCCCTCCCTACCTGTAACGTAGGCCCCAGAACCCTGATGGTGGGTCCTGGGCTGGAGTGGCTGTTACTTGATGCAGTGGAATGATGGCTCTCTGTGAGCGGTCTGACAGCCCCAGAACCCTGAGGATGGGTCCTGGAACTAGAGTGGCAGCTTCTGGATGAAGTGGAATGACAGCCCTCCCTGCCTGTAACGTAGGCCCCAGAACCCTGAGGGTGCGTCCTGGGGATGGAGTGGCTGACTGTTTCTTGATGCAGTGGAACAATGGCTCCCTGTGAGAAGAATGACGGCCCCAAGGCTGTAGATTGGGGGCCCCTCTCCCAGTATTGCACTGTTCACCCGGGGAGCTCCACGCTGCTTTCTTGCATCAGTGTGCTTTCCCCTTGTGATGATTGGATCTTGGTGTTCTGGTAGCATTGTCTTAGTGGCTGCCAGACCAGTGCCTTCAAGGGCGGGTGTGGGGAAGGCAGGGAAGTGGGAGGTGCCAGGAGAGTTTTGGGGTTTGGGTCTTGAGGTGCAGGGTTTTTTTTGGAAAATTGTAGTGTTGATGTCAGGTCATGGATGGATGGGGGTGTGTGTGTGTCCCAAGGCTGTAGATTGAGGCCCCTTCTCATAGTATTGCACTGTTGTGTTAACCCAGGGAACTACACGTCACTGTCTTTCAGCTGTGTGCTTTGGTTCTGTGTTTGTTTGGTGCTTCAGTTAGGCTGGTACTGGTAAGGCCTGAGTTTAGGGGCCTCTGTCTGTTGTGTTGTTTGTTTCTCAGGGGGAGGGTGGAATGCACTGTCTTTCAGGTCACAGTTTTAATTAAAATGTCCTCTTTTTAATTTAAAACCTAAGCCATCAGAGCGCCTTTTGTTTTGGCGACTGTTGGTGACATGTCAGACATGACGCAAACTGACTCACCCGGCCGGGTAAGTGACACCACAGCCTTCACCCCACACATAACCTTCACCTCACAGACTTGTTCATTTCCAATGCCAATTACCACCAACCCCAGTCCCCTATCCCTAGTCCCTGCCCCAGCCCTTAGAGTTAGATCCCAGCCCAAGTTAGACCCCACCTCACCTAGTTAGTTAGACCCCCAGCCCAAGTTAGACCACACCCCACCTAATTAAAACCCCAACCCAAGTTAGATCCCATCCCACCCCTAGTTCTAGTTAGACCCAGCCCAAGTTAGATCCCATCCCACCTAGAGACCCAGCCCGAGTTAGACCCCACCCCACCTAGTTAGTTAGAGCCTCAGCCCAAGTTAGACCCCACCCCACCTATTTCATTAGATCCCCCAGCCCAAGATAGACCCCACGCCACCTAGTTAGACCCCAGCCCACCTAGTTAGACCCCAAGTCATGCTACTACATACTCACACTCACACTCACATCACAACACCCCATCCTCTGTCGCCGGTGGTCCTCTCTTCTTTTTGATGTCTGGGATATTTAAACTCATCAGTATGAGCAGTTGTGGAAAGAAAAAACAGACCATGAGTGGGAGTGTTGGAAGAGGCCAGCTTCTTCCTAGGCAGCCCACTCAGTCCATCACAAAGACACCTGAGGGCCACCTGTGGCCTCAACCTACCGCACACAAGCCTCAACTGTGCCCAAGTTTACAGACTCTGGATGCATTTTTGAAGGCCCCAAAGAGACTGGGATAGGGGGGGCGTGTTTCCTCCTCCCTGGCGCTGACTACTGGTAAGAAGAAGGGGGCTCCTTCTTCCTCTGTTAGTGCATCAGCCCATCCGCTGAGTCGCTGACTATCTCCTCTCTGCTGCTGCTGCTGTTCCTTCTTGCTCCCAGTTCTCCATAGTGCATGCACTTTCCCTCTTTCATGTGCCAGCTGCTCCACTCTCTCCCTCTTCTGACATGCATTCTATGCACCTGCTTCCCCAACCTCTCCCCCTGCTGACATGCATCCTAGCGCGCCAGCTTGGCCCACACCCACAGCACCTATACACTCTGCTGCACCAGCTATAACCCCCCCCTCTACCTCCAGTGTTACAACCACTGCCATTAAGAGGTCGACCACCAGTTGTGCTGCTACTGCCCTCCCAGGAATCAGCACGAAGAAAAACATCTTGGGTGTGGTCTCATTTTGATATCTGGACAGAAGATACCTCAATAGCAGTGTGCATGCACTGTGGTTCCAAGGTCAGTTGTGGTGGGAAAGGTCCAATGAGATTTGGCACCTGAAATGTCACCACAGGAATATACGTGATCCTAAGGAGTGCTGTTCCAAACAAATGCATGAGGTGGTGCTAGTTGCAGAGGGTATGGATGAGGGTTCGTAGGAGGAGCAACCCTATTCTTCTCCTGCTGCAACTGCCACCTCCAGGCCATCTCATGACGGTTCTACCCCCACCACCCAGACCCCACAGAGAAGGAGTGCTATCCGCTCTTCTTGCCCCACTCCAACACAATCCCAATCCTTGTTCCAACCCACTGTAACTGTGCTCTGGGAAAAGAAGATGCCGTTTGCATCCAGCCACCCCCGGGCTGTGGCCATCATCAGGCCAATTGGGGAGGTGATTGCCCTGGATGAGAAGCTGTTCAAGCTTATTGAGGGTGTTGGACTCCAATGGCTGATTCATTTGCTGCAGCCCTGTTACAGAGTCCCTTGCTACAAAACCTTCCGCACTAAGGTTATCCTATCTTTGTATGGGAGGGTGTGGTCCTGGCTCTGTGTGGCGTTCTCCTGCGTGGAGGGACCTGTGGTACATTTTACCAGAGACCTGTGGACTAGAAAAAGTGCAGTCCATGTATATATGTCATTGCCAGCACACTGGTGGCAGATGTCACCAGTCCCTGTCACCAGCACAGCGGTAGACAGCAGCAGCACTGGTGGGACAGTGTTGCCCGGAGAGCATCGATGAGCATTGTTGGATGTCCAGGTGCTTGATGAGCAACACACAGCAAACAATATCCTCGAAGTGGTGAATGGCATGCTGGATGGGTGGGTCCAGTGCCAAGGGTCAACCATCAAAGTCTGTTACTTTGTAACTGATAGCACCAACAACATGAGGGCAGCCATTACTCGTGGTGGCTACACTCCTGTTTGCTACAGCAAGCACATCCTAAACCTTGTTGTTCAGGGTGCCTTGAGTAGAACCAAGGGATTGGAGGCACTCATTGAAACTGCCCAGAAGATCGCCAGATACTTCCATCGGCAACTTTCAGCCAGCCGGGCATTGCGAAAGAAGCAGGAGGAATTGGGGTCCCTGCCTCACTGGCTGGTACAGGTTGTGGCCACAAGTTGTAACTCCACCTTCTTGATGCTGCAACGGATCCTGCATGCCCTTTGCCTGTCGTGGAGCAGTGGAGCAACACCACTGTCCGGGGAGGAATGGACAGTAGTGGAGCAACTTACGCAGGTTCTAGAGCCATTTCACCAGGCCACTGGCGAACGGAGCGTGGAGCTTGCCACTTTGAGCCAGGTGATCTTGCTCTTTAAGATCCTGCTTCAACATCTACGAGGAGTGCCCTCTCACACTGACCTGCATGGGTCTGTGAGGGTGCTGGTGAAGAAATTGGACGAAGATCTGAATAGGTGGCTCGCCACCTTGAAAAGGAATCATCCATATTTCCTTGCTGCACTACTCAACCCACAGGTTAAGAAGAGCATGACTTCAGATGACAAATCCTTCGATGATTTCAGGGGCAGGCTTGTTGCTGAGGTGCGATGGAATTGCCCAGAGCAGTCACCTGCGCTGCCAGAGACAACTTCTATTTCGACAGGGGTTGCAAGTGAGGGCAGAATCACCTTGTGGTTTTCTGATCTAGAGGCCATGGTGAAGAAGGAGACAGAGGGTGGAGAGTGGGCTCCAGATCCACAGGATTGGCTGNAGTTAGACCCCACCCCACCTAGTTAGTTAGAGCCTCAGCCCAAGTTAGACCCCACCCCACCTAGTTAGACCCCAGCCCACCTAGTTAGACCCCAAATCATGCTACTACACACTCACACTCACACTCACACTCACATCACAACACCCCATCCTCTGTCGCCGGTGGTCCTCTCTTCTTTTTGATGTCTGGGATATTTAAACTCATCAGTATGAGCAGTTGTGGAAAGAAAAAACAGACCATGAGTGGGAGTGTTGGAAGAGGCCAGCTTCTTCCTAGGCAGCCCACTCAGTCCATCACAAAGACACCTGAGGGCCACCTGTGGCCTCAACCTACCGCACACAAGCCTCAACTGTGCCCAAGTTTACAGACTCTGGATGCGTTTTTGAAGGCCCCAAAGAGACTGGGATAGGGGGGGCGTGTTTCCTCCTCCCTGGTGCTGACTACTGGTAAGAAGAAGGGGGCTCCTTCTTCCTCTGTTAGTGCATCAGCCCATCCGCTGAGTCGCTGACTATCTCCTCTCTGCTGCTGCTGCTGTTCCTTCTTGCTCCCAGTTCTCCATAGTGCATGCACTTTCCCTCTTTCATGTGCCAGCTGCTCCACTCTCTCCCTCTTCTGACATGCATTCTATGCACCTGCTTCCCCAACCTCTCCCCCTGCTGACATGCATCCTAGCGCGCCAGCTTGGCCCACACCCACAGCACCTATACACTCTGCTGCACCAGCTATAACCCCCCCCTCTACCTCCAGTGTTACAACCACTGCCATTAAGAGGTCGACCACCAGTTGTGCTGCTACTGCCCTCCCAGGAATCAGCACGAAGAAAAACATCTTGGGTGTGGTCTCATTTTGATATCTGGACAGAAGATACCTCAATAGCAGTGTGCATGCACTGTGGTTCCAAGGTCAGTTGTGGTGGCAAAGGTCCAATGAGATTTGGCACCTGAAATGTCACCACAGGAATATACGTGATCCTAAGGAGTGCCGTTCCAAACAAATGCATGAGGTGGTGCTAGTTGCAGAGGGTATGGATGAGGGTTCGTAGGAGGAGCAACCATATTCTTCTCCTGCTGCAACTGCCACCTCCAGGCCATCTCATGACGGTTCTACCCCCACCACCCAGACCCCACAGAGAAGGAGCGCTATCCGCTCTTCTTGCCCCACTCCAACACAATCCCAATCCTTGTTCCAACCCACTGTAACTGTGCTCTGGGAAAAGAAGATGCCGTTTGCATCCAGCCACCCCCGGGCTGTGGCCATCATCAGGCCAATTGGGGAGGTGATTGCCCTGGATGAGAAGCTGTTCAAGCTTATTGAGGGTGTTGGACTCCAATGGCTGATTCATTTGCTGCAGCCCTGTTACAGAGTCCCTTGCTACAAAACCTTCCGCACTAAGGTTATCCTATCTTTGTATGGGAGGGTGTGGTCCTGGCTCTGTGTGGCGTTCTCCTGCGTGGAGGGACCTGTGGTACATTTTACCAGAGACCTGTGGACTAGAAAAAGTGCAGTGCATGTATATATGTCATTGCCAGCACACTGGTGGCAGATGTCACCAGTCCCTGTCACCAGCACAGCGGTAGACAGCAGCAGCAATGGTGGGACAGTGTTGCCCGGAGAGCATCGATGAGCATTGTTGGATGTCCAGGTGCTTGATGAGAAACACACAGCAAACAATATCCTCGAAGTGGTGAATGGCATGCTGGATGGGTGGGTCCAGTGCCAAGGGTCAACCATCAAAGTCTGTTACTTTGTAACTGATAGCACCAACAACATGAGGGCAGCCATTACTCGTGGTGGCTACACTCCTGTTTGCTACAGCAAGCACATCCTAAACCTTGTTGTTCAGGGTGCCTTGAGTAGAACCAAGGGATTGGAGGCACTCATTGAAACTGCCCAGAAGATCGCCAGATACTTCCATCGGCAACTTTCAGCCAGCCGGGCATTGCGAAAGAAGCAGGAGGAATTGGGGTCCCTGCCTCACTGGCTGGTACAGGTTGTGGCCACAAGTTGTAACTCCACCTTCTTGATGCTGCAACGGATCCTGCATGCCCTTTGCCTGTCGTGGAGCAGTGGAGCAACACCACTGTCCGGGGAGGAATGGACAGTAGTGGAGCAACTTACTCAGGTTCTAGAGCCATTTCACCAGGCCACTGGCGAACGGAGCGTGGAGCTTGCCACTTTGAGCCAGGTGATCTTGCTCTTTAAGATCCTGCTTCAACATCTACGAGGAGTGCCCTCTCACACTGACCTGCATGGGTCTGTGAGGGTGCTGGTGAAGAAATTGGATGAAGATCTGAATAGGTGGCTCGCCACCTTGAAAAGGAATCATCCATATTTCCTTGCTGCACTACTCAACCCACAGGTTAAGAAGAGCATGACTTCAGATGACAAATCCTTCGATGATTTCAGGGGCAGGCTTGTTGCTGAGGTGCGATGGAATTGCCCAGAGCAGTCACCTGCGCTGCCAGAGACAACTTC
>QEPC01007485.1:2500-11124 GCA_003113815.1 Sphenodon punctatus
AGGTTGGAGACAATCAATAATGGATCCTTATGCCCCCCAGGTCACACGGCCACCAGCCACCACCACCTTGGTCTTGTCTGGATACAGCTTCAGTTGGCTTGCCTGCATCTAATCGCCAATGACAGACAGGCACCTGGTAAGCACTGAGACTGTAGGGCCTGGGGTCAGATGAAAAAGAGAAATAGAGTTGGGTGTCATCCGCGTACTGACAGCACCTCACTCCAAATCTCCTAATGATCTTGCCCAGGGGCCTCAGATATGCATTGAACAGGGGTGGGGACAAGATGGAACCCTGTGGAGCTTCTGGGGGGATGACGAGCCACCAATCATTGCCACTCTGGGTTCTTCCAGCCAGGAATGAGTGGGATCGCTCAAGAGTGGTCCTGTACACCCCCACCAGGTTCCTCAGCTGTGTCAACAACATCTCATGGACAACAGTATCAAAGGCCACTGAAAGATCCACAGGCAACTCGTGGGGGAGGAATGGGGGGCACATGCCACCCCAGATTTTCAGAAGTCCTATAGAACCCCTGTCCAGTCCCCACTCCTGTGCCCCCCTCTCTATCGACAGTTACCAGTCACCTATGGAAAGTTATAACAAAATCAACAGGGTAAAATTTCCCCTGTCGATTTCCAAGCAGAGATGGACAATCAAGGCCACAAGCACAGTCTCAGTGCCATGCCCACGACAAAACTCTGACTGACATGGGTCCAGGAATTCAATAGCATCTAGATGCACTTGGAGCTGCGAGGCAACCACCCATTCAGTAACCCCCAAAAGGAAAGGTTGGAGACAGCATGGTAGCTGACCAGGGAGTCAACAGCAACAGATGGTTTCTTGAGCAGGGGATAGATGACCACAATTTTGAGGCTGTCAGGCATCCTGCCATTCCAAAAAGAGGTACTGACAACCCTAGCCAGCAACAGCCCCAATGTCTCCCAGCTAGCTTTTACCAGCCAGAACAGGCATGGATCTAATTGACAACTGGTCATCCATACTACTCCAAGCACAGCATTGGTGGTTGAGACTAACTGAAGTCAATCCAAACAAACTGGACAAGACTGGGCCTCCCCAACCTCAAACTCTGACTCTCCACTCAATTAGCAGCACCCAAGTCGAGGCAAACATGAGTGACTTTATCTGCAAAGTAGGTGACAAACTCGTCACAGTAGGCAGGTAGTGATTCCAGGTAGAGACAGCCCAGATTCAATAAGCTATTCATCACTCAGAAGATCTCTGATGAACGGCACTTTGCAAACGCCATGGCAAAATTAAAGAAAGCTTTCTTCACCACCACTACAACCACACTCAGCATAGTCCTTCAAAAGCAGTCTATGCTGTGGTTGGTTGGCTTTGGCGTAAGTCAAGTACCATCTGTGCTCGAACTGCCTACCCTCATCCTTTAGTAGCTGCTGATCCTCCATATACCAAGGGGGCCTGCACTGTCACCATGGATGAAGCAGATGCCTGGGTGCCACTGTTGATAGCCTGGGTCAGCACAGCATACCACAAATTAACCAGGGCATCGACAGAGAGGCCGTCAAGGTTAGTGGGTAAATCCCCCAGAGAGTACTGGAATTCTATTGGATCAATCAGCCTCCAGGAGTGGACCACCCTAACTGGTCCACCACCATGACGGGGGTAAAGGAGGGCAGGGATCTGGGCCCTCTGAAGGTAATGATCTGACCATGGCAACGGTGTCATAATGATACCCTCAATAATTGGACCTCCTGTTTCCAGGCTGGTGCAGAACAAAAGATCCAGCATGTGTCCAGCTGCATGTGTCAGACCTGATATTACCTGGGATAGGCCAATGTTTGTCATAGCAGCCATGAACTCCTGCTCTGCCCCCAAAAGGCCAGTCTCAGCATGTATGTTGAAATCGCCCAAAACAATAAGTTTGCATGGTCTCACCACCACCTCCTAGACGAGCTCAGCTAGAGCATTCAGGGAGTCTGCTGTGCAGTGGGGTGGTCAGTATACCAGCAGAATCCCCGGTCTGTCCTGGTTGACAAACACTAGGTGGACACACTCTATGTTGGGTAAGTCAGACACCAGATTGTCTTTAAAGACCACCACCACTCCTCCCCCTTAACCTCCAATCCTAGGTTGATTCTGCACTGAGTATCCAACCAGCAACACCTGTGCCAACGCAGGCCCGGAAGTTTCATCCATCTAGGTCTCGGTAATGCATATGAGGTCAGTGACTTCATCCTGAATAAGATCATGAATGATAGTTGTTTTATTCACCACTGACATTGCATTAAGCAGCCATCAGTGATAGATCAGAGAATCCACTGATCTCAACCCCCAAATATCCTGAAATGGGGGTAGAGGAGGACAGGGGAACAGACATCAAGTGCCTACCCTGTACCCTATGTGACATTTCCTCCCCATGCCCAGCATGACCCCAGTTGGTTCAAGCTTCCCCAATGACTTCCTCCCCCCCCCCGAAGGAGACTCCCCCTCCCTTTACTCTACAAGAAGCTGGAGGGCATCCCTGAGCCCGACAAACCCAAAGAGAGTGGCCAGGGAGCTGCCCAACCCAGAGACCCTTGTCCGTGCCTCTCACCAGTGGGGCATAGCCCACCACCCCACCCCCTATTCATTTATTTATTTATTAAAATATTTATATCCCACCTCTTCTGCTCCTAGCAGCTCGAGGCGGCTAACAACCAAAACCACAAATACAAAAATACACTAGTAAATAAATAGATTAAAACAATACACCATAAATTAAAATTCAACTAAAACTGGGGGGAATAATCAACCCCTACCACTCTAACCCACCCCACCCACCACCTATCAACCTCACCAAATGCCTGGTGGAACAGCCAGGTCTTGTATTATCGTCGAAAGGAAGGGAGGTCCGGAGCCAACTGGACCTCTGCCGGAAGGGAGTTCCACAGCCTAGGTGCAACCACCGAGAACACCCTCTCCAGAGTCACCCCCCAAGATACCTCTTACTCCTCTGGCTGGTATGGAAGTTCACAGAAATGATGCACTAGCAGAGGCATTGGGGTGTCAAGACTCTGGCCTTGAACCCCTGCCCTCTGGTTGGGTGGCTTAGTCATCAGTACCACCACCTCAGTCTTTCTCCAGTGCAGCCACTCCCCTCATGTTTCCTCCCTGCCTTATCCTGCCCCTGCCCCATCTCCTGTCTGTCTTGCCCCTGCCCCACTTCCCAGCTTCCTAGTTGGCTGCCAGCAAGCATAAAAGGCATGTTGATAGCAACAGAAAGCTAGGTGGAACAACACATGATTCTTGTCCTTGCCTCACTATTCTGAACCTGCCTTGCTCTTAGTCTCATTCGTCCTGCCTTGCCCCCATCTTGTGCTTTCAGTCTTTGTCTTGTCTTGCTCTTGTTCCTGTCCTGCAGCCTTCCTGCTCTTAGTCCTTGTCTTGCTCTGCTTTTGGTCCTTGTCTTTGCTCCTCTCTAGTTGTACCGTGTCTCCCCTGTTTCTTGCTCCTTGGTCCCCCTCTTGGTCTTGTCTTGCCCTTAGCCTTGCCTCTTTTTTTATCTCCCAGCTCTGACCCTAAACCCTATCACCTCCAAGCCCCACATCCACCCACGTTCTGTATGTCCCTTGGCCTGTGACCATTACAGTTCCACCCACCCGCTTTTCTAGCCCCACTCTGCTGACCCACCTCATTGCCTCCTTTTACCCCATTTCTGAACTTTCTCCCTCCTGAACCCTGTTTCTCGTCTTGGCCTTTGTTCTTGCTTTGTCTGTCATGTAGCTCTGCTCTGTCTGTTCCTGCCCCCCCCCCCATTTCTTTGTTTTGACTGCCCACATTATGCTACCTCTCTGTGCAAGGGCTCCTATGGGGAAGGAGCCCAGTTTGCAATCATGGACTGCCTCTATAAGGTGAAAGCATACATCCATGGAAACCCAGAGCCAGCTGTGCCTACCTCCCGGCAGTGGACAGCCCGTCAGGAAGTGGAGACCTTTCTGATCCTGGCTCCAGTCCTTCAGACGCTGCCCCCGGCACTCCAGAAGTTGAAGTAAACATACGAGGAGCTGGTTGCAACCCTGGAGCTGATGTTGGCTCGACCAAGGGCTGAGACCCTCTGCACAATGCTCCAGGCCCTTGCAGCAGTTTCAGGTCTGACCACTGCTCAGCTGCTGCTGCTAACAGTGCTCCATACCCCAGTGCCTCCCAGGCTCCTGCTCCAGTGCCCACTGCCTGATTGCTGCTGCCACCAGTGCTCTGGACACCAGCTCTTGTGCCTGTAGCGCACAATACCTGTCCGGGCTCCCATGCCTACTGCCTGTCTGCTGCTGCCTGCAACATGCAAACTCAGACTCTTGCTCTCCCTTCTCTGGCCTCGGAGGCAGCCCTGTAACTCCTGCTTTGCTTGCTCTGCCTCCAGAGGTGACCGTATACTGCTGCGAGGCTGCTATCAGCTGCAGTGCTCTGAATTCCTGCTCTGGCTCCAGAGGCAGCCCAGACTCCTGCTCTGACCACTGCCTGGCCACCACTGTCCATAGTGCCTCCAATTGTGACTCCAGGTGGTGCTGAGACTCCATCTGCTCTGACCCCAGAAGCCTAGACTCCTGCTCCAGCCGCTGTCTTGCCGCCACCACCCATGGTTCCCCAGATGGTGGCTCCAGCTCCTGTGCTGGCCCAGACTCCATCTGCCCTGGCAGTGGTGCAGACTGCCCAGCCTTGATGCCTGCTCTCAACTCCCCCTGCCATGGCTCCCTCCTGCTGCCTGAGCCTTGCCTGCAGCTCAGTCCGCCAGTCCCATCCCTTTTTCTGTGTATACCTAGTTCCTTGTTGTACCTCCCTGTTTTTATCCCCTGCAGCCCTGACCCCCGCCTTGTGTCCTGTTTGTGGTGTCCGTGTCCCCAGTCTGTGTCCTGTCTTGTCCTTCCCCCAAAGTGGTGCCTGGATAGTGCGTTACTGTCTGACCCTGGCTTTGAACCTCCACCCTCAGGGTTTCTAGGGTTTCTGGTGGCCTTTCACCTCAGCCTTTCACCAGCCCAGCCACACCCCTCATGTTTCCTCCCTGCCTTCTCCTGCCCCTGCCCCATTGCCTGTCTGTCTTGCCCCTGTCCTGCCTACCAGCTTCCGGGTTGACTGCCAGCAAGCATAAAAGGCATGTTGGTAGCAATAGGAAGCTAGGTGGAACAATACATGCTCACTTCTTGTCCTTGTCCTGCACACTCTCTCACTGTTCTGAACCTGTCTTGCCTACCAGTCCTTGTCTTGCTCTTGTTCCTGTTCTGCTCCAAGTCCTGCTCTTAGTCCTTGTCTTGCTCTCCTCTTAGTCCTTGTCCTTCCTCCCTTCTAGTTGTATCTTGTCCATCTTTTCTCTTGCTCCCTTGTCCGCTCCTTTATCTTGCCCTCAGCCTTGACTCCTTTTGTCTCTCACAGCTCTGACCCTAATCTCCGTCACCCCCAAAGTCCACGTTCACCCATATCCCAGACGCCCCTTGTCCCATGACCCTTATGTGGAGAAGGAGTAGGGTGTAGCGTGAAACTTACTTATGCATCTTCTAGTAACTGAGTATTGAATATTTTGTTGCAGTCTTAGGGAAGCTGGCTTACCTTGCTGTTGCAGAATGAATGCACTGCAGACTGTACAATGAGAAACTGGGATTTCAGAATGAAGGGATGAATCGGGTAAAAACCTTATCAGCTTCTCTCAAAAAGGTTTTTGGGCACAAACTTCTGCCATTAAATTCAGTAGGAGCTTTGTCATGGACTGTAATGGCAGATGCTTTGGGGTTGGAGCTATGAATTAGTTTTGCATGACTGCCCCTAAAATTACAGATTTTGGTACATAAACAATTTTACCTTTAAATACACAACACATTAGCAAACTCTAGTGTGAAGTTATTAGAACCCATAAAGTGTGTGTGAAGTTAGTAGACTACTAACAAATGTGTCCATATTAGCTTTAAATCTAGCAGAAACTCTGGAAGTTTAGTAGTTTCATTCCTTGTGCAACATTAAATGTTAATAGTGTAATCAGTGGAAATGCAAAACCCTGAAATTTGAGGTTCCTGATAAGTAACAAAATAAATAATGTTTGAAATGGTTATTGGGGATTTGATCCTGAAATCTTGTCCATAATGAGAGTTTTAGTTTAATAACAAATGTAAGAATTTGTGTTTTTGTTTTGAATTTTAGTGCCAGAATATTTTAACTTCAAAAATTGAAACCTGCAGTGCAAGGGTGGAGAACCTTAGACCTGGGGTCAAATGCAGCCTGTGGCTCGTTTTTATGTGGCCCCTTTCCAGTTTCTGGATCTGGGTCCTGGATCCAGTTCCTGCCCCTAAACAGTGCTTTTTAAAAAGTAATTTTCACTGGAGGATGGGGGGGAATGAACTCAAAAGGGCATTTTTAAACCATGCAAGGGGGCATGTGTAACCTTTATTTAAAAGACATTAAACATAAATTCATAGAAGTAAACACTGAAAAATTGAGCTCAGGATAGTAGATAAGGGATTCACGAAAGAATGGGGGGGCACAGGGCAGACCTATTGCACAGATCCATGATCTGGAACCTCTTCTTCCTGAGTGTAGCCCTTAAACACCTGCCACCACACACACTTCCATGTGGCCCTTGGAGGTTGTACTAGTTTTCAAAGTGACCACTGGGAGGGAAAGGTTTCCCAACCAACCCCTGTTGTAATGTGTATGCACAACATAACATTACTTCCATTTGCTCAATATCTGCTTGCATGCTTCTTTTTCACTACTTGAAAACTTGGGCCTCAATCCAATGTCCGCACATGCAGATCAAACCCACCTTTGCACGCCTGGACAGTGTATGTGTGCAGGGTGCCTGCAGCAAAGTCCCTTGGTTTCTCACTGCACTGCCACCTACATCAGCCACTGCAGCCCAACTTCTCCCTCTGCTGGGTGGTGATGACACAGTCAGGAAGTCGGGATTTCACCAGAGCACCTGTATGTGCACGGTGTGCATGCACAAGAGTAGACTTGGTCCCTGCTTGAAAGGACTTTGGATTATGGACTTAATTCTTAAACTTCGCATTTATTGATGGTGTGGAAACTTATAGATCTTCATTTATTATTTATTAACTGCTGACAATACACTAAGTACTGTAGACACAGGGTATTTTCAGACGTTACGAGATCACAGTCAACCACAGTGAACCACGCTCAATCCCACGGTGGGGCCAAAGTGCCCTGAACGTCTGTTTGGTTGCCGCCAGATGTTCACCATGCTCAATACCCACATGGGGTCAATTGCAACCACGCTTCCCGGGCTCCCTGCGAGACGAGCTCTGAAAACGTGGTCAAAGTGATTCCCGCCGGGAAACAACAAAAAGTAACGTCTGGACGGCAATCACCGGCCGAGATCAAAGAAAATGATTCCCAGCCAGTGTCAAAGCACGCAGCGTCGCTGCCAGGCGGGGGATGGAGATTTAAAGGGCAATCAGCAGCAGGGAAACGTGGCGGTATGGAGCGAGGAGGGAGGAGGAGGAGGAGAGCGGCGGGAGAGAGAGCGAGGGAGGAGGAGGAGGCAGTGGCAACAGTGGAGGGAGTGCAGGCGCGGGGGGGAGGAGGAGGAGGAGGGCCCAGGACACCGACGGGGACACGGACAGTGGGGGGGAGGCGAGCTCACAGAGCTCGGTGTCAACCACTGGGCAGCTGAGGGGCCGACCCTGGACACATGGGGGGAGGGAGGCCAGGGGGAGGGCAGTGTGATGGGGGGCACCAGTGCGGGTTGGGGTGGTGGTGGGTGTGAGGGTGCACATGTATATAGGTTGACAATAAATGGGTGAACAAAATCCCTGTCTCCTGTGCTACTATCTGGGTGACAGGGAGGGCTGGGGGGGGCATGCAGGGGCAGGGACCCGGGTCCCCTGGGGGCACCACAGGGGTGGTGGGGATGGTGATCTCCCTCACACCTTAGCCTCGCAGCTGATGCGCCTCGCCAGGGTGTCCCGGATGCGCTTGGCATAATGGTACTCTTGCAGGTTGTTAGCATTTACATACAGGGGCACTGGGCCTGGGAGGCGGTTGGGTTCCGGATATTCCAGGGCAGCCCCCTTGGTCTCGCACACGTTGTGCAGCACACAGAAGACCCCGATCACCAGGGCAGAGGTCTCCACAGTGTAGTCCAGGCGGCCTGCGAGGCTCCTCCAGCGCTGCTTGAGCAGCCCAAAGGCCCGCTCCACCACGGTCCTGCAGGAACACAGGCGGGAGTTGTAAAGTGCCTCCACAGGGTTCTGGGGGACCGGGTACACCTTCATGAGCCACCAGGTGAGGGGATAGGCTGGGTCCCCCAGGATACAGGGGGGCATCGGGACCCCCTCGATCCAGGACATCCCCATGTCAGCAAAGTCCCCCCGGAACATCCTGGCATAGAAGGGGGAGATGGTCATGATCCTGGCATCGTGACTGTGACCAGAGTTGCCCGTGAAGATGCCTATGAACCTCCTCTGGTGGTCCAAAACCACCTGCAGCTGCAGGGAGTGATATCGTGCCTGTTGACATACTCTATGGCTTCAGCTGCGGCGGGGCAGAGGATCTTGATGTGTGTGCCGTCCACGGCGCCCATGAAGTTGGGGAAGCCTCCGGCCGTGAAACCGGCCATCACGGCCCTCTGGTCCACCAGTTGGATAGTTCTGTCCAGGAGCAC
>QEPC01007485.1:29329-40783 GCA_003113815.1 Sphenodon punctatus
CCCGGCTAGCCCGGGAAGCGTGGTTCAAATTGACCCCATGCGGGTATTGACCGTGGCGAACATCTGGCGGCCGCCAAACAGACATTCGAGCCACAGTGACCACAGGTGGGTATTCACCGTGGTTCACTGTGATCTCGTAATGTCTGAAAATACCCTATGTCAACAATAGAGATGTGGCCGCCATTGTGTGCACATACAGGCACAGAAATACAGGCCCTGGTCCAAGGTCTGCTCTTGCGTGGACCAAAACTACACTTGCATGCACACATAGTGTGTGTGCATAGGGTGTCCCTGGCAAAGTTACCTGTTTCCTGACAGTGTCGCCATCTGCAATGGCAGATGCAGGTGGTGGCACAGGCAGGAGGTGAGGGACTTTGCTCGGTACACCATGCATGCACCTTTGGTCTGCATATGTAGACCTTGGATCAGGGCCACACACTTGGCCCACACCTGCACACAACATCCACTAATATACACCTGAGGAAGATATCCCAGAATGCACTACTGGATCCTGTAACATGCTTCCCAGAATAGCCTCTGGGAATCCAAGTGTGAATGGGGCTACTTGCATAGTCACTTCACCATGCCACAAATACTGGTGTAGGCAGAGGTGCAAACATGGGGTGAAAACAGACATGACATTTATTAAATGTTTCTTGAAAAATAGAAGAGCAAGAGCATTTTAGAAAGTAATCTGTCTTAGCTAATAGTTCTAATATTTTTTAAATTATGGATAATGCATTTTAATAATAAATACATAATGAATAAATTGACATATCACTTTTTAAATCTAGAATGCTGAGATTCATTATGAAGAACAAATTAGCAAGATTGTTGTTGAGAAACAGGAACTTGAGTGGCAAAAGGTTGGTAATTTGTTATAGCTATAGGATGTAATTGTTGGGGTTTCATTGTACTGTGGTGGTCATACTGTTTGTTTTGACTTTACTGTTTTGACTATACATGACCATGTTAAGCTGATGGTCATGTCATCATTAAAGCATGATGGAATCTGGTTTGATTGGACAATCAACTTCCATAATGCTGCTGGTGTTTTGTGGGATGTAGTAGCTGCCAATAGGATTCTAAAAATTAATATTTGGTGTGATTTGAAATCTTTACACACACAGATGTAGAACTTGAATTAATAGGGGATTTGTAGCTCAAAAATTATGCCCTACCTGAACTTAGTGAGGGATTATACAGAGCTGTTTGAACTATAGTTGACCTCTAGCAATTGCTAGCAATGTCCACTCAGTTCTCACTTTCACTCATAACAAATTGAATCAACACAGACTTTTTTAAAAATTTCAGAAAGAAATGTTTTAAACAGTAGTTTATGGTTTATACATGTCCAGAAGTTTTTCAACAGCTTTAAAGCTTCCAATATTTCTTTCCAAGATGAAATATTAAGCTAAGCTAAGTAATTGTTGCATTCTCTGTTGGGTCAGGACTCATGAGGTTATACTTTAATAGGAAATCCGTTCCCTTTTGTAACAATCAAACCTATGACCTTTGCTCCAGGGCACAGGATAAAAGGTTTCACTTAGCATATTTTATGATCACAGAAAAAAACAATAAATTCAGACCTACCTTTGATCTTGGAATATTAAGCACCTTGGTGGTGAAGGAAGACTATTTCTTTTTATGTTGGAGTTCATGCTAACTATCTTAAATTAATAACCCTGATTTTTTGCTCTATTTTGGAAATGTGTGTGTGTATGTGCACACACAAAAACACAGGAAGTACATAAAATTTGTAGAAAGGGGCCAGAATGCTTTTAGTTGTAACTTGTCTTTCTTTCCTCTGTTCAGGATTACAATCCTTTCTAAACCTCAGGTTTCAGAGGAGATAGTTTTTAGTTGAGACCCCATCAGAAATTAACGTACCTTAATGAACCCACAGGAGGTGTGCATCTTTGCCAGCTTTTTAAATTTTAGTTTTATGATTTGGGTTACTTTTTTACAGTCACGTTTTCAGAAATCATTAGAATCTTAGATTGATTAATTAATATTTAAAGAATTTCTAGCATTAATAGTTTGCTGAGAAAAGCTTGAAGATGATACTGGAATGTGCCCTAAAGACTCAGAAAATAAAAATAAAAAGATCCTAAAATTATTAGTTTAAAAAGATCTTGTGATTTTTAGGCTAGTCAATATTTGGGGTCTAACTCAGGATTTATTGACTATTTCACTTTGGCTATCCTGTATAATGAATATTTGCATTAACCTTGTTTAGGCTTGGGGCCTTCCCGTCAGCTATATCCTATGGGAGACTCACTGGTATACCTAGCGACTTGAGATTTTGTACAAACTGCTCCCTAGACCAGATTGATTGAGACTCTTTCTCATGTTTTATTCATTTGCCTGGCCTATGCCAGAGCCAGGAGGAAATTTTTGCATGTATATCTCTTGTACTATTTGATTTGGCCTTTGATATGCTTGTAATTAAATTGCTCAATGGGAGGGACTCCTGTCATTCAAGAGCTATGGCCCTATAGTGTGCCTGTGTGCTCGACATCAAGTGGGCGCAATTGTCCCCCTCTTATTCACTGTGAATTGTCCGTGGGACTTGCCTCTACCTTAGTAGTGTTTCAATTTTTTGTGATATAGATAGTAATTGTATCTCTTTTATCATTTATATTTGTGTAGATTTTATTTGCTGTTGTTGTTTTTTGTTGTTGTGTTTATTGTAATGTTTGAAATGACCTTTTGGGTTAATCAATAAATAATTACTACTACTAATGAATATTCTTTTTGCAAATTTAACATTTATGCATGATTTACAAGGTTGCAAACAAAATTATACAAAGCTCATGCTAACCATCTTAAACTATGGTTTAACCTATTGGAACAAACAAAGCTAATACTGTACTAATAATTTTGTATAGTTGATGTATAATTGAGTTGATGTATATTTAGCAACTCAAAAACTGTTAAAGATGATCACACTATCAAGCTTTTTACTTAGATGCCTGTTTTTAATTAATAATATTTTAATAATACCTACTTAACATTTTTCAATTTTCATATTTTTCTTAAAGTACTGTTTCTTATGTTCCTAAAAGTGTACAGTAAAGAAGTCCTATTTAGAGAATATTTTAATTTTCTCTAAATTATTTTAAATGAACAGGAAACTTTGCAGCATCAGGCAGAAACATTAAACAAGCAACATAAAGAAGCTATGGCAGCTTTTAAAAAGCAGGTAGCATATTGAGACCTTTTATCTCGGACAATAATAATTTAAAATGTGGTGAGCATAATGCCAAATTATCTTCCAAGTGATAATAAAAACTTTGTAATGTTACCTATAAAATATTATCCATCTATGCAAGAAGGCAGTTTATAATGCATAGATTTTCTTTTTCTTTTCTTTTTTTGCTGCTAAGCACACAGAGATGTGTTGTAAAGAATACTTGTTTCTTTTCCCTCTTTTCAAATAGTATGCCCTTCTGTTATAGGTTCCTTTGCCCGACTCTCTCAGTGGCAGTTATTCTAAGTGCTTTGGTTCATCTACAGTTAGTACTATAGACATGTTCCAGAACTCAGATTAGTATGTTCACTGATCCAGAACTGTTGGGTGGTTTTCATTTTCATCTTGTGGGTCAGGTCAGTCAAGAGCTGTCAACCATGAATATTCCCATGGTGACAATCCTAACAACTATGATCTTTACTCCAAAATGCTCTGCATCCACTGACAGCATTTATTTTTTTGGATGCCTACCTGTGGGTTTTCTTGCACAAACAACAACAAAAAAAGGAAAGAAAGAAAGATCAGTCTGATCACTTTCTAATTCCTCTTAGGTTTCTGTGATGTCTTTTAAGGTGTCATTTCATTCATCATATTCTCATTGCTCTCCTCACTGGAGTTGTTGAAATGGCAAAAGGAACAAGGCTAATTTCCTCTGCTACATTGTTTGTGATATTTCCTTTCCATTTTGTATTGAAGGGGTTAAATGTCTTATCTGCACCTCGGCACTGAAGACCAAAAAGAGTCTGTTAGGGTGTTAACAAATGAAACAGTAGCACACACTAGGTGGGTGTCTGAGGAAGTCTTGTGTCCTTGCCCTCTAATTAGGGCGTGGCAACTCAGCTCTCTGGGGAATTAGCTTGTGCAGAGTCCCCACATAAACTTGCAAGCACATTACAGTTCTCAATTCCTGGCCTTGGACACAGCTTTAACCCTATGGGGCTTTTTAGGTCTGGCTTCCCTTCACCCTGTGACAGCGGGGAGGGCAGCCTCACTGTCGGACCGGGCTGGGAACCAACCGCAGCAACAGCCTGGGAAGGAGGAGACAGAGGCGGTGCACACTTACCCTGTCACACAGGAGCTCAGCCACAAGCCTGGGGAAAAGGTCGGCAACAGGGAGCACAGGGAGTGGAAACAGGAAGGACACTGACATCACTGACAGCGACGGGGATTCCCAGGACGCTGCCAGTGATGTCAGCAGCAGGCACCAAACACAACCAGGCCAAGTGGTGTTATTTAACTCATAGACCGGCAGACAGCAAGGGGGGGCTAGAGCTAGGGGAGGCAGCTGGTCTGTGCAACCCCATCCAGCAACCCAGCCTGGAGGAAAGATTCAAACCACCCATAGATCTGAGGTTATGGGTCGGCATGGGTAGGCAAGGCTCCCAGACTTTGGTAACCCTAGGAAGAGAAACTTGGACTCTAGACTCACAGGGACGGGTGAAGTGCTGAGTATACGGGAAGCACTGACGTGCCTCTTTCGAGCCTCTGCCCAGAGCAAGGGTGAATGAACCTCTGAACCCACCAAGGAAGGCATGTGGGTTTGAGGGGACAAGGGCAGGGGTCGTGATGCTAGCATAGTCGGCAGGGTCCTGGGAGCGGGAACCTTGGAGAAAAAAACAAAACCCTAGAAAATGGATGCCAAGTCCATGATGAAGTGGTTGGTGGAGAGCCAGCAGGCTCAAATGGAGCAACAACAGCATTTCCTGCAACAGGTCACTCAGGAGTTGTCAACAGCTCAGTTCTAGACTCAGAATCAACTAGCAGCCCAGGTGACTTCCCTGATGTTCCCAGCCATTGCTGCATTTACAAATTGTGTGAAAGGGGGAGGAGGTGAAAAGGTCCGTCCCATGAAAATGGAGCTGGCAAATGATCCAAAGGCCTTTTTAAATACCTTCAAATGAGTAGCAACATTGGCACAGTGGCCAGAGGGTTCAGTGAGTCACCATCCTGCCCCCATGCTTGTCAGGCCCACATAAGCTGTATATGATGCCCTCGATCCCGAGGAAGCTGGTGACTTTCATGTGGTCAAGGCAGCTATTCTTAAGGGATTAAATATATCCAAAGAAACTTATTATAGAAGGTTCAGGAATGAAAAATACACACGGGGGTGTCCCCAAGGGCTATGGCCCAGCGCTTGCGGACCAACTGTTTACACTGGGTCAGACTGCAAGCACAGTCTGTAGAACAAATCACTGAGCTTCTCATGTTGGAACAGTTCATCCAGATATTGCCTGGAGGGGGAAGGGTTTGGATGGCCCACCATCGCCCCTTCTCATTAGAGGAAGCAATGGAGCTCATGGAGAGCTACAAGGCCTTTGATAATACCACCTTTACCCAGGGAAGCTCTGGGAAAGAGGTCCACGGACCCTTGTCTAATAGGGATGGGAAAACGTGGTTCGGAAGTTCGGAGTTTGGACCAAACTCGACCAGTTCTGTCAACTGGACCGAACTTCTGAACCGAACTCGATTTTCGAACTGAACCGAACCGAATTTTCGAATTCTGCTCTGTTCGCCCATCCCTAAAATATAATATTCCATTTAGTTCAATGGGGTTTGAATTTCCGAACTTTGTTCGGAAGTTCGGAGTTTGGACTGAACTTGAATAGTTTGGCCAACCGAACCGAATTTCCAGACCAAACCAAATTTCCAAACCAAACCGAATTTCCAAACTCAGTTCTGTTCACCCATCCCTATTGTCTAAAGGTGAAAGAGAATCAAAGGGAGGTGCCCAGACAGGGACAGGTTTAGAGCCTAAACACCAAAAGACATCCTGGAGGGAAGAAAGGGGGAGAGAGTTCCTTGTGACTTCAATAGGCAAAAATGAGGAACAGATATTATGATGCCCTGCTGATTCAGAAAATGGGGCAAGGACACATCTTTGAAGGGATTCCCAAACCCCCAAACCTGAAACCCAGAGTGCCCCAACTGCCAGCAAGCTCTGCTTTACTTGCAGGAAACCCATTCATTTCAAGCGAGATTGCCCTTTAATGGACTGCATGTATTCAGTGAGTTGGTTAGGAGAACCATTGATAGACCTTAAAATAGATAAACCTATGTTGGCCATTTAAATAGAAGGACACCGCTATAGAGCCCTTGTAGGTATGGGCTGTAGCCAAACCCTTTTCCATCCCCTGACACGGGGAATAGGAGAAGCAGGTTCCCCAGACATAACCCTCAGATGTATTCATGAGTACAATCTTTGTATGTACCCTATTGTGTCCAGTGACAATGACAGTGCCAGACCATACTGTCCATCGTAGAGCAGGGTGTGTGCCAGGTCTAGTCCATCCTGTAATCACTGGACAGAATTAGGGTTCCTTGAGGCAGGAGAAGCCATGGCCAGAGACGAGGCTGGACCATCAGTTGAAATAGATGCAGACACCAACGAACAAAGGATGGAGGCCAGATGATCGGTAAGGGGGTTCGATTTTATGGAGACCAAACGTAATGACCCCACCCTTTGCCTATGAACAGGTCAGCATGGTGAATGGACAGACCTGAGAGCCAGATAAGCTTCTAGGATGGTCCCGGCTTGAGCTTATAGCAGACCACTTGTGTAGAATAGAGGAGAATCCAGTTACTTTGGTAGAGCACTAGCAATTACTAGCACCCTGACAAGTGCAAAAGGAATTGTTGTGTGTAGCCCACAAAGTTCCCTGTGCAGGATCTTTAGGACAGGAGAAAATGTTTGATTGGCTTGGCATTAAGGAGGCCGTACATTAGATTTTCTTTCTTACTTAAGGTGCCAGGCTCATGACTTTTCTTAAGTAAGATAAACTAAACGTTCTGAAGAGGCAGCTTCATTGGCCACAAGTGCTGTGGCACATTGTGCTCCAGCTCTTTGCCTTTACCAAGCTTCAGTAGTAACTGTGGCTTTCTCTACACCACTGGCATCTTTAGGTGTGCTGTCTTTAAGAAAGCTTTAAGTCCATTTTGTGCTATTCCAGTTGCGCACACTGACTTAGGAGAGATTGACGATCTGGCATTCTTGCACCACTTTTCCATGCAGTCAAGAGTAGTACTGGGTATTTTATATCATCGCAAGAGTAGTAGGAATCCTCTTTCAAGTCCAAATTCAGCAAGGTTTTTCAGAATATACAGTTAATCTCATTCATTTCAAAGTATATAAAATGTGTATATAAAATTTAAATTTCTTACTGATTTAGGACTTCAATTCATTGCTGAGAATGGCAGCAGTGCTAACCCCTAAAGAAAAGGGCTTGGAATTTTAATGTAATGTCCCCCCCTCAAATTCTTTTCTATGCTTTGAAGCTTGAGTACAATCCTTGTGCTTTTTCTTAAACTCTGTTTCTTCCTCCCACCATTTTAGCAAATATATAATGAAGGCATTTCCAGTCAAGCCATGTTATTGACAGTTGTCATGGCAGACATTTTTAGAACTTTCCTTGAATTCCTGCCAGAAGTTAAAGTTTCTTTTCATTGGCCACAGAACACAAATATATACATTCTTTCTATATACCAAATATGATGAAGAAAAACGGACACAAACTGAACGTGGGAAGAGCTACCAAGATGTTAAAAATAATGCAGCTATTCAGAAAATCAATTTCAGTAATAGCCACTTTGATCATAAGTGCAGTAGATGTGCTCTTTGGAGAAAATAATATATTTTGCACCTACTGGTAACACTCTTCATGACTTCATGTCTTTTGTTGGGCCATTTAGCCACCCCTGGAATTCAGAGTGTAAAAGTATTCAGTTAACTATATTTACCCTAATCTTTCATAAGCAAGGCTGTGCATAGAGTGTATATGCCTTAGTATATAGTGCAGATAATTTACCAAGAAACTAAAGAACATCTTGAGTAAGTGATACAGAGTTCCACATTTCCTTTGCGCATGATGGAGAAAGACTTGACCCGGTCATGTTGGATCCACAACCTTCTTTCTCAGAGAACAAATGAGCAAATAGGGAAATTTTTCTTTTCCTGCAAGATGGCAGAGAGTTGATTCTACTTTGTGAGTAGAAAATAAAGCATTTACATTATTTCCTGTTAATTGCATTCTGATGTAAAAGTAAAATAAATACTGCATGGATAAAATGTTATATATATTGTTTTAACATACCATTTAAAACTTATTTCTCTCTATTGGCAAACAAGTTACAAACAAGGATATACACCATAGAAGAAGAAAAGGTAATGCCTATGCCAGGGGTGGGCAAAGTTCCCAAGCTCAGGAGATGTATGCTAAAATTTTCATACTGCCAAGAGCCACAAAACACATACATCAATTGTGGCTTCACCCAATCCCAGGGAAAGGGCTTTGCAGCTTTCCCCATCTCCCCCACGTCACATAAAAACTCTGGCTCCCAGGCTGTCTGGCAGGTTAGGGCAATAGCAATAGTGGTCCAGGGCATGCTCTCCCTTCTTCCATGGTCCCCACCCCCCAGGATGCTTCAGTGGCAGAAATGGTGGATCGGATTCTCTTGCTACTGAGGGAGCTGCATGGACATGCCCCAGGCAGCCACTGTTGGTGAGAGTTGCAGAACAAGTGCCCAAGAGCCTCATGCATTTCCTGAGCTGCTATTTGTCCACCTCTGGACTGTATTGTAACTTAGCATTCAATAAAAAAGTAATTGCATATTTATATTTTAAAATGACACAGCGCTTGATCCATGCTCCATGTGTGCTTGAGGCATAGATTCACACATGTGTACTTTGCACATGTACATTTTGTGCATGTACAGCATGTTGCTGCAGCCCTGCCTCTCCTGAGTATAACAACAGCTTGGGAGAGGCAGGGCAATGGTGGCACATTGTGTACATGTTGTGCGCATGCACCCAGTGCACATTGCGCAGCAGTAGCTGCACGGAACTTAGAGCAGCTCCATAAACGTTAACATCTTGTATTAAAATTAAGGTTGCGCAGAAGTCAGGAAATGCAGTAATACTAACACTCTTCATCTTGTACTAATACAATATAAATAAAGGGAAATTCATCTTGTGTAGAATTTACAACATTTTGTCAGTTTGTATCACAATCTTATAAATTGAATTTTTGTATTTCTTTTAAAAATGACTACAGTATTTATATTTTGACTGTAATAGTAAGTTTTCTTTTGATGCCAGATATTGGATGCTTGCCCACATTACCCGAGTGGGGAAAACTCATGTTTTGGAAACAAACATGTAGCTGTGAACGTGGACGAGGGGTTAAAAGCATCAGCTGCATCTCCTGTTTTTTGTTTTTTTTCAATCTTAGATGATAGGGCTGGATTTTGAGCGCTGTCATCCGTGACTGAAAAAAACTGGGAGACGCTGCTGCTGATGCTTTTAACCCCATGTCCACGTTCACAGCTACATGTTTTTGTTTTCCCACCGTTAGTTTACAAAAGGTAAGTTTTCCCCACTCGGGTAGCATGGGCAAGCACCCTTAGGTTGCTATCACTGTGTGTCTCTGTATCTGAAATGGTATTAGCAGTTCTTGTTCTTTGAGCAGAGATGTTAAAGTGATGAATACGTTTAAGTGAACACATTCACATTCCATTTAAGTGTGATATTCACATTCCACTTAAGTCAACTGAAAGCACTCATGAAATTTTAGAGGGTTTTATGAGTTGTAGGTCAGCGCAAACATTCAGGCAAAAACATATTGGAAACTGAAACATTTAATTTCAAACTAGAGTTGAGCAAGTTGTTCCTGAGAGAGAGCTCAGCTTATTGACTAGAATAAGCTCTTATTTGCACCATTTCAAATTTGGCATAGCTTGATTTAAGTCTTTGGAGTTATTGCAGAGTATTCATAGGGCTTATGAAATCAGAGTCTGATACTGTATACTAGCTGAGACAATAAGGGTTTTCTAAGCCCTTTGCTTCAGTTTATAGGTAGATGGATGGACACTGTTCTTTTTGTTAAAATATATTGGTTTTAAACTAGGATAATTTGTTAACCCTATATTTATAGGATTAATTTCTCTCATTGGAACAAATAATCCAAATGTGCTTGATAAATTTCCTGACCTGCATATATTAAGGTGATTACAGACATTACGCGGTCCCGAGTCACCACAGTGCATTCCCAGCAGTGGCGAACCGGCTAACCACCCCCCATGGTCAAAGAAGGCACCAAACAGACGTGACGGGATCGGGACCACGGCAGGGAATCGGGCCGCCAGACCAAGGTCCGAGGCGGCACAACAGATGTGACGCCGATTCCTGGCCATGATCAAAACACCCAGAAGGAGGCGGGGAGGAGCGGGACAGAGACATGGCTGGCTGAGGGCAAACGAAGCCAAAAGGGACACAAGGGAACACCCACACAAGGGAAACAGGAAGGGAGCGGGGAGAGGGAGAAGAGCCGCCCAGGTACCACACACAACAGGCACAGAGACAGCGAGGGCACAGTGGAACACACAGCACAAACACACATGCCCAGGCACACACACACCTGGACAGGAAAGGGAGGGGGGGAGACACAGCAGGACAAACACCACACAAGGCACAACGGGCACGGGGGGGAGGGGGACGAGGGACAGGGAAGAGGAGGGGAAATGGCACAGGGGCACAGTGGGACACAGGCAAGGGTAACCAGAACCCCCAATACAGAACAGCCCACATGGGCACCCCCACAGCAACACAGGCAGTCCCAGAACAGGGGGCCCCAGGCGGGCCGAGCACAGGCACAGCGGGAGTACACACGGAACAGGAAGTGGGCCGGGAACAGTCCAGGAGGCACACTCAGAACCCAAGCACCGGCGAGGGGGTGATGGAGGGGAGACAGGAGGTTCAGGGCAGTGCAGCAGGTCCAAAGTCACACAACACGCCCCCCGGGAGGAAACTGGGGGGGGCCAGTCTGGGGGTCCCAGAACTCCGAGATCTCACGGGCATCCATGGGGGGGAGGGCTGGGGCACAGAAGGTGGCACAAGCGAATGAGCATGGTCAGCAACACCCTGGAGAGTTGGGGGGGCGGTCAGGGTGCCGGAGGTGGACAATGGAGACGATGGCCATGGAGGGCAACACCGGGGGCAGAGGCAGACAGGGGGGACCTGGAGGGGGCCTAGAGCCACAGGCAGGGGCAGCAACACCCCAGGAAGCAGGCAGCACAGCAGCATGGCCGGGACAGTGAGGAGGGAACAGGCAGCGGGCCAAGGCAGCAGGGCGGAGCCAGGAACCCACACAGGGGCCAGGAACAGGGGTCCGGGAGGCACAGGGGGACTCACAGCCAGCTTCTGGAGACCA
>QEPC01007485.1:40883-72665 GCA_003113815.1 Sphenodon punctatus
GGGCGTTCCCTTGTGTGCCTTGTGGCTTCGTTTGCCCTCAGTCGGCCATGTCTGTGTCCCGCCCCTGCCCGGTGCCTTGTGGGCGTTTTGCGCCCGGCGGGGGTTCGGCTGCATGTCTGTTGTGCTGCCCCGGTCCGCGATGGTTTGGCCCGGTTCCCGGCCGTGGTCCCGTTCCCGGCACGTCTATTTGGGTCGTTTTTCCACCCCCGCGTGTGGTTGCGCTGTTCACCCCCCCTGGGGGTTCACTGTGGTGAACCGGCCACCTGTAACGTCTGAAATCACCCTTTGAGTCCCACTGAAGTGAATGGGACTCATTCTGTGCTTGTTTTTTTCCAAATACTAAAAGATAGTTTTTGGTTTGAAGGGAAAATATCAACTTGCTGTAGAAACAAGAGAGAGAGAAATTGACGGCTTAAAGGAAACATTAAAAACTTTACAGGTAAATTAACTTTTATTTGCTTTATTTGCTTGTAGGTGGAATACTTTTTTGTCTGTGTTCTTTGTTTTTAATTGGGACTCTTAAGGATCTCTTATTTCCACTTTCCTGTACAGGTGCACTTCATGTTTTGGCATCTGGGTGCAGCTGTTGCTTCATTTTCTGTGACTAGTTCATAGCCTCTCGCTTGCTCTCAAAGGCTGTTTAATTTTTCACTCCAGCTAACAGAAAAGTCACTCCCTAATAAAAACATTCAAATGAAATGTATGAAACATAGCTGTCCCCCATCTCTGTGCAACCTTCACCCTTTGCTACAGGTGACTAATGAGGGCTTACTTTTAACCTCTCTCGAAGCTCTGGCCTCTGTCTACTGCACATTAGAAGGTGCTCATAATGGGCCTCAAGCATATTCTGCTGCTTTTGCTCCAAGTCTTTTTTGTACTGCTTTCAACAGGTGTTATCTATCTTGATTGCCTAGTTCTGGGCTTACAAATGTTCCTTTAGCACACAAACCCTTCCAGTATTCCTTTTATTTTGGCCTGCTACTAGGCTTCCTCTTGACCCTTTTACAGACTTCTTGTCCTAGAAATGTCAATGTAAGTCATGCCCAGACTCTGGGTGCAGTCACACGAACTGAGTGAGGACCAATCCCTTGTGTGCCCTGTGGCAGGTAATCACAGCAGCCACACTTTGGGGCCAGCGGAAAGCAGGGCACATGGTCCTCCATCATGGGGGAACCAGGTGGCCAAGCTGTTGGCAGATGTCCCGCCATGCCCTCGGGTGGGCCGAGGCACCAGCCACACATGTGGCCATTCAGCACCACCCCACCCACCCTCCCCTGGCCTGCCCACTATCCTGTCCCCAGCCGTGACATAGCCATGTGAGAATGGCAACAGTGTGTGCTGCTCAAAGCCCAACAGTGGACCTCACCACAGGGCAGGGCAGATGGGGACTGGACTTATGAGTGGCGGCATGGTACCACAATTTGGGAAGCCTTATGCTACCTTGGGTAAGACTACTATGCCCTGCGTCCACGGCCTTTTTTGGAGGATGCAGGGTGTAGCAGCCAGCTGCCTGTTCGCCCTGGGGCAGGGTGAACATCTGGCATCCATGGGGCACATGAGCCACTGCATTACATAGAAACAGTGCCCCCAAACAGGGGTAAGGCTACGCAATTTGTGGTACCGTCTTCTGTGACTGTACCCTCTTATCTCTTCCTTCTGCAGCAAGAATAAACTGCTGCTGCTCTATCTGCATTTTCCCACCTCCATGAAGAACAAGACCTGGTGCTTTTTTCAATGTCCTTCTGACCCATTCTTTGTGGTTCTTATAGCATGCTGTAGTCACTTGCGACACCCAAAATCCCCATGATCTTTGAATAAACAAGGAACAAGACAGAGCTGGGACTTGATTTGAATACTATTTAAAGGCTCATGTTACTCTGTGACCTTCCTATGTCACAGCATTAGATCTAGATTAGAGCCAAACCAAATAGGGAATTCTATATTCACAATTATTATTCGAATACACTACCAAATATTCAAATAAGTATTTGTTACCAAAATGATATTCACATATTTGTTATTTTGATTGTTTTCTTTTGGGTACTTCATTCATTTGTTTCACTTTCTTTGTTTTGGGTACTTCAGTTATTCATAATAACTTTATTTTACTACTTGTTTCATGCTATTTAGCATTAACTGAATGCCATATTGTTCTGCTACAGTGCTATTGTGCTATGTCCATAGTCTGTCCTTAGATACCTGAAGAGCTGTGCGTGACCTGAAAGCTTGCATACATACTCACCAACAGAAATAATTCAATAAAGCACATCATCTGAACTACTTTGTCTCTATTTCTCACATTTGGGAGCAACATGGCAACTGCTCTCTCTCTAGACTGTCTTGTGTAATTCACTGCTGATCCATTTGATATTCCATCAAATCAAAAGGTTTTACACTGTTGGACTAATGGTTCATAATGCTGAGATTGGCTACATGGCATTATTTATGGGTAGGAAATCAGATTCTGGATATCCAGGCTTGCTGTCCTATAAATACCACAAATCATACTTTTCTTATACATGTTATTAGGGGATTGTGTGTATCAGTGCACACGCGCACATGTGCATGAGGTGGAGGGAGGGACAGGGGTGGTACACAGATGTCTCTGGTTAGTTATGTACCCTTATTCCAAATTATTTTCTTTCACATTTACATGTATATAAAATACAGATGGCTAGAATGTATTAGTCCTCACTGTGATTTTCCTTGAAAGATTGTTTAGATTATGGTCATGATCCATGAACCCCATACCCCAGAGTAGCCACAGACTTTTTGCTACAGCTTTTTACTACAGCTAATTTGCTGAAATGTGCTCTAACTGTTGGACCTGAATAAAAATTCACATTACATTTTAAATATAACCTATGGTGATTTCACACATTACGCCACCACGGTCAACCACAGTGAATCCCCCTATGGGGACCGTGATGGCGTAATGTATGTTGGGCCGAAAAGTGATTCCCGCCAGATGTTCACCCCCAGCGGGAATCATTTTCCAGCCCAAAAAACGTAACGTTACCACAGTCAACCACAGCGGGATTCACCGTGGTTGACCATGGTAATGTCACGTCTGCTTCCGGGCCGTGGTCAATACCCCGGGGGGCAGACGGCCTCGGGAGCGTGGGGGGGGGGTGGGGCTGTGCAGCTGCACATTGCGCCGTGCAGCCCCGCCCTCTCCCCCGATTTCCCTCTGGAATCGACCGGCACATCTGTTGATGGGCCGTTTTGATTCCAGAGGTGAATCAAATGGTGATTCTGTGCCGGGGCCAATGGGTGCCCTGGCATGTCTGAAATCACCCCTAGCCTCTCATTTCTTTTCTTGTATACTGTTCTTCTAGGACGGAAAGAAATAATTTACTTCCTGCCACAGAGGATCCTTATTAAAGTTCCAGTTTGAACTAATATACTTCTTGGTGCGCCTCCTCCTATTTGGTCCTAATTTAGCACAGCACTTAAGCGTTTTGCTAAAACAGGACCTCTGTTGTGATAAATGAAGTATTTCCTAGATAGTTTTGCTTATTCTAGCTTAAATTGAATTAATTTTCTAACCTGAAGCTATTTGATTAGAAAAGTGAGTTTGAATGGGCGAATGAGATGTGGGTAGAGAAAATCATATATTGATTCTAGCTAGAGAAAATGTTACCTTTTAAATAATTTTTTTAAATTCTCCATAAATCTAACATCACTAGGAAAACAATAAGTAATCATAATATTGTAGATATGTTCGAGGTTGGTTCTGACGTGGAGTAAAATTTATTTTATTGTTATATTCATTATTTTAGATAAAACTAACATCTTGATGTTTCATGCTTTTTAAGGTTATATTCCCTTTTTAGTACACAGCATTAGGTAATCTAATCTATGGTTGTTAATACTGTGCTGCTTCTGCTGTTCTTATTAACTTTATTTTATAAATAGATTGGCTACTTTTGGTGTCATTCTCTACATGTTTTATCATCTGGTTAATATTGAGAGTATTTTAAAAGCAAAAGAAATTCCTCCACATGGCTGACCTTCTGTGCAAAGGTGGTAAGGATTTGTTTTGCCTTGTTCAACCTATGACATAGCACAGGTGATGTATAGTATAACCCATGGTCTGCTGAACATGATACATGGACAAAAATGGTTGTCTGACAAAAAGTAATAAATGGTTCTCTGACTTTTCTTAAGTAAGATAAACTAAAATAAAAACATTCACATTATTTTATTTATTTATTTGAATTTATATTGTACCCCTTTACCTAGGCTCAGGACAGGCTGCAACAAATAAAACATATATAAGATGTACAAACATAAAGCCAATTAAATATCCACTATTCCAGCCTCCCACCCTTATTCCTGCCTACCAAATGTTTGGCCAGATAAAATGATCAGACTTGGGCTTTGGTAAACCTCTAGGAAAGGGAGTTCTGCAACTATGGAGCAGCCACTGAGGATATATGAACTTGACACGCCAATGATACATGCAAGAGGGCACTCCTGGCTGACCTCAGGGGCTGTGATAGGATATAAGGGAGGAGGCAATCTTTCAGATATGTGAGATGTAGAGTAGACCATTTAGGGCTTTATAGGTTAAACCTATAAAAGTTCCCAGAAAAGTATTGAAAGCCAGTGCAGACACTGAGGCACTAGTATAATGTGTTCCTGGTGACCCATACCCAACAGAGGATGGTTTGCTGCATTCTGCATCAGCAGTTTCCAAACTGGCATTGAGGGCAGCCCCATGTAGCATGCATTGCAGTAATCCTAGCTTTGAGGTCACAAGGCGTGAATGACGGTGGCCAGATACAAATCAGAAAGAAAGGGCCACAGCCTTCTCACCAGATGAAGTTGGGGGAAAGTGCTCCTGGCTACCACCACAACCTGATGTTCCAGGTGCAGCAATGGATCCAGGAGCAACCCAAGACTGAAAACCTGAGTGACTGAAGGAGACTGGATCATGACAGCTGTTCCCATCAATGGCAGGTGCCCCCATTCATCCAGGTCACAGGGCTGATCCACCATCATCACTTCAGTCTTGTCTGAATTCAGTTTCAGTCAGCTCACCCTCATCCAGTCTCCAACAGCAGCAAGGGTTTGGGTAAGCAGCAAGACTTCAGGGCCTGGATCAGATGAAAAAGAGAGGTAGAGTTGGGTGTCATCTGCATATTGATGGCACCTCACTCCAAACCTCTTTATGATCTTTCCCAATGGCCTCGGATACAGGTTGAACAGGATTGGAGATGACGGAACTCACAAAGGAGGTCCTGAGGGGACGACAAGAAACTGTTCATCACCACCCTGTGGGACCTTCCTGATGGGAATGAACAAAACCACTTGACAGTCCTGCAAACCATGGTCTTGCAGTCATGTCAACAGAATATGAGCAATCGTGACTGCAAAGTGGATGGCAAACTTGTAAGTCTTCTAGGTCTGGGAGGAGACAGCCTTGTTTACCAGGTTATTCATCACCCAGAACAGGTCTTTTGGTCAGGGCTTTCCAGATACTATGCTAGAGAAGAAGAAAACTTTTTTCACCACCACTACAGCTATGGCCTAGTCCTTCAAAAATTATCTTTATTGGTCAGCTTTGACCTAAGTTGAGTGTCACTGCGTTCACTTTACCCTCTTGCTTCAACTGCCTTTGATCCTCCATGTACTCTGGGACCTGTGCTGTTGCACCAATGGGAGTGGGCATCTGGGCTCCACTGTGTTGATGGCCAAGGTCAATGTATTTTTCCATAATTCGACCAGGCTATCAACATATTAGGTGTCCAGGTGAGTGGGTAAATCCCCCAGAGAGTTCTGAAATCCAATTGGCTCCACTGGTTTCCACGGACAGACCAACCTAACTGGCCTACCATCCTGACAGGCAAAGGAGGGCAGAGATCTGGACCTACAGAAGGCAATGATCCAACCATGACAACAGTATTTTGATGACACCCCTAATAATCAGACCCCCAGTTTCCAGGCCAGTGCAGAATGTTAAGTCCAATTTGTGTCTTGACTCATGCTTCAAGCTAGATATCATCTGGAATAGACCCATGGTTGTTATGGAGTTCATACAGTCCTATTCTGGCACTGAAAGGTTGCTTTTGGCATGTATGTTAGTCAACCAAGATGATAAGTCTGGGTGACAGCAACACCACCTCAGAGACCAGCTTGACCATTTTAGGATATGATTTAAATTTACCAGTGCAAGGAAGTTCAGATTTCAGGTTTAAATTCATAGTCTATTTTACCTTCATATTGAGTTGTTGGACGTTTTTATGTGAGCCGCAGTGCGGGAGGGCCAATGCACACGGTCGCGCACCGATCCCCCATGCATCCCCACTTATGGAGCAACCTCTGTTTTTGCGGTTGCTCCTTGAGTGGGGGGGTGTTGGTTGCAGGAACGTGCACTCACCTCCACTCACCAGCTGCAGCTTGCACGTGGGTGGCACCCACTCATGCCCACGCAGTGGATCTGCATTGGCATGAATGGGACCATCTCGTGTAAAAATGGCCCTTGTAGTCATGGGCAGAAGGAGTGGGGTTCAAAGGGTGCACTTGCACCTCCCAGACTTTACATGGCCCTGCCCCTTTGGAGTGCTGTGACATCATGATGCTCTATATGGGACAGAGGTATGTCAGAAAGGAGCTTGGTCACATTTGAAAGGGGTGGGGCAAAGGGACTCCCTTTCTGGCATTCTGCCCTCTTTGGAGCACTGTGACATCTCAATGTTCCATAGGGGTTGGAGTCACATTAGAAAGGAGTGAGAAAGCCACTTTGCCATACCCCTTTCTAACATGGCCATGCCCCAAAACATTCTGGGAGTGCTCCTTCATATAGAGTCCAGCAAGCCCTGCTCTGTGCAGTTTGGAGGATATAGGAGGTTTCTGTGATGGCTCTTGGCTACTGTAAGTAATCACAGGTCTTGAACTGGTATCTCTAAGGCCACTTTCAGACATGTCCTCCACCCCACCCCCTCGCGCATATTCTGGCTGAGGGGTGGGGGGGTGGGGAATGCGCAGCCAGGATATGCATAGGGATCGGCTGGTCTGAAATTCCCCGCGTGGCTTTGCCGGCAGAGATGCGCAGGAATGCAGAGCTCGATTTTGCTGCTCTGCGTCTCTGTCGGCAAAACTGTGCGGGGGGCCTTTCAGACTGGCCGATCCCTGCGCATATCCTGGCTGCGCATTCCCACCCCCCCCGGCAGCCAGAATATGCGCGGGTGGGGAGCATGCCTGAAAGTGGTCTGAGTGTTTCTACATGAGCATTATCCCAGGATAAATACCTCTAATTCCAGGATTAAGTGTTCATGTGGACAGATATCCACATAAATAATTCCAATTCCTGCTTTTATTCCACAATGATAAAACCTCATTTTCCAGGTTTTATTTATTCCAAGATAAAATAATACCAGGATATTGATTGTTTAGACACTTATCCAGGGATGAGGCCCCCCTTTCTCCCCCCCCCCCGGTTGAAAATTGCAGGTAGAGTTTACCTCCTCTCTACACAAAGTCTCTATGATATTCTACAGGCTCTGGTGGCAAAATGTCACACATAGGGATTTATAACAGAGAAGGCTGTGACAAAATGCTAACCATGCTGCCTCCTAACTCACTCTGACTCTGCAGCGGAGGGAATCCATCACGCCCATCTGCTCCAGGGACCCATGCCAGCAAGTGACATAGTCACAACAAGGATGTTGGGAGGAGGAAGGCTCACAGTTGCCCACACAGCAGCCCAGCCAGGAGAGACACCAGGGACCAGGGATACTGCCCCTCTCTTTAGGGTCTCTCACCAAACCACCAGTTTGGTCAGGGGTAGGGAATAGGACACCTGGAAACAGAGGAGCAGACATGTCCACTATCTCCAAGGACACTGGCATCCCCACCAATCCATTGTATTCCCAGAAATCAGAGCAGAAGGAGACACTGAAATTCCCAAAGGGAACTGGATTCTGGATTCAGTGCAGTTTGTGTGGCAGAATCCAGTTCCCTTCCCTTTGGGAACTGCCCTGTTTGTCTCCGATCTCTACACAAATACAGAATTCCCTCTGGAAATGTAAGTCTCAGGCAATTAATGAGAAGACCAGTGGTGCTATTCTCTCGGTCAGAGTTCCCTAGTGTGTTGAAATTCAACTGTTCTGCACTATGGGATTGATGCAGTCCTCCTTGTGACTCTCATACCGGGATAACCATGTACGCTGCTATCCCTGGATAACAATCCCAGGATGTCATCCCAGAATTGTGCTCCTGTAGAAGCAGCCTCTGTGGTTTCCAAATAGTGGCCAGCCTTTGCATCCTGGCTTTGGGTGCTATAGTGGACTTTCCTCAGCAGCCTATGCCATGTTCCCAGCCTCCCTAATTAGCCACCTGCTGGCACCAAAGTGTTCCCAGCAGGAACAGAAAGTTGTGGAACAACAAGTGTACGGTGCTGGGTTGTCGGCAGCCTTTGCAGGATCAAGACCAGGCAGATCAGACAAAAAACTGACAAAACAGGGTGCAGAATCCAGGCACAGGCCAAGGAATGAGAACCAGAAGTCAGTCTAAAATGAGCAACCAATCCAAAAGGGCTGTTGTAATCCAATGTCAAGCCAAAGAAATCCTGTATCTGAAAGTCAGTTTGAAGGGGGCCTTGGAAGTGACTGAGGGTAAATGATGAAGCAGGTGGGTTCACTAAGAGCAACACTGGAAGGCCCCAGAGTCACCAGTTCAAGGTCTGTGGTTCCTTATAGCCACCTTTTAATATTTTCTTGATCATGGAACCAGGCACACAGGAAATCTTCACTTTCCCCAGTCAGATTTTATTAATTATTAATTATTATTATTTATTATATTTTATTTTACATTTGTATGCTGTCCATTTCTTGGAACATTCAGGGTGGCTTACAATTAGTAGTATAAAAACAGTATCAGCACAAATAAAGCGAGAACCCTTGTAAACAAAAGAACCTTTCATACTCCACTACTGTACCTCTCATGCGCAGGAAGTCTCCACCCCCAACATGCTCCCCAATCTCTCAGCTGAGGACATTCCCACCCACCCCAGCCTGTACTCCCCTCCCTCTGGGCAGTCACAGCAATACCTAATTTCCATCTACCCCCTTCCATTCCCAGTCCTACATGTCTCACTTTCATTAAACACAGGCTATTTTAAAATGTGACGGTACTGCAAGTGCTGTCATGTTCTGATCTGGCCCATCAGATGTTTCCTCGGGCCAGATCAGGGGTTTCCCTGGGTTGTGGCCCTTGGGCCCATTGCCAAGTCACAGCCTGGACTAAGCAATGTCACGGCCCAGGGAAGCGCAGGCTGTCATGTGTGATGGCCCGCTCTACCTGACCCCAGTCTGGGGCCAAGGCTGTTCTGGGTGTGCACAGTGGCATCATAGGCTTCCATGCCTGCCCATCGGGGAGGTTGATGGACCGTGCTCAGCAGTGGGGAGGCGAGGAGGGGCTTCAGACCCACGTCTGCATGTCACCCTGTCTTCTCCCCACCCCCTCCCTGACTCAGGACACCGACACATCTGTTTAGCGGATGGGCCAGATTCTGGCCCTCACCCTGGTCAGGCTCAAAGTGTGACGGTGCAAAAAATACCCACAAATGAAGTGTTTATTAGTGAAAGAGGAAGGGGGGAAACCAGGAGGATCATGGAAAGATGAAGGAAAACCAGGTTAAAATCTGGTTGAGGGGAAACCAAGAACAGAATGTTGCAACCAGAGACATGGGGAAAGTAATAGAAAAGATGATGAAGCAAGAAGTAAGGGAACTGGAAAAGTAAAGGTGGAATCTCCTGAGTTAACTTTCAGATCCTCAGTGTGTACACTTTTAGAGAGAGCGTGTTAGTTGTGTTGGTCCCAAATGTAAGAGATGGAGACAAAGTAGTTCAAATGATGTAAAATAGCCACAGATTCTGGCTGTTTTTACATGGACGCACCCTCCCCCCCCCCCCCCCGCACTGCTCAGTATTTGGGTGGGTGTGCAGCAGGTTGGGGGGCAGTCCATGTACACGGCCAGCGGTGGGTGGGGAATGGGTGTGCGCCCATGTAAACTCCATGGGCAGTGGGTGTTTGTGCATGCACGCTCCCGGCACACACCCACCTCCGCCCACCGCACACCTGCTCCCACCCACGGAGCCCTCCGGTAAAATGGAGTAAAGTGGAGCAACCGTGCCAAAACACCCACCCGCTACTGTCTGTGTATTAACGTGCTCTGTAGTTTTGAAAGTACAATTTAGGTCGAAGTTATATATAACCATTAGCTCTTACTGTTGCCACTTATTTAGTCTAAAAATTCTCATTTAAATGAATTCATTGTTCTCTAGAACTCATTCTTCTAGAGAAAACAGATTTTTGCAGAAGGTCCATACAAGTAGCCTATTGCTTTTATCCTTTGCATTCCTTATTCCAGCACCTTTTATTTGCAGCTATCCCATAAGAAATCACATTATGACCAGCTACTGCTAAGATGGCCATCAAAACAACACAGTTGTGGATGTTGATGTCGAATAAAATTATGGCTGACCTGCCTTTGTAATCCACACTGATAGAGAGCTTAAACTGAATGTTGGCTTTCATATGGTAGTTCGGTACATAGATATCAAAGTGATAGGTACCTTATGCATACCTTAGAATGCATACCTTAGAACAGAACACTACTGTTTGACATGGATGCTTGTATGCTTAATTTCAGTGCACTGAAAGGTGTGCCCAACTCCTTAGAAGACGGATTAGTAATGGAAAAATAGCAGTCTCGTAATTACAGCATTGCTGGTGAATGCCTGCGTTTGTGACATTTCTAAATAAGATGATATTGTATCCCACAGAGATCATACTAGTTTATGTTTACTAGTGTTGATGAAGTCAAAAGCTTTTTTGCCCTTGCTGTTCATATCATTTGTTCTTAGGAACAATAGTTCCTCCCTCCTCATTCTTTGGGATTATAGTAGGAACAGATTGCTTGCTCTTGCTGTGGCAAAACAATTATTGTCTTTTGGGGACTGGGAAGGAGATTTTCTTCCAATGGCAGATTGGTGTGGAAATGGGGGGCATTTAAGGTCTCTTTTTCAGCAGCCCAGAGACCCAGATGGCAGGTTAGCTTGCTAAATATGTTTGGAGCTTGGCATGTATGGCCGTTTTTACATGGATGGGGGTGGGTGAGGGGGATGGGTGTGCTCGCATGGTGGGTGGAGGTAGGTGGGTGTCCTTTCACATGGACACACACACACCTTCACCCATCTCCACCCACGGGGCCCTTTTCACATAGGCCCTTTTTACACAAACAATCTAACACAGATAAAATGGATGTTACATTTTATTATACATGGTACAGGGCAACACTTCAGCCCTGTAACATGGCCCCTTTTCACACGAGATGCCTCTACCCAATTTTGCTGGGTGGAGATGGGTGAAGGCGTCTGTGTAAACAGCACTTGCGGTGGGTGGGGTGCATTTCTCTGGGTGGAGATGGGTGGAGGCGTCTGTGTAAACACCACTTACGGTGGGTGTAGGTGCGTGCATGGTCCCGCGCAACACACATCTCCACCCACCACCCACCCACGGAGCAACGGACTCCACTGCCAATTACACTGGGGAACCCAGGCTCTTCAGGCTCTTCAGGCCAGTTCTTGTGACTTGCAAAGCCCATTCCCCCACTCATAGTGCCTATGAGCAGCGGATCTGTCTGCTGGTGTGGCTGGTTGCCCCCGTTCATATGGGCTACTTCGCTTGCCCTTCCCCACATGAAGCACTCTGGATTTCCCAGCAGTGCTCCATGAGTGGGTGCTCTGAGGTTCATGGGAGTGCGCCTCTGGCAGCTCCACCTTCAGATGGGCTCTGGATGGCCATGCACGGTAGCATCTTTCTCCCTTGAAATGATCTGATATCTGTGCATTGGCTGGAACTCCATTGCCAGGTGATTAGTGCAGTAGGGATGGGTGAACGCAGTTTGGAAGTTCGCAGTTTGGCCCGAACTCGGCCTGTTCGGACGACCGAACCCAAATCCGAACACGAACTGACCAAACCGAATTAGATTCTGAACGTCGAAATGACCAAACAGTTCGGTCAGTTTGGATCATGTTCGGGTGGGTTTGGGTGGCAAAACGTGTCACTGGAAGGCAAAACGTGACAGGGAGGGGGAGTCAGCTGAGGAGCAGACTTCCAGGCACCAGGGGTGGAGAGACTTGGAGTAGCAGCCAGCCTGCCCAATCACCATCCCTTTTCGCCTCAGACCACTGGCTTCGCAGTCTGTGATTGGCCACAGGCTGCACAGGCTAGGCTGCACGGAGCCAATGGGGCTTGCGGTGAGGCGGGCGCAGCAAGAAACAAAACTGATTGCCTACCCCCTTCCCAACACCTTCTGAGCTAGTCAATGTTCCTGAACAGCAGGTGTTTCAGAAGGCTCCCTCTCTTCCAGCAGTTTTTGTTCCTTCCTATTCCTAATCCATTGCCATTCTCCTCCTATTTCACCCATCCAACCTGTTTACCTCCATATTATAATTTATTTAGATTGTATTAAATAGATTTAGGTGTTATTTTTTGTTTTTACCCCTCCCTGTGTTCCCTGTGTTCAATCTTCCTCCCTCCCTCCCCCCTCCATTGAAGCATTTCCCTCTCCCTCTTATTTATTTATTTATTTATTTATTTGTTTATATTTATTGGCCACCCCCCTCATGCCTACGGCATCCTGGGGCGGCTCAGAACAATAAAAACAATAATAAAATACATAAAACATCATCAATGTGAGTGATTAAAACTACCCTTCCACCCCAAAAAGTTTTCCCCCCCTCCCTACCCTACCCTACCCCACCCCCTTCCCCTCTGAAGGCCTGGATGAACAGCCAAGTCTTACAGACTCAGCAAAAGGCCATCAGACCCGGGGCCAGGCGAGCTTCCTCCGGGAGGGAGTTCCAGAGCTGCAGCCAGCCACCGAGAATGCCCTCTCCATTGTGGCCCCCCGTTGAACACGGGGAACCTCCAGGAAGGCGTCCCCGGCAGACCGCAGGGATTGCCCCGAGGCACGGAAGGCGAGGCGGTCCCCAAGGTATGAGGGGCCCAGACTGTATAGGGCTTTATAGATCAGCACCAGCACCTTGAATCTGGCTCGGTACGCTATAGGCAGCCAGTGCAGAGTGCGGAGCACAGGTGTAATATGCTCCTGTCGCCTCATCCCTGCAAGGAGACGGGCCGCTGCATTCTGCACCAGCTGCAGCCTCCGAACCAGAACCAAGGGAAGCCCCATGTAGAGCGCGTTGCAGTAGTCTAGCCTCGAGGTGATGAAGCCATGAATAAGAGTGGACAGGTCGGGCCCGGAGATGTATGGGTGCAGCCTCCGCACCAGATACAGCTGGCGAAAGGCGGCTTTAGCCACCACATCCACTTGCTGATCCAGATGGAGGCCTGGATCCAAAACNGTGGCCAATATCCAGAAGCTGCCACTCTAGCCCCAGGACCCACCATCATGGGTCTGGGGCCATCATTCCTCGCACAGAGAGCCTTTTTCCAAAAGCCCAAACTGAACCGAACACGACCGAACCGAACGGCCGAACCAGAACATGGTGACGGAACCGAACGGCCGAACCGAATGGCTGAACCCGAACTGTTCACCCATCCCTATAGTGCAGGATATGACTGATAAGTGGAGTTCGTGATCATTGCCAAAGCGCTGAAGCCACTATGTTTCAGTTGCAGGATATGAATGGATGGAAATATATACAAAAATGGTGTTAATAAAAAAATATTAAAATGACTTATAAGGTTAAAGTGCATTTAAACTTGCTAGTAAAATAAAACATGGGTCATAGCACACAGGTTTATGCTCTTTGTATATTGATTTATGTTTTATTTGACATTAATCAATTTATTGTTCACTCTTTATCTATTTAAATAAGTCAAAAGTTGTAATTTTAGTCATGCAATAAAAACAGCCATCACATTCATTAAACCAAAAACAGAAAGAAAACACTACTTCAGAGTGCTGATTACCCAGTAGCTGTCTTGTGCTACCTTGAATACCTGCTAAAAGTATGAAAGATGAGATAAAATAAAAATGTTTAGGTCTTGTAAAGAAGAAATAGTACTTATGATTGTATTCTTTTTTGTTGTTACAGATTTCAAAGTACACTTTGAAGAAAAAAATTAATGAAATAGTAAGAAACTACAAAAACTACATTACTGTGGAAAAATAAGGCTGAGAATTTTTATAATAAAAATCAGATTCAAGTCTTTATATTGAATAAACTAACACATTTTAGAATTTTAAAAGCATTTTTCTTTACACCTAAATATTATAGTGTTTTCTCTTTTTGTTATATCCTGACATATTCCCCCCACTCCCTCATATGTCATAATTTGAAATATCTTTAATGGTATAGTGTTGGTGGTTTGTTTGCCTTTTTATTAGAGCTTGAGTAGATTTGTTTTTTTACATGCAAAAAAGGGAGTAGATCCATGCTAATGATAATGTAATGTAACAAAATTGTATTGCAAAATATCTGTGCAAGAAAATCCAGAACAAATCTCGTTACATCAGTTAGTATATATTTCATACAAAGTCCACAACGGTTTCTCTTATTGGTTTGTTTCTTCTAGACTATCAACAAGACACATAAATCCATAAGAAACAAATGAGTGAGAGAAATCCTTATTGATACTCCCAATAAACGCTTCTCTTACTGATTTGTTCTTATGGACTTTGTTCTTTGTATGGTTTACACTGACTAATGTAATGAGATTTGTTTTGGTCTTTCTTGCACAGATTTGTGCAAACAATTTTATTACATTAAACTCTCATTAGCACTGATCTTCTCCCATTTTTTAATATTTCTTTTTTTGCATCTTGGTCTTGTCAGATTAGTGCCATTATTTTGCCCCCCTCCTACCCCCTTTTTATAGCAGAATATGAATTGAATAATGATATCACATTACTCTAAAAACTGCAAGGCATTACCTGGAGTGCTAAAACTAGGAATGGATAAACATGAACAGTCTTATTTGCAGTATTTAAAAGTTAATATTTTAGCAAAAAGGATAGAGCCATTTTGTGGGGGTTTGCAGATTTGTTTTTATTTTATTTTTATCATGAGTTTTCCAATAGAGTTTGAATTTGATCCATAGAGACAGAAATAAGAAGAGAATAAACAACCTATTGCTCTTATATTGAATGTAAAGACATACACAGTTCCAGTTTAGACACTCTGTATCCTGTTGTGTGTGTTAGGAAGTGAAAGAGGGCTGTAGAAACAGTGCTAAGCTTGATTGAATAAAAGCTGTGAAAATTCTGCTGCTGCTCAACTGGAAAGAATAAAGATAATATTGTCAGACCATTATAAACTGTGATTTTAATTAAGAAGCTCAAAAACTAGAGTCCAGTATAGCTTTAAGTGCCATGACATTTGTACTGAAAGTCATCTTCAACGCTACAGTGGTTTTACACAAAATATGGTGAAATTGAATAATGTGTCCTTTGACCTGGGAGATAAGGCTACAAGTTAAATCTCAAAGGCAACATAAAATGTGTTTTGTCTTATTTTACTTTTAACTTACGTTTTTTATGAAACAAGTATTTGTAGTCTAATTTTTTTGAATATACAAAAAATACTGAATTTATGTTTGCATCACTTTACTCTGCCTTTTACTGAGCTACCATGTTGGCAGACTTCCATACAAAAGAGAATAATATTTGGATCACAGCACTTTTTATCCGTAAGTTAGAGGCTACAGAGAAAATGATAACATTTTACATGTATGTATTTTAGGTTTGCTTTTTAAAAATAATTTGTCATAAAATAGTTGTCTCAGATATCTAAAAATGTTCAGACACTGGAATGGATACACTATAAGAAATTGGATGATTCGATAGGAAGCCTTAATAATTTGCTAGAAAATTTATGGATGAAAAAAATGTTAGCCCTTTGTGGATATAGTCCTACTTTTTGTAACTCGGGGTAATTTCAGACATGATGGGCCTTTTGGCCCGCCACGCTGAACCCTGGACCGGGATCCATCTCAGATCCTGATCCGTGATCAGACAGGCCGTCCATCATACATGCTGACCTGATCACTGTGGGGCATCCAGGAGGGGGTGAGGCTGAACGGCATGACATGTGGCTGCTCGGCCCCGCCCCACTGTGCTCCCTCGGCCGCCCTCCCACGGGGAGACGGGTGGGCGCAGTTGCCAATCAGGCCGCTGCGCCTGATCCCATCCCGTGGTTGGGACCTGATTCTGGGACGAGGCTGGATAACAGTCATTACCCGTGGACATTTCCAGCCCTGTCCTGGATTGTGGCCAAACTAACCATGGTTTGGGGGATGGGGTCGGCACCACCCTCAGAACCGTAGTTAGGTTTGACTCCCGCCAGAGATTCACTGTGGTGAACATCTGGCGGGGCTCAAACAGATGTGCACAGGATCACAGCCGCTACCCTGAATCCACTGTGATTCAGGGAGATTGACTGTGATCTTGTAATGCCTGAAATCAGCCTCATTCTCTTGGCCCCATTCCAGATTGTTCCTCAGGTATTATAATGATGGAGGCCAGATAAGGAAATAGATAACCGAGCTGAGGCTCTCAACCAAGTTTTTTAGTTTTCTTCCCTATTCACAAACCTTTTAATTAAGTCCAAAACCCATACACAAGATAATGGTAATACATGAAAACCAAGGGGTGGTCGGTGCAATGTCAAAAATGTTCTGTATGAATAAGAACATAAGAAGTGCCATTTACTAGTTCAGACCAATGGCCCATCTAGCCCAGCATTCTTGGTGCAGCCAGACGAGTAGGGCGGGTCTGAGCCTTCTCCTAGGGTGTGCAGAACAGGAACTCATAGGGATGATCCCCGCCTATACCAGTAGAAGGCTGAATCTCAGGAATCCAATTGGTCATGTGCAGAGGGAGTCCATCCCTCCCATTTACCAGTTGGAGTTCTGCCTCTCACTAGAAAGGAGGTGAATCTGTGTGCTCTGCACACCTAGGAAGTTCTCCTTCATTTTGGGCACCTTTTTCGTTGCCTAGAAGGAACTTTTTCCTCATAAATTTTACCTATGGCTCCTAGGCTTGCTCCCCAACCAAAAAAAATAAAATAAAAATAAAAAATAAAATAAAAGCGGGAGTGAGGAACCAGAAGGCCAAGACTGTAGCAGCCCCCAGAGGCCCGTCCCAGCTTGGCACGGAGCTCTGGGAAGGACGAGTGTGGGGAATTCCCTTCGGGCGCTTCCCGCAGCATTATTACTCATCACCGTTGGGGATGATTTCAGATGCCTTTGGGTGATTTCAGACATTACGCCGTCTCAATTCGTCCCAGTGAATCCCCGGCGCGGGTGAATGAAATAACCACCCCCCCATGGTCAAAAAATGGCCCGAATAGATGTGCCGGCTGATCCCGGCAGGGAATTGGGGAGGGGGCAGGGCCGTGCGGCACAACGTGCGGCCGCACGGCCCCACCCCCACGCTCCCCCGCTGCCCGCCTGTCAGGGCGCACGCCACCTGATTTGGGCTGGCAACTTGGGTTCCGCTGCCTAGCAACGGCCCAATGGGTGGAAGTTCCGGGAGCACTGGAGGCGCCGCTGCAGGGGAGTGGAGCTACCCCATGCTTCCAGGATGCTCCAGAACCCGCCCACAGCACGCTGAGTGCGGCGCAAAGCTCAGCGGCGGGTCGGGGCACCGCCCTGAGCACACCGGCCCCAATTAAGGTCATTTGCTATAAAATGTACCAGGGGGGCCAGGAGCCGCCAGCAGTAATCATTCGTGAGAGGCTGGCCCTGGTGTTGCATGGGTAGTTTCCTGTTTGATCTTGTTGGTGATATTGGATAAAGCGAGTGGTCCTTGTGTTTCCCTTTCCCTGGTGTGAGTCTGTTATAGGTTGAGTGTGTGTTACCGTGTTTGTCTTGTCTCCCTATCCTTGTAAACGTGAGGTGTGATCTTGGTGTGTGGGCTACCCGTTCCCTTACTCCGTGTCCTCAGAATCCTTCCTGCATATTCCTTGCAAGTCCTTCCTATAGAGTACAAGCCCTTTCCCTCACCATCCCCTTGCTCCCTGAACGCCCTCCTTTTTCCCTTCCCCCCTACCTGGGATCCCTCCTCCCCCCCTTTCTTCTCACTCCCTCTTGCACAGTGCCCAGGGCCCCGTGGATATCCCTGAGCACCTGAAATCATCCCTTGTGTTGTCCTTGTACCTCAGGGCAATTGGCTCCCTCTCTTCCATCCCAATGATGAGCCGGGTTGCCCTCTGAATAAGGGGGAAAGCCCACACAAGACCCTGAGGGACCTTGTTACCTTCGATAGATACTCCTTTAAGAGAGGAATCTGGCCCTTTGTCCTTGCCCCCTATTCCTTTCCCCTTTCCCCCCCCTTTCGGATCCCCATTCCCTCTCCTCCCCCTGGGGCAAACTGTTCCATCCCCCTGCTCCATCCCTTAGAACTCCCCCTTTCCCCCCCTTCCCCTGTGACACCGCCCTCTGGGGACACAGGTGGGCGTCGCGGCCAATGCGGCCGCAGTGCCCAGCCGCTTTGACCACGGCCCGGAATCCCGCTGGGGATTCCGGGCCGTGATCGCCGGCCAGACGTTACTTTTTATTGCTTCCAGCCGAGAATCACTTAGACCATGTTTTCGGAGCTCGACCCGCGGGGAGCCCTGGAAGTGTGGTTGAAATTGACTCCATGTGGGAATCGGCTGTGGTGAACATCTGGCAGCCGCCAAACAGACATTCAGGGCGCTTTGGCCCCACAGGGAAATTGACCGTGGTTCACTGTGGTTGACTGTGATCTCATAACGTCTGAAAATACCCTTTGTTACTGGGCCGCCATGACCACCCGGAGCAGAACCTGCCTCCACAGCTAGGACTCAGATGACTCGAGCACTGGCAGCCTCCCCCTGGTGGGCCGCCATAGTAGCACAACTCAGTCTCCTCAGCGCCAGGAAATGGCACCATTCCACCACTACGAGCAGAGCAGCCAGCAGAGACAGTAAGAACCCCAGGCCTCTCACAAGTAGAACTTTTACAGTTAGAGACCTTAAATAAAATTGTGTCTTCCCTTGATAAAATTCAAGACAGGGAGGAATGCCGAACCCCTAAGCGCCCCTGCCCCCCATCTAAGGGAGGGAAAGGGAACTCTAAAGCAGCAGGAAAATGAAAGCACCCTGCCTCAAAAAAGCTATGCTTGGTTGTTCTGACCCTATGGGACCAGGTTGGCTCTTCCTCAGACGAGGAGACCATCCCCCACACTACCCCTCATTCCAGACACCATCCCCACAGGGACAACGAGAACACAGAACTTGAGGAGGGGGAAGCTAATCCCCTGGAGGCAGTTGCATCCTCCCTCCAGGGGTCATAAACCAGGATAACTGACCAGGAATCAGTGGCGGATGGAGACTCTGTGGAGTCTGGTGAAATCCCTGAGGATGAGGCCCTGGAGCCGGCTGTCCCCACTCCAGACACTAGTGAAAAGGACTGTGATTTCTCACATGCTTTCAAACCTCAGCTGTTTAAGCAAGTACATAGAGTTCTTAGTGTGATGGAAAAGAGACAAAAAGGGGATCATTCAGACTCCTCAGCTGATGATTCTGATCAGGAATATATCCTGAGGTCCTCCAATAAAGAAAAGGGCATCCTGCTTGACAAAGCTTTTGAGAAACTAATTAAGGCAGAATGGCAACAACCTGCCAAAGCAAAACTCAAGAATCTTTATATGCCTTCTCTATGTCCAAGGCGTCAGTCTTTGCCATCCCAAATGATGCGACTGCTGCCTCTCTGGCAACAAGCCAGTTTTCCCCTCCGAGGGTGACGTTTAACTGAAAGACCCCACAGATAGGGGTGTAGAATCTTGGTTAAGAAGGAATTTCAAAGTTGTGTCAGCAGTGCTTCAAATGTCCCTGGCCTCTTCCTATTGTGTCAGGGCAATACTTAAATGCTTGGAAAAAAGCGCTGAAGCATCAGAGAAAGTAACCCGAAAGTTGTCAGCTAATATTACCATGGCAACTTCATTTATAACTGGCCACTACAGATGCAGTAGCATGGGCAGTGAGGGCACTAGCAGCGAACGTGTCCTCATGTCGCAGATTTTGATTAAGGTCATGGCGGGCGGACCCCCATGCTAAGAACCTTCTAGTTGCTGGCCAATATCAGGGAGAGAAGCAGTTGGGGTGGCACCAGATAAAATCTTAAAAGATTCTGAAGATAAGAATAAGAAAGTTTCCTTACACCAATTCAATCCACCAAGATCTTTTTGCTCCTCTAACAAATCTTTATTGTTCAACACATTGTCCCCGCACTAGGAATAAGGACACAGACACGAAGGATATTGGGTAAAAGCTGGCCGTTGCTGTATTTATTGAATCCAATCTTAATTAACCTGTTAAGAAAAACAAAACCAATTAACCAAATGTATCCACTCTAATACCTTAAAGAGCAGTGGATGAGATCAAAGGCCAATTAGCCTGAACTGAATTATTTAAACCTTCGCCTTGTGAAGTAAAACCAGTATTAGCCAATTAATCTCATTTGTATTATTACCGTGCCAAATAAATGCCAATTAAATCATTCCCAATTAAGGTGATCGAATAACAAGGGGAGTGCCATATCAAATCATTATCCAATCCAATTTTTTCTTCACTCCCCGCTTTCAGTACCATAGAGTTCCCAACTTTTGGATTGGAGATGCCAGTCCAATCCCTTCCCATGGACCGCATTGATCCATTTCTGTGAAGGACAGATGTTACTGATGCATATTTTGGGACTGCTTGGATCCTCCCCATACCCCCACAACATCTCCCCTTCCTTCCTGGGATCATCTGGGGTGTCCATCCCCTAATTTGCTTCCCAGGCTCCACCATGCCGAATGATCCTGATCATCCTCCACTGTACCCAGGCTATAAAGCCCTTACCAATTTACTGTATGGTACTGAAAACCGCCACAAGTTAAGCAGCTTTGCTTGCTTGAACACCCCCCAATTTAGCTATTTGACTACTTAACATCCCCAAAACTCCCTAAATTAATGTTTTAAGCATGGTCTTTATATTACCAATATACAAATCCAAACCAATCTCGGATAGGTGAACCCCATCCTGCCAATATAGTTCGGGTTTGGTCCATCGAATTTCAGGGTGATTAAACCCCCCCACTCCCCCATGCGACCCTATCCACTTCCTAAATTCAACATTAACCTTTTTTCTGGCTCTATCCACCACTCTTGGGTTAACAGCCCAGGCCACCTGATTCTCTGCAACATTTCAGTGAACACCAGAGTAGCCTGAGGAAAAAGCTCCCGCAATCTGACCCAATTCTGCCTAATCATAATTGAAAGACCCAAACCAGATCCCCTGCTGAAATCATTCTCACCCAAATGGATCAAAATCAGATCAGGCAGAGGCCTTTCTAACCATCCCATGACCATTGGCATCAACTGGGACAATAGCATACCCCTCCGGCCCTTCCAAACCACGACCGCTTTATCAGCCAAACCGAGCTGTGTGCCCCAACTAGTTGCCCAAACCCTTTTCTCAGCCCAACGAATGAAACTGGCCCAAAATCCAAATTACCTTTTTCCGATAATTCAGCTGGCCTCCTGAAAGGAACAAGGGAAAAAGAAAAAACTGTCACTCAACAGCCCTTTATGTATCTATAGCACCGGGAATGGGTGCACATAAGTTCTAAAAACCCCAGAACACCAGCACCCAACCCTTTTAATTTCTCCATCAGTAAAACCAGCCGCAGCAGCAGAAGATGCTGCCCCAATCCAAAATGAATGGGATCTAAAACCACCCCAGATAGCCCCAGCAAATACAAACAATGCCGAAAAACTGCCATAAATTGATAATGAGTTAACGGCTGCCCTGACTGGTGCATGCATCCAGGCATGCCAGATCTGACCCTCAAATACTCCTCCATACATGCCACAGGACAAATGAGAGGGTCGACGGACCTAGCCAGAGCAACCATCAAGCCCCTGCCTAACTGATCAGTCTTGGAAAGCCTGATGCACACCTCCATACCTACTCCCCCCGGTCACATCGCTGAGCTGCAATTCTCACCTAGAGCGGTCAGACCTGGCCTGCACCATCAATTCACTAACCCTTAGCGCTGCGAAAAAGGCTAAAACAAATGCCACTTTAAACAGACACACTTCCCCAGCATCAACACAGACCCCACCAAGTTTCCCAACAATATACGCCAGGACCTTTGGAGACAAAGGAACCCTGCTGTCAGCTCACATCCAGCACTGCCTCTGTGAAGAGACAATCATCGCCTTCAGCACTGGCATCCACTCTGACTCCTGTACCCCAAACATCTTTGACACAAAGGCCAATGCTGACCACTTTGCCACCATCGTGCCAACTGCCAAACCTCTCTTGCACAATTCCAAAGCGAACTGAACCCGCTGCTGTATAGGCACCGGGAATACCACAGGCCATCCCTTACCACGAGTGAACACACAGAATTCCTTGATCGCCCTCTCATACATGAGCCATGTCGCCAGAGACACAGAACCCTTTACTGTGTCCATCAGCTCTAACATTATCTCCTTCAGGCCAGTCTTCTAGCGCACCCTCTCCAGAAGGGGAAGGGACCAGTTAGGATGGTCCGCCCTCAGAGGTTGATGGAACCCCAGCCATTCCAAGAGGTCCTGAGGGAGTTAACCTTGGACCTGGACGGTCACTCTGTGGATGAGCTGGTCCAGTCTTGGAATATCTTTCTGGGGGAGGCCATCGACAGGGTGGCCCGAGACGCCCCCTGCCTCGGTTTTGCCACCGCAGGGCCCCTTGGTTTACCGAGGGGCTGCGGGGTATGAAGCAAGCAGGTAGGAGGCAGGAGCGACGCTGGTGGCGTACTCGCTCTGACTCCAACCGACTTCTCCATAGGGCCCATTTGTGGTCCTATGTTGAGGCAGTGAGGACAGCAAGGAAGGAGTTCCTTGCTGTCCTCATAGCGTCCGCGAAGTCCCGCCCGGAGGAGCTGTTTCGGGTGGTGCGGGGGTTGGTTAGTCCGGCCTCGCTCCACCTGGACGGGGACGTGTCCCAGGTCCGCTGCGAGGAATTTGTCAGCTACTTCGCGGACAAGATTGCTCGGATTCAGAGCAACTTTGCAGCCGGATTAGAGGCAATAGATAGAGAATGCAAGGTGCTGGAGGCCCCATCTGGTCCAGCTTTGTGAGGGGAGTTTCGGGAAGTGGCGCAGCCGATGTGGCGGAGGTCCTGGGGTCTGTTAGGGCCACATGTTGTGAACTCAATCCATGCCCGTCCTGGTTAGTGAAAGCTTCCAGGGAGACGTTGGGGACGGTGCTGGCGAGGATAGTGAACGCATCCATGCAGCAGGGGAGGCTGTCGCCCAGTCTCAAGGAGGCTGTGGTGTGCCCCCTGCTGAAAAAACCATCGTTGGACATGGATGTCCTTGCCAGTTACCGACCTGTCTCTAACCTTCCCTTTTTAGGGAAGGTTATTGAACGGGCGGTGACACTTCAGCTCCAGATGCATCTAGACAGCATCGGTTTCCTTGACCCATTTCAATCTGGGTTCCGCCCCGGCTATGGCACTGAGACGGCGTTGGTGGCCTTGGCCGACGATCTCTGCCAGGAGTTGGATGCAGGATGTTCAACATTTCTCATCCTGCTAGATCTCTCAGCCGCTTTTAACACCGTGGACCATGGGCTGTTGTTGAGATGGCTGCATGAACTGGGGGGTCTGGATGGGACTGTTCTTGAATGGTTCCGTTCATTCCTCTCGAGGAGAAGCCAGCGGGTGGTGCTGGGGGAGGAAACATCTTACCCCCGCGTCTTAGCATGTGGCGTTCCGCAGGGTTCCATTCTGTCTCTGTTATTATTTAATGTTTATATGCAGCCCCTGGGGGAGGTCGTGAGGGGGTTCGGGGTGCGTTGTCACCAATATGCAGATGATACTCAGCTGTACCTCTCTTTTTCAGCGGACCCAGACCCTGCTATCTCGGTGCTATCCCAGTGTTTGGAGGCCGTGGCGGAATGAATGTGGCAGAGCAGACTGAAGCTCAACCCCGATAAGATGGAGGTGAAGGTGGTGGGGAGAGCGAAGGAGGTGTCGGCCCCCCTTTTGGGGGGGGTTTGCCCTCCTGTAGCTCAACAGGTCCAGAGTCTGGGGGTGGTGTTGGACGCAGACCTCCGCCTAGAGCGGCAGGTGGAGGGAGTCGCAAAGGCTGCCTTTTGCCAGTTATATCTGGTGCGGAGGCTGCATCCCTTCGTCTCCGGCCCAGATCTAGCCTCCCTCATCCATGCCTTCATCACCTCGAGGCTGGACTATTGCAACGCGCTCTACGTGGGGCTTCCTTTATGTTTGGTCCAGAGGCTGCAGCTAGTGCAGAATGTGGCGGCCTGTATCCTTTCGGGGACGGGTCGCCGGGAGCACATAACACCGGTGCTCCAGGCTCTGCACTGGTTGCCGATAGCGTACCAAGCCAGATTCAAGATGTTGGTATTGATTTACAAAACCCTGCACTGTCTCAGCCCCTCATTCCTCAGGGACTGCCTCACCCTCTGTGCTCTGGAGCAACTCCTGCGGTCTGCCGGGGGTGCCTTCCTGGAGGTCCCCCGCGTTGAGTGGGGGGCCACAATGGAGAGGGCATTCTTGGTGGCCGGGCCGCGTCTCTGGAACTCCCTGCTGGAGGAGGCCCTCCTGGCCCCAAGCCTTTTAGTATTTCAGCAAAGTTGCAAGACCTGGTTGTTCGCCCAGGCCTTTGGGGAGGGGGGTGGGTAGTTGGGTTTTATTCCCCCTACCCCCAGTAATTTATGGTCCAGGCCCTGTCTATGCTGTGTTATATGTTTTAAATTGTTCCATTTTAGGTATTGCATTGTTTTTATGATATTTTATGATTGTAAGCCGCCCCAAGCTGGGTTCAGGATGGGGCGGGGTATAAATTGAATAAATAAATAAATAAAAATAAAAACTTCCAAAGCTCCATAACTCCCTGGGCACGAAGTCCTGTTCCTTCCTCGCCTGGGGAGCAAGCTCCCCAAAACGCTGCATGTGTAACGAGAGAGGGCATCAGCTATCTTGTTTTTCACTCCCGGGATGTGCCTGGCACAAAACAAAATATTAAACTTCAAACAGCGCAGTACAAAGACCCTCACAAGCCGCATCATCCTCTCTGATCTCGAGGATAAAGAATTAACCACCTGCACCACGGCCATGTTATCGCACCAAAACATAACTTTCCTGTCCCTAAAACTGTCAACCCAAACATGCACCGCAACTACAATCGGAAACAACTCCAAAAAGGTTAGGTCTCTTAAAATACCTGATGCATGCCACTGATCCGGCCACCTCTCTGAACACCAGGCCCCCTGGAAATAAATCCCCTAGCCCACCGCCCCAGCCACATCAGAGTGCACCTGCAACTCTGCTTCCAACAGATACAGGTCACGCCACAGGCTAACCCCGTTGTGCGTCCTCAAGAACTCCAACCACACCTCCAGATCTTCCCGCATCTCGTTCATCACTCTGATGTGGTGATGGGGAAGTGAGACCCTGGCCGTCCTGGTGTATAATCGAGAAAGGAAAGCCTGACCCGGGGCAATAACCCGGCAAGCAAAATTGCCATCTACGTCTTCAGGGAACCCTCATACATCCCTCCCTGGACGATATACTTATCAGAGCCCCATCCAGACTAGCTGCCACCATAACAGTTGTACGGACACTACAGATCTTCCAACACTTCAGGTTTGTAGTGCTGCAACCAACCTGATTGTAACCAAGCCAAGCACACGCACCTGAGACTTCGCATCTGCTTGAATGTTTGTTTGTCTTCTCCCCTGTCTCTCCCACTGTCCACTCTCCCTGTCTCCCCCTCCTTGTCTTTTAGATTGTAAGCCACAGGCAGGGACCGCGTCCATTTCTATGTTCTGTACGGCACCAAGTACATGACTGGCACTATATAAATGTTTATAATAATAATAATAATAATAAAAAATAACATAGACAAAGTCAGCTCTCCCCCTCCTGGACTATAGAACATCTGGGAGTCCTGATAGACATGGAATCGGACAGGATTTTTCTCCCCATTGAACGCCAATCCAAAATCAGGAACCTAATCTCCAAGATTCTATCTCTTCAGAGCGTTCCACTTCACATGCTTGCCAGGCTACAGGGTTTCATGGTCTCCTGTATACAACACCTAGCATGGGCATGACTCCATCTCCGTCCATTACAGCAGGCACTGCTTCCCTGGCAATACCAAATAATGGAGAAGACCCAGGTAGTCCTCTCCCTAGACCCCAAAGTCAAACAATCTCTCAAATGGTGGATGAACCCTCACAGGTTCGAATCTGGGGTCTCTTTCAGAACCCCCAAAGCTGGTGATCACCACAAATGCCAGCCTCTATGGATGGGGAGCCCATATGAAAGATAAGTACACTCGGGGCATCTGGTCAGCGAAAGAAAAAGAGCACAGTATCAATTGGCTGGAGCTCAGGGGAATACACCTAGTCTTACACCACTTTGCCCCTCTAAAATCCAGGTCTCATGTACTTATTTACATGGACAATTCCACGGCACTGGCATATGTGTGGAATCAAGGAAGCTCCAAGTCTCCAGCCCTCAACAGGAATGCTAGAGTCATGCTCCTGTGAGCGGAACAAACCTCTCTTCTTAGCCTTTCACATCAAGGGAGTCAAGAACCAAACAGAAAACTGGCTCAACCACCGGGATCTCGATCCGGGGGAATGGGCCCTATCCGAAGAAACCTTCATGCTAATAGAGTGGAGGTTCAGTGTTCCTGCCTAGATTTGTCAGAGAACACCAAGTGCCGGGTTTTCTATCAAGAACTCAACATTCATGGTCAGTAGCACTGAATGCCCTACAACAATCTTGGCCCAGGGTCCTGAAGTACGCCTTCCCTCCATTTTCTCTGATAGGGAGAACGCTAAGCAAGTTCAGGAAAGAAGGAGGTTCGATGATTCTGGTAGCATCCTATTGGCCCAGATGCCCCTGATTTATTTATTTATCGACTCTCTTCTATCCCACACCCTCCTGCTCACAGAGCAGCTTGGGGCGGCTTACAACAGAAGCAGTCAATCTACAATCTACAATTTACGTTTGCTTACGTGATAAATCTAGCAACCCAAGAGCCACTATGTCTGCCCCCAAAGCTGGACCTGCTGTTGCAAGGCCCCCTGCTATACAGGAACCTGGAATTCCTCAGACTGACGGCATGGCACTTGAGTGTGCAGCATTGAGGTCAACGGGTTACTCCGATGATGTCTTACAGACTCTAATGGCATCCAGACGCCTCTGAACTAGGCGAATATACCAAGGCACCTGGCGGGTGTTTGCTGAATGGTGTTCTACCAGACAGATCTCTCCTCAAAACCCCAAGATAGCAAATATTTTGCTTTTCTTACAACATGGGTTAGAAAAGGACTTGAGGGTTAGTACCTTAGTGAGGCAGGTAGCGGCCCTTAACAGCACTACTGCTGTCATTAGGGGTAGGAGTATATCCAGACATCCTCTGGTGAAGAGATTTCTGAAGGCAGCTAAAGCTATCTCAGACCGAGACTGTAGCAGCCCCCAGAGGCCCGTCCCAGCTTGACGTGGAGCTTTGGGAAGGATGAGTGTGGGGAAGTCCCTTCGGGTGCTTCCTGCAGCATTATCACTCGTCGCTGTCGGGGCCATTCTGCCTCTAACTTTGTTACCGGGCCGCCATGACCACCCGGAGCGGAACCCGCCTCCACAGCCAAGACTCAGATGGCTCGAGTGCTGGCAGCCTCCCCCTGGTGGGCCACCATAGTAGCACAGCTCAGTCTCCTCAGCACCAGAAAATGGAAACTCCCAGTTATCCATAGGTTTCCCACTTGGAGAGTGAATTTGGTTGTTAAAGCCCTCATTGAACCTCCATTCGAGTCCCTTAGAGAGGTCTCTCTTTTATGCCTTGACCATTAAGGTCTCTGTTCTCATAGCAATTAACTGGCTGGAGAACCTTGGAACTGGGAACACCCTCAATGGATCCATCCTTATGTATCTTTAAAAAAGACATTGTAGTACTTAGTTTGGATCCTTCCTTTATGCCTAAAGTCAATTCAGTTTTTCACAGGCAAGAGGAGATTGTGCTCCCCTCTTTCTGCCCGCATCCTTCTCATCCCCTGGAGAAGCACTGGCATACACTAGACGTGAGGAGAGCACTTAAAAAAAAAAGTCTGCACAGGTCAGCTAGTTATAGGAACTCCTCTGCCTTCTTGGTAGAGTTTTCCCTGAGAAAGAGAGGATTAAAGGCCTCTAGGACCTCCATTGGCCGATGGATCTCAACAGGTATTGCTGAAGCTTACAAAGCCTCTGATTTGGTTCCCCCTCAGGGTGTGGTTCCCCATTCTACAAGAGGTACAGCAGCATCCTGGGCCTTTACAGCTTGGGCCCCTTATGCTGAAATTTGTAAGGCAGCTACTTGTGCCAGCCTATGTTCCTTAACTAGGCACTATAAAATGCATATCCTCGACTCTGCAGATGCAGTCTTTGGCCGTAGGGTTCTGCAGGGAGTGTTAGAGTAGTGGGTATGACTCACTCTTGTATTGGTTCAGTTTCTCACCACTTCGGGATCTTGGGGCATACTGCTCTTGGAAATTCCTACGAATTCCTGTTCTGCACACCCTAGGAGAAAGGGCAATTGGTTCACTTACCTGTGAATTGCCCTTCTGGTGGGGTGTGCAGAACAGGAACTTGGCCCTCCCTCCTGGTTCTGTTCTGGATAGAGTGATATAGATATAGATATATGTCACCGACAGAAATAAGAAGAGAGTTTTTCTGTTTTATTATCTAATTTTTGTTGAGAAGTTATTGTTACAGCTGTTGGACAACTGGTAAATAGGAGGGATGGACCCTCTCTGCACATGACTAGTTGGATTCCTGAGATTCTGCCTCCTACTGGAGGCGGGGATCATCCATACGAGTTCCTGTTCTGCACACCCCAGCAGAAGGGCAATTCACAGGTAAGTGAACCAATTGCCATTTCTGCTGCCCTGTGATGGGCAATTGGCTCTGTCACACTGCATGGCCAGCACAGGGGGACGGGTACATGAGCAGTTGTTGGGCTGCGGAGGAGGGCATATGCTCCTCCCCCTTCCCTCCTGACAGCTGATGGGGAAGGAGCCCTGGAAGAACATTTTATTTTTATTTACAAATACTTATATCCACCTTCTCTTGCATACAATGGCAGCTCAGGGCGGCTCACAACAGCAACAAAAAACAATAACATTTATAAAAGTCATAAAATACATTTACATTTTAAAAGGGGCAGAAATAAACCCCTCCCCCCCAACACAACCCCCCTATCTGTCTCCCTCTCCAAAGGCCTAGCGGAACAGCCAGGTCTTACACTGTCATCGGAAAGAAGGGAGGTCTGGGGCTAGGTGGACCTTCGACGGGAGGGAATTCCACAGCTTAGGAGCGCCCTCCAAGAACGCCCTCCCCATCGTCACCACCCAGGAAACATGGGGGACTTTGAGTTGGGCGTCCCCGGCCGACCGCAGGGGTCGTACTACGGTCCAGGGCATGAGACGGTCCCGCAAGTAGGCAGGGCCTAGGCCGTTTAGGACTTTATAGCATCCTCTTCCCAGGCTCTCCCTCTCCCCATCAGCTGTCAGTCAAGTGGATCAGGGGAGAGGAGAACCTGGAAAGAGTGGAGGCTCCCCTCCCCCACATCAATCCAACTGACAGCTGGGGGAGCCCAGAGGACCCATGCATTCCCCTCCCCCCACCCCAACAAAAAGCTGATTGTGGAAGGGGAGCCTGGAGTGAGGCAAACACTGCATCCAGTGGCTCATTTGCCCAGGGAGGGGCAGGTATCTTGTGTGGCACTGTGGCTATACCCTCTGTCTCCCAACAGTGGCTAGTCTCAGTTGCCTCAGGGGAGTATGCAGCAGGCTACAATGGAGTCATTCATTTCCTGCTGTCCTCCCCCAGCTTTCAACAGTCACATGTCTTGTACCCCATACAATTCAACTAGTAGCCCATAATGGACATGGCTTTCAAAAATTCAGCCCATTTTTGAAGCCTGCTACACTACTGACCTATCTAAGTAAAGGATATGCTTGCCATGCAAACCCTTTTCAAAAATCACCTCCCCCCACACAGGGGAAGGTGTCACAAAAAGGCTCTGCCTCATGCCAGTTTCCCATGCTTGAGGGATAATATGTGACTGCATTATGCACCTTAAGATTTTGACACAGATAATACCAATAAACAAACACATACAAATCAGAATTAGATTCCTTAGCTTGTGTCTAGCTATTTCAGAACACAAGAAGAAAAGATAAATACGTTTTGTTGAGAGACAGGCTAAAATAAACAAAGAGAAGGAAATAGTTTTGAGGTCATGTTGGCCACAACTTTATCAAATAATTAACTCACATGAAAAATAAAAAACCTGAAACCAGTAATCCAGTGGTTCCCAAACCTTCTGCTTTTGTGACCCCATTGTGAAATTTAACTATAATCTTGCGACCCCAGACAACAACAAAGACATGTTAATATGTCAAATATCATTTAGAATTCTGACCACATTTTCAGATGTCATCACCAAAACCAGGGTCTCTTGAACCACAGACTGGGAACCTCTGAATTAGGTGTACTTTAATTAATTAATTAATTAATTAATTAATTAATTAATATTTATATCCTATCCTCCACTGAAGGCTCAGGGAAACTAACAACATATAAAATACAAAGACAAAAATTATAAAACCAGATATAAAATACCCATAAAATATATCCCAAATTCTAACCCTGCCTGTTACATGCCTGTCCAAATAAAAAAAAAATAGCTGACGTTGCCTCTAGAAGGTACATAGGCTAGGGCTTTGCTGAACCACCAAGGAAAGGGAGGTGACTGAGGGATGTTATTAACTCCCAAGTCACTTGAAATCGTGAAGTGTTGAAATCATGAAGTGTTTTATGTCGACTTAGCTGCTGATGTTGTGAGAAAACATCACATGGGTATTCCTAGGGTCGTCATGATGACAAGTGGTTCCAAACTTGCAATTCACCAGTTGTACCCTATTTATCACCCAATATGTCATAGGCACCCCCCCTCACCCATGTGTGTGTGTGGGGGGGGAGGAGGGGGCATCTGCGCGACTGCCATGGTGGGTGGGGAGGGTACATGCGCGCTCCTGCCTTCCACCCATCACCCACGCACAGAGGCATTGGGGACAACGGAGGTGCCTCGGTGCATGGAGATGGGTGGAGGTGGGTTGGTGACTGTGTAATGAGCTGCCCATGCACCATCCACCCACCGCGGCACCCACCCATCTCCTACGGACTTGCGCCAATTTGAAAAGGACCATAGTGGCCTCCAAAGCCTCATCTAGTGGTGGTTTCTTTTAAGCTGATCCTGAGTATGTATAACTGAGATGGCATGTCCTCTATTTTATTTATTTATTTTATTTATTTACTTAATAAATTTATACCCCGCCGCTCCTGCAAAGCAGCCCGGGGTGGCTTCCAACAAGTAAAAACAATAAAACAATTTAAAACATTTCAACAATAATATTAAAATATTAAAACAGGGCTACATAAATAACAAATCACAATCAGGTGGGGGAGCTAAAAAAACCCTCACCCTCCCCTCCCACCCTCCCCAAGGCCTGGGTGAACAGTCAGGTTTTGCAACTTCGTCAAAATGTCAACAGACTAGGGGCCAGGCAAGCTTCCTCCGGAAGGGTGTTCCAAAGGCGCGGCGCGGCCACCGAGAATGCCCTCTCCATTTTGGCCCCCGCTTAACACCGGGGACCTCCAAGAAGGCACCTCCGGCAGACCGAAGGAGCCACTCTGGGGCGCGGAGGGCGAGGCGGTCCCTGAGGTATGAGGGGC
>QEPC01007485.1:76555-96092 GCA_003113815.1 Sphenodon punctatus
TTATTATTGTTATTGTTATTATTATTAATTAGCATTTATATAAATGCTTATAATAATAATAATTCAATTACATGAATCAGAGAGAGAGCTCATTCGAGTTCTGGTCATTACATCACAAAAAGATAGCAGATAAATTGTTGGAAAAATTCTTTCACCAAAAAGAACATCTCTAACTCTTGTTTAATCTATTGGCAACTAGGGGAAATGGACATAGTTAGCCAGTGGTAAGGGATTCTCATTTCTTCTTTTTTTTTCTTTTGTGCTATCTTTGTCTGTAATACATGTTCCTAATTGGTCAGACTGATATTCTCAGGACTCTTCATCACTTCCTTTTCCTGCTTTTTGTTCCCACAATTCCTCCTTTTTCTCCATACTTGCACACTTACGTGCTCATCCTACCTGTAATGGAGGATGCCTCCAGATGCATGAGAAACACGTAGTCTGTCTTTCTCAGTAAGTGGTAGTTAGCTAGATTCTGATTCTATAGGCTTTCCTATTCTGAATGTTACTTCCCAATAAAGCTTTGTTTACTTGTTTAAACAAATCACCCAGTTCTTTCTCCTTTTTAATTTTTATTTCTTATTGGATGCAAACAGCCTTCCGCTGTATTACTTTGCATTAACTTCCAACATAGAGAGAGTGTCTAAAAAGACATGCAAAAATTATTAGAGGACAGGAAAAGCTTCTATATGAGGACAAACTGAAAAGGCTATGAGGCCGATCCTAAACGTCCCAATATGCCTCATATGCATGTGCAAATTGTGTTTGGTTCACGTGCATCATAGTCCCCATATTCCCCATATAGGGGTACACAGGCTTTGTGGCATGGAGGGGATTGGAACACCTTTTATTGATGGAGTCCGTCCTCCCCGCCCTCCCCCCCCCCCATGTCAACCAGGTTCACAGTCTTGGAGTGCTTCTGGACCCCTTGCTGCACCTGGATTGTCAGGTTGTGGTGGTAGCCAGGAGTGCTTTTCACCAAGTCCATCTGGTAAGGAGGCTGCAGCCTTTTCTTTCTGATTCAGTTCTGGCCACTGTCATCCATGCTTTCCTCACATTGAGGCTAGATTACTGCAACACGTTCTACGTGGGGCTGCCCCTGATGATTGTTTGGAAGCTGCAACTGGTGCAGAATGCAGTGGCTCGCCTTGTTACAGGGGTGAGGGAGCACATTACACCGGTGCTCTGTAGTCTGCACTGGATCCCTATGGCTTTCAGGGCACAATTCATGGTGCTGGTTTTGATGACCTTTAAAGCCCTAAACAGTCTGGGCCCCACACATCTGAGAGACCACCTGTCCTTCCATGCCCCATTGCAGCCCCTTCAATCAGCTGGAAGTGCCTCCCTGTGGGTACCATCTGTTAGCCTTGTTCGTTTGATGAGGGTTCGCAGGGGGACATTCTTGGTGTCTGCCCTGATGCTACAGAAATCTCTTCCTCCAGAGATTTGTTTGAGCCCAAGCCTGAGCATCTTTTGGAGGTGATGTAAGACTTTTCTGCTTGTAGAGGCATTTGGTGGGCAGGGAGAAGGGATGGGGAGCTTGGAGGCTGGATTTGCGGTAGAGTTGTGAGGGGGGGAAGGATGTGGGAAATGGGGAGGTGGTATTGGGTGGGTTTTGTGGGGGATTGTGAGAAGGCTGGGGGTTTCTGTTTTTTTTTTATGCATTGTTTTTTTATATGTTCTATGTTGTGAGCCACCCTGAGACTTTTTTAGGGAAGAGTGTGATAGAAATGTAAATAAATAATGAAAATATTTAGGGAAATATAAACTTCCCAGATTATACAATAATTGTACATTTTTGGATTTCTTTCACTAGTACTGATTTGCATTTGTTTCAATATATTTAAATTGTTTGAGTCTACATTTTAGGTGATTCCTTTAGAAGACCCTAACTGTAAAAGTCACGGGTTCCTTTATAATTATAAATGATGAGCATTTGTTTGTGGCTAATAATCTATCAGTATTATTTTATTAATTTTCAGCTGATCCAAATGTACTATTTTTCGTCTTTAAATCTCCATGGAAAAACTATCATTTTACTCAGAATGTTGTTCAATGAATTTGATTCTGCTGTTTAGGATTATTGTTGAATGTTTGGACAGTCCACTTAAAGTTGCTAAACATTTGTTATTTGTGTAATTTGTGATTCATATTGCAACAGGAACAAAAGTTGCAAATGCACATGTTGGCAAAAGAGGAACATCATAAGAAAATGAATGAAGTTGAGAAGTGCTATGCTACCATCACATGTCAGTTTGGAATGGTAAAAGGAGTTCATGAGAAATTAGAGCAGAATGGTAAATATGACTTAACTTGGGCTTTCAGAAGTAATATATTGTCTTTATATTTTGAGAATATATTGCCTTTATTCTTTTATTTATTTCTTTAAAAAATTCATGGCTTAATGGTAACCTTCCTCGTGGCATTTGAGGACCTCAAACCAGTGGAATTCATGTGGTATTGTTATGGGAAGATACGAAAGGAATTTTGTGTCCATTTGCCTGAAGTCCACAGACACAGCATGTGAATCTATTTGATTTCAGAACTGATTCCTGGGCCTCAGTATTAAACAGTTTGGGCCCAACATATCTTTGAGACTGCTTCCTCCCCTATGTCATGACAGAGTCTTTCTGGGCAAGGAATGGCCTTGACTGTACTTGCCGTATGTCAAGTACAGATGGCAAAGGCACGAGCAGGGGCGTTCTCCGTTGTTACTCCCCAGCTTTGGAACTCATTTCCCCTTGATATCTAAAAGAGCTCGAGCCTGTTCATCCTCTGGAAACAATGCAAACGATTTCTGTTTAGGTGGGCTTTTTTTGACTGGGGATAGATTAGGGGGAGGGCATAAATCCTATTTGTTTTTCTTGATATATATATATTTGTTGTATGTATGTATGATCTGAATCCATGATTTTAGGACAGGGAGGGATAGAAATCCAAACAAATAAATAGCAAATAAACAGTGAGGCTTGTCCTCCACATTGCTGAGCCTTCTTGCAGGGGGCAAAGAATACTAGCCTCCCATTAAAATCAATGAGAGCTGAGGCATCACGCAGAAATGCCAAGTACCTAGCAGGATCAAAACCATAGGTTCGTGGTAGGGAACCTCAGACCTGGGGGCCAAATTCAGCCCATGGATAGTTTTTATTTGGCCTGTGGAATAGGGGACAGATCTGTGGCACAGATCCATTATCTGGAGCCTCTTCCTGAGCACACCTGTTAAGCACCCCTGCCTTCAACTTCTATGTAGTCCTTGGAGCTTGTACTGATTTCCAAAAGGTTCCCTCCCTGCCTTAGGCCCCTTTTCAACAATATGTTTTCAGGTAACTAATAATATCTCAACTTTTTTTCTAATTACATGAAACCCCTAACATGTAAGAAACACGGGTTTGGACACATACCAAACTGGATGTCTATACACATAACACTTGCTATTGTTCCAGTTTCCTAGCATGAGGGCAAACGTTATGTTTGTTCAAGCAAGCCCAGGAACTAGCCATGGAGGGAACTTAGGTTTGCGTGGGGGTTTGTAGCCTGAAACAAATCTGTGGAATTCATCAGGATACCCATGGAGCAGCTGAAAACACTACAACAATGAATATCACTGCCACCCCAGTGAGGATTTGTAAAGTCTAGGGATGCGACTTTGGGCAAAGTCTGGTATCGGTTTTATATCGGTATTGGATCTCCATTTATTTTATCTATCGGTATTGGATCTTTAAAATTGTGGTTTTCGCCATTGACTTCAATGAGGGAAACCACAATGTTAAAAATCTGATAATGTAAAAGAACTGATATTGCTGAGAGTTATTGGTTTTATCAGATTAGAACTGAGAGCACCATTATCGACCAATCTTGGTTCTTGGCAATACCAATAGTCCCATTCCTAGTAAAGCTATTTTTCACCATAGGGGGCTTTTGCTGATTCTTTTTTTCACCAGCAGGGAGTTTTGCCTTGCAATGGGGAGCATATCTTTGTCAACGGTGGGGCTTTGCCAAGACTTTTTTCACCAGCTGGGAACTTTGCTTTGTCACTTTTAGAAGCTACATTTTGGTGCCTCGCTTATTTATGCTGCCGCCTTACGGGCTTTCCCTGTTGGTCAGATTTCATTGGGTGCAGCATAAATATGAATCAGCATAAACAGACAAGAAAGTGCAGAGAACTCTATTATAGAACTACAAGAACATCTTGGAGTATCAGAGAATTTCCTTTCTGATACAAAAGTGTGGGTTCTGAGCCTTAAGGTAATTTATGCTTTTAGTTGCAGCCAATAATCTACTATGATTTTTTTGGATGAGCTCCTATGTATTCCAAGTGGTTTTCAAGGCAGCTGGCAACTGAGTTTGCCCAAGGAGCCAATTGGATAAAGGGCATATCTCAGACAAGAGGAAAATACTCTAGTCCTTTAGCTGGTATTCATCAGTCCAAACAGTGAGCTCCTGTTCAAGGACCAGGAGTTTCCTGGCTCCCAGCCACAAAATTTCACCCTGATGGTTAATCAGTCAGAGACATGGCCCAAATCTGACACAGATTCAGATGTTGGAGGATACCATTGCCAAGATGCTTCTCTAGACAGTCTTGCCTCTACCACGAGCACCTCTGAGGAAAGACATCATGCTTGCTACTTTCAGCTCCTGACTCTCTGCCCCCACACCAATTGGCATAGACTTTGAGCAAGACAGTTTTTGCTCTCTTCTAGCAGGAATAATGTGCTGGGGAAAGGAGAGGAAAGGCAAGAGAATCTGGAGTAGTAGGAGAGATTGTGAAGAGCGAAAGTAGAGTGACAGTCCATGCTGAGGACAGGAACAAGAGCAGCAGTACAAGAGGACTAAGATTTGAATTCAAGGACTTTGAATTGTTTGGGAGGGTGTTGCAGAGCTTGGAGGAACTTTTAGCAGCACTTGTGAACAGGCAGATGGCAGCATTAGAGGCAATTGTTTGAATTTCCCAGTTGCCTGTCCCTCTCGTATTCTCACTACTGGGGAAGTGCAACAGTGAGGAGTCCTTCAGTTTGCCTGTGATGCCGTCCATTCTCCATCTGACTATCTTTGTGGTGCATGTTGACTGATCCACCATAGCAACAGAGTTAACATTCAATAAGACCAAATAATAAACCAAAAAGAATTAAATTGCATCTATTCATGGTAGGTACCAGTGTAGGTAGGTACCAGTGTAGGCTTGCTGCTGGGCATGTCATTATTCAATTGAGGAGCAGAACTGGTGGACCTTTTAGTAACACTTATGTACACACACTAAGAGGCTGATCAAAGGTCTGTGCAGCATGGTTCACCATGTTGATGTGCAAATTGTTCGTGTACATGTGAAGTTGGTCTGCATGTTGTGTGCAGATGGACCATGGACTGGGGCCTAAGCCAACAAAACTTATACTGGTTTAAGCAATCTCTTGTAGTATGGACAAAGAAAACTGACAAAACTTAGGAGATTTGGCTGATACAAGCATTGTGCCTGTGTGTGTGTGAAAGAGAGAGAGAGAGAGAAAGGGTGCTTCCCCCTCACACATGATCCATGGCAGCACACTCAGCTCTATACTGGATTTAGAATTGTTTTTCTGTACAAGTGTTGACACTGAATAGCTGAAGTATGGGTGATTTCAGACATTATGCGGTCCCGATTCACCACAGTGGATTTCCAGTGGTGGGAAACTGAACAACCACCCCCCGTGGTCAAGGAGAGCCCCGAACAGACGTGACGGGATCCGGATCACGGCAGGGAATTGGGCCACCAGACCATAGCCTGGGGCAGTGCAACAGATGTGACGCTGATTCCTGGCCATGGTCAAAACACCCAGAAGGCACCAGGGAGGGGCGGGACACAGACATGGCCGGCTGAGGGCAAACGAAGCCAAAAGTGCCAAAAGGGAACGCCTACACAAGGGAAACAGGAAGGGAGGGGGAAAAGGGAGCACACACGACAGGTACAGAGACAACGAGGGCACAGTGGAACACACAGCACAAACACACGCCCGGGCACACACACACCAAGACAAGAAAGGAAGGGAAGGGGGGACACAGCGGGACAGACAACACGCATGGCACAATGGGCACAGGGGGGAGGGGGGAAGCGGGACAAGGCAGGGGGGGAATGCCCCAGGGGCAGGGCCAGGCACGGGGAATGGCAGTCAGAGCCCCAACAATAGCACAGCCCGCATGGGCACCCCCACAGCTACACAGTCAGTCCCGGAATGGGGGGACCCCGAAATGTCACAGTACAAGCACAGGGGGAGGCCACATGGAACAGGCAGCGGCCCAGGTATGGTCCAGGAGGCACACACAGAGCCCAAGCGCCGGCAAGGGTGCGACGGAGGGGAGGCAGGTGAGCCGGAGACGTGCAGCCGGTCCAAAGGGACAACCCACCCACCCCAGGGGAGGTAGCCGGGAGGTGCAGTCCAGGGGCCCCAGAACCCCGAGGTCACCCAGGCACCCAGGCGGGGGGGGGCAGGGCTGGGGTGCACGAGGGAGCGCAGGCAGACGAGGATGGTCAGCAGCACCCAGGGAAGCCGGGGGGCGCTTCGGAGAGCTGGACCTGGACACCGGAGAAGGCAGCCATGGAGGGGAACAACAGTTGCAGAGGCAGACGGGGGGGCCCAGTGGGGGCCCGGAGCCACAGGCAGGGGCAGCGGAACCCTGGGAAGCAGGCTGCATGGGTGGGACAGCAAGGACGGAGCAGGGAGCAGACCACAGCAGCAGGGCAGAGGTGGGAGCTCACAGCGGGGACAGCAACTGAGGCCTGGAAGACACAGGGGGACTCACAGCTAGCTACAGGGGGCCACGTGGGGGCCAGGGGCCATGTGGCCCATCAGGTGAATGAAGTGCGGCTAATGAAGCATGCCCTGGTGGTACCCCAGCATGGACATGTGGTGGGCAACCAGGTAGTATGCCTCAAATGGATCCTGCATGGAGAGCCCCAACTGCACATCGGAATGGGACCACACACCTGACAGCGCCGCCAGCTCCACTGTGGTGGGCTCCAACAAGCAGAAGTCAGCAGCGGGGGGCCATGGAAGGTGACCGAGCTCCAACAGTCAGTGATAGACCACCCCACGAAAGCGCTGGTACCTACGGGCCCAGTGAACAAAGTAGGACACAGCCAAGGCAGGGCCCCCCTCCGCCAGACAGACTGTGTAGGCAGCCAGGCTGCACACGGAGAGGGCGGACATGATCTCCACCACAGACCACCCCACATGCGAGCACCTCATCTCCAGAATGCACCCATCAGGAAAGGGAACAAGCCCCAGCATCTCAGCATGCAGCCGGCAATTGCGGACACTCACCTCATAGCCAAAGTAACGAAGGCCAGAGCTCAGGCTCGCATAGGCACCCGGCAGGCTGTCTGGGCAGCTCAGGAGCAATTGCACGGCCGGGGTATGCCACAGGTCGCACATGCCCATGGTCTCGTGGAAGGTCCACGTATGGGGGGCCTCATGGGGGCCGGGAGCCAGGAACCCAGTGGAAGCGCAGCCAGCCATGGTCCAGCAAGCCTGGGGGACTGACACCATGGAAAGGGAGTCCCACATTCCCCGGAGGGGTGGGAGGGGACACAGGGGAGCCCCAAGGCCAAGCGATAAGGCCACAGGCCGCAAAAAGGCATGGCAAACAAGCATGGCGTGGGGTGCGGACCAAGCACAGCTGCAAGAACTGAGCACACAGACAGGACAGCTGACACACTAATCAGGCTGGTGAGGACACAATGTTGCCAACAAAGAGAGGTGGGAGGTGATGACAGCAGGAATGCAGCTGCCGCCTGCACGCCTGGGCACACGCTGGTCCGTGTGCAAGGCCCCATGCAGGGACAGCAGGGGCGTCCAATGGGCTGCCCCCGCTGCCCCGGCCCTCCCACCCACCAGGAGCCACCCGGGCCAGCCTGGGGGGGCACCCTAGGCCGACACGGGTGCCGCCACACAGTCGCTGGGTCATGACCCGGGGGTGGGCCTACACGTGGCCCAGGCTATAACGGGGACAGCTGCACCCCACCCGGGCCAGCCGGCACCATGAAGTGAGGCCAGTTAGGCACCTGCGGGATGCACCTAGCGCTTTGTGCCGAGTAGTACCACTCGCACACTGATCAGCTGTGCCTCCTGACTGCAGAGGTGCACCTGGGTACCCACCTGCGGCTTGGCATGGCCCGGAGTGCGGCTAGGGCCCAGAGAGCCCACCACGGCCGCAAGCACTCCCTGGCCTGGCTCAGGGCTCAGCGGGTGTCCGGGGCGGACCGGCAGGCCCTGATTCATGGCCAGAACAGGGAAGCTGTGCTCCGTGAGGGTGCCGGGCACCTCCAATGGCAGAGGGAGACCATGGGGCATGCCAGTGCCACCCAGCTCGCAATTCCTATTGCCTGACAGGTATGGGTCATGGAGTGGGCACAGGGGTGGTGGTCGCAGGTGCTGGCCCAGTGAGACGAGGCCGCCTGGAGAGCACACTTTCAGATGGACAGGCTCACCCTACTGCTGCTTGCGGAGCTGCTCACGCCCTGGCTGGAGTAACAGCACACCCCCATGAGGACCCCCATCCCCATGGTTCTCTCGATGGCCTTTTCCAGCCACCCAAATGCCTCTACCTGCCTGCTTTGGTCCCTGCGCTCCTGCCTCCATTCCAGGCGCACCTCCACCTGGAGCCTCCAGTCCCTTGCCTCTGCCTGTTGCAGGAATTGCGCGGTGGCCGCCTCCATGTGATCTATGGCCACTATTATCCGCTTCCCCTGTTCTGTGGTGGAGCGGACTATGTCCTCTGTGTGGTCCTCCCTCCGGCGCCATACCCGTGCCCGGTGCTCCCTCATCCGTTCCTGCTGCCTGCTTTGGTCCCTGCGCTCCTGCCTCCATTCCAGGCGCACCTCCACCTGGAGCCTCCAGTCCCTTGCCTCTGCCTGTTGCAGGAATTGCGCTGTGGCCGCCTCCATGTGATCTATGGCCACTATTATCCGCTTCCCCTGTTCTGTGGTGGAGCGGACTATGTCCTCTGTGTGGTCCTCCCTCCGGCGCCATACCCGTGCCCGGTGCTCCCTCATCCGTTGTGCAGGGGGCATGGCCCCAGGTTGCTGGGGCCCCTCAGGTTTCTGGGGCCCCTCGGGCTGCCCTGTTGAGTGCACAGATGGTGGTGGTGGTTAGCCACCCTGGCCGGCCGCTCCTGGGTCTCACGGTGCCCCCATTGCCCCTGGCCAGGGACATGGCTGGGGGTGTATGGGTCCCTCCCCCGGGTTGGTGGTTGGCCCCCCCAGCTTTCCCCAGTGCCCCGACCCTCCCCCACCCCCGGCCCACGTGACCCGGGTCCCCCTCCCAGCCTGCCGGCGCACCCCCGCACCCCCGTTCAGTGGTCTGGGGTGGATGGGGCCTACCCCCTGGATGGGCCCCCCTCCTCTCCCCCCACCCCTGGTCCATCTCCCCTCTCACCTGCTCGCTTACCCTCGATGTCTGTCTCCGATCCCTCTGAGGCCAGCCCCTCCATGTAACTGGGGTCCCTCATTGACCACTGGCTGAGGGTGACCAGTGTGCTGGCCTCGGAGTCATCCTGTCCTGCCAGGGGGTGGGGGCTCTTTAGGCTGGTCCTGGGGGGGAGCCTGCTGGTCCCCGAGGTCCCTGGGTGTTCCTCTGGGGGGGTCAGGACCCCTGGGACTGGTTGCCTTCTTGGGGGGCAGCTAGGGGAGGGGGTACATCGGCCCACTCCCTGCCCTGGACCACAGTGCTTCCCACAAGGCGTGGGGGCTACTGTTGAGCCTTTCATGTGCAGTATGCGATCCAGGGCATCATAGTAGGGGGCGGTCCTGGCTCCGTGCCCAGACCACTGGTTGTTGTCCCTAATGGCCTTGTACCCCCTCTTGAGTTCCTTGGCCTTCGATCGGCACTGTGCCATGGTCCTGTGATGCCCCACCACCTCCATTTCCCGCACAATCTCCCGGAACACGTGTTCATTACGCTGATTGAGCATGAACTCCAGTTGATGCTCCAGGGTACCCCAGATGTGGATAAAATCCTGGGTCTCATGGTGCCCCCATTGCCCCCCTCTGTGGTAGGACCGTCTCCCCCGTGGTCCCTCTGGGTCCTCCTCCTCCTGCTCCTCCTCCTCTGCCTGGGTTGCGCCCATCTCCTCCAGGGGCTTGGGCTCCTGGGCCCGTTTCCATGTCTGCGGGACATGGGGGGGTGGTTAGTTGCTGTTCTGCCCCTGTCCCATGGCCCGCCCCCTTCCCCCCGTCCTGCCGGCTAGCCGGCCACCCTCCCCCCCTTGGTGCCCCTGTGCCACCGGGTCCCCTTACCCGTTTCTGGGCTGCCTCCTCCCCCGGCCTGGTCATTGTCCCTGGGGCGGCCTGTCCTGTCCCGGCTGCTGCTGCTGCTGCTGCTGCTGCTGCTGCCGCTGCCGCTGCTGTCCTCCACTTCCTCCATGTGCAGCACGACCTCCTCCTCCTCCGCCTGCACCTCCTCCACCTCCTCCCTTGGTCTCTCGCCCGCCGCTCTCCTCTCCCTTCCACCTCGCTTCATCCCGCCATGTTTCCCTGCTGCTGTCCCCTTTAAATCTCCCTCTGTGGCCTGTGTTGCTGCTGGTTGCCTGGCAGCGACATTGCATGCTTTGTCCCTGGCTGGGAATCATTTTGTTTGCTTCCAGCCACCTGTGGTTGCCGTTCAGACATTACTTTGTATTGTTTCCCGTTGGGAATTGCATTGACCACGCTTTCAGAGGTGGTCCGGGCTGGAGCTCTGGAAGCGTGGTTGATTTTGACCCCTGGTGGGTATTGACTGTGGTGAACATTTGGCGGCCGCTGAACAGATGTTTGGGGCACTTTGGCCCCGCCGCGGGATTGACCGTGGTTCACTGTGGTTGACTGTGATCTCGTAACGTCTGAAAATATCCTATGGGTGATTTCAGACGTTACGGGGCCCGTTGGCCCCATACCAAAATCACCCTATTCATTCCCCACCGGGGTCACCCCGTAACGCCGCAACAGACGTGCCGGGGGGATCCTGGCGGAGAATCTGGGAGGGGGCGGGGCCAGGCTGCGCAGCGCAACATGTGGCAGCACGGCCCGACCCCCTCCACGCTCCCGCCGCCTGCCCTCCGGGGAGACGGGCGGGCGGCGGGGCCAATGAGGCCACCGCGTCGGGCCGGATTCGCCACAGCCCGGGGTCCCGCCGGTGATCCCGGGCCGTGGCGCCCGACCAGACGAGACGCCGGGGTTCACCCCAGCATGGGATTGCATTCGACACGCGGCAGCCTCCGGTCCCCCCGCTTCAGCTGCTCACATGTCGAATGCAATCCCCAGCCGTGGTAACATCTGGGGGGCAACATCCATTTCCCCCAACAGATGTTACACGATCACAGCCACCATGCGGAATTGAGCGTGGTTCACTGTGATATCGTAACGTCTGAAATCACCCTATGACTCTTGTTTGCTACCTGCATATAAAATTTCTATAGAATGATTTAGGAATTTTTAACAATGTTCCAGTTTCACCTCAGTATAATAATGTCACTTAATAATGCTTAATATCCATGACTGAAATATGTAAAGGTACAAGCTAGTTTGTACCTTCCTAACATGTGTGCTAAATATTCATTGTGTGACTACAATCATGAATTTGTGTGTGATCATATCTTTGCATATGCATAGCATTGGATCTCACTTAAGGTTTTTTTTATGCGTCAAGTTTGTGTGCATGCAAAAGGTTGCATTGTTATGTAAACCTTCGTTTAAAAACCTCACATTTGCTTAATCCTTACAAAATGCAAATATAGGAAAATATTTTTAAAAGAAAAAAGCCAGTCTGCTAAACCGTGAAGATTAGTAATTTTTAAAACCTTTATCTGGTTTTTTAGCTTTACATAGAGTAGGTTTGTGATATGTTCTTTGTATTTCCAATGGATTAAGCTATTCCTCATTTTCATGTTGTTTGAAAAATAACTGTGCTTAATATTTAAAACAAAGATAAGAAATATGTTTTATTATTATTATTTTATCACAGTAAAACCACAGTACAGTGGTTGTTTTTAAAAGAGATGCTACTCTGCATGGCCACCCAGGAGCCACGCATCCAACCACCCATCTGAAGGTGAAGCAGGTGGATGAGCAGTCCTGTGAGATACGCTGCACCCGCTCATGGCCACGCACAGAGCAGTGCTGAGAAATCCGGAGTGCTCCATGCAGGGCAAGCCAAATAAGCTTTATGGCAACGGGAAGCCACAGAGCCACTGCTTGTATGAACTGGGGCAGCCAGCCACACCAACAGACTGGTCTGCTGCTCATAGGCACTTTGGTCAGGGGGCACAGCCTTAGCAAGTCACAAGAATTGGCCAGGAGCACTGGGAAGCCTGGGTTCCCTAGCACTCACGCTGGGAACATGTCAATTGCAAAGGCCAGCTCAGGGCACTTCCCCTTCCCCCATGATCCATGGCAGTGGTAGTGTGTGGTGGCTTGCCCCCGTTGCTGGGGTAGCCATGCTGGGAGCCACCTGTTTGAATTCCTTCCCTCCCACTTCACCTGAGTAGGTGCTCTGTGACGAACACCCCCTCCTCCCCACTCCCATTGCCTTGCTCATTTAAAAACACCCAGTGGTTCTTCTATGCAGAAGGCTTGTTTTTATAATTGAATGGAAAATGGCTCAAGTAGTTATATAATTTGAAATATGTAATAAACATATTTAATCATATTATTTATAGATGTTTATCTGTGTTTGTAAACATCTGGGAAATATTTAATATATAAGTGCTTCTGTTCAACAAGATTATATATTCCACAGTCTAACTGAACTGTTCTTTTACTGCAGAGAAAATTAATTTTTGCTGCAGTATATACTAGTGATAATCACTATGCATATCACTTGTAAATTTCAAACATGAAACTGCAGTCTATAGAGAAGTCATGTAGAAAGGATTGGAGGTCATATATTGAACAAGAAACGGCTTTGTATTTCCAAACTACTGATTTTAATCTGTTTCTCTCAGATATGCAAACAATTGCTAGATATTAATCTTTTTTACATAGTGTAGTATTTTGCACATCACCATATGATTAGAAATGTACTTTAGAAAAATAATTGTCACACAAATACCCTTTATTAGGTTACTGTATTTGGAAACCTACCTAAACTGGAAATTTGTGGCCAAATTGTGCCCTTCTTAAGATTTTAGCAATGGGATCTTTATAACAAATTGTTGTATAGTGGAAATTCCCTCCTCCAACCCGCTTCATCTCTTTTTCTAATGGAACCCAGCATGTTTAGCCTTGACAGGTCCCAATATATGAGATATTATGAGTATGACTTTTTTATATATAGGAAAATTACTTGGGGTCATTTAAAGATGTATCTTAAATTTGTTACACACCTCTCTATTTTCAAAATCTCTCTTTCTTCCATGATAATGTTACTAAGGCGACTGTAAGCCTGATTATCCTGAATAAGAAGAATTTTTTAATCAATCCCTTGAATTTCACATGCCACTTCACATGTCAGCAGGGTGGATAAAAATTATGCTTTTTAAAAAGAATTAAAAATCAGATTTTAGAATTTAAATTATAATGACTTTTTCTTTTAAAAAATAAATCTGTTTGAAATTGAATCTAAATTTTATAAAAATACATTATGATATTAAATTATTATAATCATATTCTGAACCCACAGAAATGAGTTGAAGGCAGGTTTTGTATATAAAGAAAAATTATCAGGGGGAAGAAACTTTCTTTGAGGTCTAAATATAGCACAATAGCTCCTGTACTGTATTAAAGGCTTGTTTCTGTAAGGAAATCAGGGGCTGTGCTGCAGGGTGTAAGAGATGGGCAAAGTCATCTGAGTGCAAGAACAAAGTTGTTGAGATCTGTTTGTTCAGTGTCCAGATTAGAACACATCATCACAGATCTCAGCAAGATCACCCCCAGAGCATATTTGGGTGGTCTCATTTTCCCTACCTGATTTCTGAGTGGCTCAGTTCCCAAATTATGAACACTTATGTCTTCAAACCCACCCAGGTAACTTACTCCCCAGCTCGTGGAAAAACACTGATGATCTTCCCTATGACTTTTATTCCAGTTACCATCCTAACACACCATGACACAAATCATGGACAAAAAGTTAATTATATCTTCCTACAGTCTTCTCTTCCTCCTCCCCTGACTCCGCTGTCTCTGCTCTCAACGCCTCTCTCTCCTCCACACTTGACTCCCATGCCCCTCTCTCTTCCCGCCCTGCCTTCTCCCACAACCCCCGTCCTTGGCTCACCCCTAGTATCCGCCACCTCCGTTCTTGCACTCGTGCTGCTGAACGACTCTGGCGCAAATCCCATTCTCACGCTGACTTCCTTCACTTCAAATTCTGTCTCTCCACCCTTACTTCTGCTATCTCCCTTGCTAGACAACACTACTATGCCTCCCGCATTGAGTCCTGTTCTCGGGACCCTCGCCGCCTGTTCTCTACCTTTGACTCCCTCCTCAAGCCTCCCTGTCCTCCCCCTCCTTCTTCCCTTTCTGCTCAGGATCTTGCCTCCTTCTTCACCTCCAAGATAGACAAGATCCGCCTCGACATCGCTTCCCACTCCTCTCTTCCCACTCCCACCCCTCTCCCTCCTCCCCCTCCTTCTCTCATGTCCTCCTTCTCCCCTGCCTCCCTTAAGGAAATCTCCTCTCTGCTCTCCTCCTCCAACCCTTCCACTTGCCCCCTTGATCCCATTCCTTCCCGCCTCCTCACCTCCATTACTCCCACTGTCGCCCCTTCCTTCCTGCACATCATCAACCTCTCCCTCTCTACTGGCTCTTTCCCTTCTGCCTTCAAACATGCCACAGTCTCTCCTATTCTCAAAAAGTCCACTCTTGACCCCTCTGACCCTTCTAGCTATCGTCCTGTCTCACTCCTTCCTTTTGCTTCCAAGCTGCTTGAACGTGTTGTCTACTCCCGCTGCCTTGACTTCCTATCCTCCAACTCCTCCCTTGACCCCCTCCAATCTGGCTTCCGCCCCCTTCATTCTACTGAAACTGCTCTCGCTAAGATCACCAACGATCTTCTGGTGGCTAAATCTAAACGTCTCTATTCCATTCTTGTCCTCCTTGATCTCTCTGCTGCCTTCGATACTGTTGACCACTCACTCTTGCTGGATTCCCTTCACTCCCTTGGCTTTTGTGGCTCTGTCCATAACTGGTTCTCCTCCTACCTCTCTGACCGCTCCTTTAATGTGTCTCTCTCCAACTCCACCTCCTCCTCCTTCCCCCTCTCAGTTGGTGTTCCTCAAGGCTCTGTTCTTGGCCCTCTCCTCTTCTCGATCTATACCTCATCCTTAGGCAAACTCATTGCCTCCCATGGCTTCCAATACCACCTCTATGCTGATGACACTCAACTCTATCTCTCTACTCCCTCTCTCTCTCCCTCTGTTCAAGCTCGTCTCATCAACTGTCTCTCTGACATCTCTACCTGGATGTCTCAACGTCAACTCAAACTCAACATGGCTAAAACTGAACTCCTTATCTTCCCCCCTCATCCTTCCTCTCCTTCCTCACTGTCAATAACTATTGATGGAGTCACCATCCTGCCTGTCCCCCAAGCCCGTAGCCTAGGCTTCATCTTTGACTCAGCCCTTTCTTTTAAACCCTACATTGACTCTGTTGCTAAATCCTGTCGCTTCTCCCTCCATAACATTGCTAAGATTCGCCCTTTTCTCTCTGTCTCGTCTGCCAAAACTCTTGTTCATGCTCTGGTCATCTCTCGCCTCGATTACTGTAACCTCCTTCTCACTGGCCTTCCCCGGTCTCACCTTTCTCCCCTCATCTCTGTCCAAAACTCTGCTGCCAGGGTCATCTACCTCGCCAGTCGCTTCGACCATGTGCAGCCCCTCCTCTCTTCGCTTCACTGGCTTCCCCTTCCTGAACGAATCCTGCACAAGCTCCTAGTCTTCACCTATAAAGCTCTTCACAACCTTGCTCCCCCCTACCTCTCTGCACTTATCGCCCTCCATACTCCAGCCCGTGCACTTCGCTCCTCCTCTGTCCCTTCTCTCACCCTTCCACGCCTTCCCTGCTCCCCTAAGCGCCTTCGTCCCTTCTCACTTGCTGCCCCCCATGCCTGGAACTCCCTCCCTGTCCACATCCGCCTTGCCCCCTCCCTTCATACCTTCAAATCTCTCCTTAAAACTCACCTCTTTCGCTCTGCTCTGTCTGACTCTTTATCCTGCTGAGCCACTATTCCTATACCTACGATCGGTTTACCCTTATCCTTGCAACATGGACCTGCCTGCTGTCATTCTCATCGTAACCAAGCCAAGTACGTGCACTTGAGACCTCGCATCTTCATGAATGTTAGACCCCTTGTCTCTCCCTCTGTTCCCCTTCCTAAGTCTCTCCCCCAGCTCCTGTCTCTCAGATTGTAAGCCCTAGGGGCAGGGACTGTGTCTATTTTATTACTTTGTAAAGTGCCAGGTACACTGCTGGCACTATATAAATGTTTGTTAATAATAATAATAATAATAATAATAATAATAATAATAATAATAATAAATAACCATTCTTCTTCAAGAGCTTCCCCACATACACAGAGAAGCTAGTTAGGTGCCGTGCAGCATCAAGACTGGGCAGATTATCCAAGCAGCTTTTAGTTGGGGAGTGGAGAGGTGATGTCACTAGAGGCTCTATAAATACTGTTCTGCTCCTGCCACTCCAGTCCTTTCTCCACTGCAAAGGAGATTGGGCAATCATAATAGCTCTTTGTCTTTAAATCATTCACCTTAAAAAAAGAGAGAGAAAGAAAGAGAGAGACATCACCAAGAGAGCAGGGAGTACTACCCCATCACTCTAGCTTTCTCTCTTCTTGGTTCATGGCACAGAAGGGCTTCAAGTGGACATGGACTGCTCCGCAGAACTACCTGACTCCAATGCCCACAACAAGTGTCTGTTTTGCCTTGGGGCTGAACACAACACAGCTCTCTGTCCAGTTTGCTGCTTGTTTAAATCCCGCACCAGGAAAGAAAGAGTGCATAAACTGGTGGAGCATCTGACAGAGTCAACAATGGGTAATTTCAGATGTTACACGGTCCGGACTGACCACAGTGGATCCCCAGTGGTGGTGAACTGAACAACACCCCCAGCCCCATGGTCAAGGAGAGCCCCAAACAGACATGACGGGAGCGGGACCACGACAGGGAATCAGGCCGCCAGACCACGGCCTGGGGCAGCGCAACAGACGTGACACTGATTCCCGGCCGTGGTCAAAACACCCAGAAGGCGGGAGACAGACATGGCCGGCTGAGGGCAAACGAAGCCAGAAGCGCCCACAGGAAATGCCCACACATGGGAAACAGGAAGGGAGGGGAAAGGGAGAGGAGTCGCCGAGGTACCACACACAACAGGCACAGAGACATCGAGGGCACAGACGTCCGGACGTGCACATACCCGCACGGGAAAGGAAGGGAAGGGTGCACACAGCAGGACAGACAACACACACGGCACAACGGGCACAGGGGGGAGGGGGGCAGCGGGACAGGGAAGGGGGGGAATGGGCCAGGGGCAGGACCGGGCATGGGGAATGGCAGTCAGACCCTCAACAACAGCACAGCCCACACGGGCACCCCAACAGCTACACAGTCAGTCCTGGAATGGGGGGAAACCAAAAGGTTGGGGTACAGGCACAGGAGGAGGCCACACGGAACAGGCAGTGGCCCGGGCATGGTCCAGGAAGCACACACGGACCCCGAGCTCCGGCGAGGGGGCGATGGAGGGGAGGCAGGAGAGCCGGAGCCGGGCAGCCGGTCCAAAGGCACAAACACCCCCCCCCCAGGAGGATGCCGGGAGGTGCGGTCCGGGGGCCCCAGAACCCCAAGGTCACACAGTCATCCGGGGGGGGGGGCTGGAGGGAGCGCAAATGGATGAGGACGGTCAGCAGCATCCAGAGGAGCTGGGGAATGGTTCAGAGAGCAGCACACAGACACTGGAGATGGCAGCCATGGAGGGGAACACCGGTTGCAGAGGCAGATGGGGGGGGGCCCAGAGGGGGCCCGGAGCCACAGGCAGGGGCAGCGGAACCCCGGGAAGCAGACAGCACAGCAGCATGGCTGGGACATCAAGGAGGGAGCAGGCAACAGACCACAGCATCAGGGCAGAGGCGAGAGCTCACAGCGGGGCCAGCAACTGGGGCTGGGAAGGCACAGGGGGACTCAGCCAGCGGCTGGGGGCCACTAAGGGACCAGGGGCTGGGTGGCCTGCCAGGTGAATGAAGTGCGGTCAATGGAGCATACCCCAGCACGAACATGTGGTGGGTGACCAGGTAGTATGCCTTGAACGGATCCTGCATGGAGAGCCTCAACTGCACATCGGAATGGGATCACACACCTGACAGTGCCACCAGCTCCACTGCGGAGGGCTACGACAAGCAGGAGTCAGCAGCAGGGTGCCACGGGAGGTGACCCAGCTCCAACAGCCGGTGATACACCGCCCCACAAGAGTGCTGGTACCCATGGGCCCCGTGAACACAGCCAAAGTAGGACATGGCCAGGGCAGGGCCCACCTCCGCCAGGCAGACCGTGTAGGCAGCCAGGCTGCGCACAGAGAGGGCAGACATGGTCTCCACTGCAGACCACCCCACATGCAAGCACCTCATCTCCGGAATGCACCCATCGGGAAAGGAAGCAGCCCCAATGTCTCAGCATGTAGCTGGCAGTCGTGGGCGCTAGCCTCATAGCCAAAGTAATGAAGACCAGAGCTCAGGCTCGCATAGGCACCCAACAGGCTGTCCGGCAGCTCAGGAGCAATTGCACGGTCGCACAGGGCCATGGTCTTGTGGAAGGTCCACATATGGGGGGCCCCATGGAGGCTGGGAGCCGGGAGTCTGGTGGAAGCGCAGCCAGCCATGGTCCAGCAAGCCAGGAACACTGACACCATGGACAGGGGGGTCCACATTCCCTGGAGGGGTGGGAGGGGACATGGTGGAGCCCCAAGGCCAAGCGATAAGGCCACGGACCACAACAAGGCATGGCAACAGAGCGAGGCATGGGCTGTGGACCCCACACAGCTACAGGAACCGAGGACACAGACAGGACAGCCGACACACTAATCAGCCCAGCAAGGACACAATGATGCCAGCACAGAGGGGTGGGAGGTGATGACAGAAGAAGTGCAGCTGCCGCCAGCACGCCCGGACGCACGCTGGTCCATGCACAAGGCCCCATACAGGGATAGCAGGTGCTCCCAATCGGATGCCCCCAGCACCCCGGCCCACCCGCCCTGCTGGAGGCAGCCGGGATAGCTTAGAGGGGGCCGCCCTGGGGCTACACGGGTGCCCTCACCCAGTTGCTGGGTTGCGAACCGGGGGCAGGGCACCACATGCCCCAGGCTATAACGGGGCCGGCTGCATCCCACCTGGGGAAGAAGGCACCATGCAGTGAGACTGGTTGGGTGCCTGCGGGATGCACCTAGCGCTCTGTGCTGAGTGGTACCATTCGCACACCAATCAGCTGCGCATCCTGACCGCAGAGTTGCACCTGGGCTCCCGCCTGTGGGTTAGCTTGGCCTGGAGTGCTGCAAGGGCCTGGGGAGTCTACCACGGCTGCAGGCGCTCCCTGGCCC
>QEPC01007485.1:106385-116990 GCA_003113815.1 Sphenodon punctatus
CTCGCCTCGCCTCTGGGTCTTACTCTGTTCTTTTTGAAAACAAAAATCCAGGGTGGGTGGGGGGGTGTCCCCCCTTCCACCCACGCAGCCTGGACTCGGGGAGGGTTTTTTTAAAAAAAACTTTTGGGCTGGGGCTTTAAGTTTTTTTTACATTGCAGCCATTTTTAAATGGCTGCAATGTAAAAAAATCCGGTACCCCGAAATCCGGTACAGGGTCTGGATTACCGGGTCGAATCCGATAATGCCGGTACGCCCGTTACCGGCATTATCGGATACCGGATTCTACCGGTTTCCCACCCCTAGTGTGTATAGACAACCATTTATTTACAGACTTAAAGTTGAAGAGAAGTGGAAGAGAAACAGTTAACAGCTCCTGCACCTGCAACCTTAAACAGACACCACACGATGCCCAAAGCCCAGCATTTCAGGGGTTCCCTGAAATAATGGGTATTTTCAGACGTTACGAGATCACAGTCAACCACAGTGAACCACGGTCAATCCCGCAGCGGGGCCAAAACGCCCTGAACGTCTGGGTATTTGCAGGACAGTGGCCCAGTGCCAGTCAAAGGCCAAGGAGCTCAAGAGGGGGGTACAAGGCCATCCAGGACAACAACTGGCGGTCCGGACATGGAGCCTGGACCGCCCCCTACTATGATGCCCTGGACTGCATCCTTCACATGAAGGGGTCCATAGTCACCCCGCGCCTCATGGGGAGCACCATGGTCCAGGGCAGGGAACAGGCTGAGGTACCCCCTCCCCTTGCGGCCACCATGTAGTCAAGCCGGGCTGCGAGGCTCCTCCAGCGCTGCTTGAAGGCCCTCTCGACCACGGTCCTGCTTGCACACAGGCAAGTATTGTAGAGTGCCTCCACTGGGTTCCTGGCGACCGGATACACCTTCATCAGCCAGCGGGTAAGTGGGTAGGCTGGGTCTCCCAGGATGTATGGGGGCATCATCACCCCCTCGATCTGGGTCATCCCCATGTCCGTGAAGTCTCCACGGTACATCCGGGCATAGAAGGGGACATGGTCATGATCGGGGCATTGTGACTGTGACCAGAGTGGCCTGTGAAAATGTCTATGAACTGACCCCGGTGGTCCATGACCACCTGCAGCTGCAGGGAGTGGTACCCGTGTCTGTTGACATATTCCGAGGCCTCCCCAGTGGATGGACGGAGGATCTCTATGCGGATGCCATCCATGGCACCCATGCAGTTGGGGAACCCCCCAGCCGCAAAGCCGGCCATCACGGCCTCCTGGTCCACCAGCTGGATCACTCGGTCCAGGAGCATGCCCTCCACCGCCTTGCAGATGTCCCGCAGGATCCTGGCGATGGTGCTCACCCCAACACTGAAGTGCTGCACGACGGAGCGGCAGGAGTCGGATGTTGCGAGGGCCCAGACCCCGATGGCCACCCGCTGGGTCATGGGTATAGGGGCACACATGGGGGTGGCCTGCCACTCCAGTCAGGGCATTAGCAGCTCCGCGAGCTGCAGGAGGACACGCATGTCAATCCAAAAGTGCAGTCTCCAGGTGGTCTCGTCCCATTGGGCAAGGGTCATGGCCCACCACCCCTGTGCCCACTCCGTGACCCATACCCGCTGGTCTATGGGCATTGCGAGCAGGGCTGCTTGCCCCATTGTCTCCCTCCACCACTGGAGCCGGCCGGCCACCTCACGGACCGCCGCAGCCCGGCCCCAGGTGCGGAGGAGGCCCAGTCGGGCCGCCCTGGACATCTGCTGGGCCCTGAGGTGGGCCAGGGAGTGCCTGCGCCCGTGGTGGGCTCTCTGGGCCGTTGCAGCACCCCTGGCCATGCACACGTGCATCTGGGTGGCCAGGTACACCTCTGCGGTCTGGATGTGCAGGAGGTCTGTGTGGGCGCGGTACCACTCCGCACCCACAGCCTGGTGCATCCCACAGATGTCCAACCGGCCCAGATCCATGGTGACAGGTGACCCGGGTGGGTTGGGGCCACACCTGGTGTAGATTGGGAATGGTGTAGCCCCCCCCCCCGGTCGCGCCCTGCCATCTGGCCTAGGAGCCCTGGGTCACCCTGGACGTCCCCCCATACCGGCGGCCCCGCCTCCTGCAGGGCCAGTGGGCCGGGGAGGCTGTGGGTGGCCCACTGCCCGCACATGCCTTCCTGCCAGGGGGCATTGCACTGGGTCCTGCCCTGGGGCGGGCGTGTGCAGGCAGCAGCTGCATTCCTGCTGTCATCACCTCCCACTTCTCTGTATCGGCTGCCTCCTGTCCTGGGTGCCCTGATTAGTGTGTAAGCTGCCCTGTCTGTGTGCTCTGTTCCAGCAACTGGGCTGTGTCTGCACCCCATGCCTCGCTCTGTATCCGTACAATGTTGCGGCCTGTGGCCTTATTGCTTGGCTTTGGAGCTCCCTGGCTTCCTCTCCCATCCCTCCAGGGATAGTTGGGCCCCCCTTTCATTTTGTTTAATCTCAGGCGCTTGCTGAACCATGGCTGGCCGCGCTTCCCCTGAGCTCATGGGCCCAAGCACCCCGGGTGCCCCACGTAGCTGGACCTTCCACGAGACCATGGCCCTGTGTGACCTGTGGCATTCTCCAGCCGTGCAATTGCTCCTGAGTTGCCCAGACAGCCTCGTAGGTGCCTATGAGAGTATGAGCTCCGGGTTTCAGTACTATGGCCATGTGGCGAGCGCCCGCGATTGCTGGCTGCATGTGGAGGTGCTGGGCCTGTGTCCCTTTCCCGATGGGCGCATCCCAGAGATGAGGTGCTCACATGTGAGGTGGTCGGCTGCAGAGACCATGTCTGCCCTCTCTATGTGCAGCCTGTCTGGCTACACAGCCTGCCTGTTGGCGGGGGGCCCTGCCCTGGCTGTGTCCTTCTTTGGCTGTGTTCATGGGGTGCGAGGTTACCAGCAGCCCCGCAGGGTGATCTATCACTGCCTGCTGGAGCTGGGTCACCTTTTGTGGCCCCCACCTGCAGACTATGGCCTGTCGGAGCCCTCTGAAGTGGAGGTGGTGGCACTGGCCAGTGTGTGGTCCTGATCCGATGTGCAGGTGGGGCTCTCCACCCAGAATCCCTTTGAGGCATACTACCTGGTTGCCCACCACATGTATGTGCTGGGGTACCATCAGGGCATGCTTCAGTGGCCCCACTTCGTGCACCTGGCGGGCCACCCAGCCCCGGGCCCCTTCGTGGCCCCCTGCAGCTGGCTGTGAGGCCCTCCATGCCTTCCTGGCCCTGGATACTGGCCCTGGCAAGTTCTCCCACCTCCGCCCTGGTGCCGTGTGTCACTGTCCCTTCCCTCCCTGATGTTCCTGGCTTGCTGCTGTGCTGGCTGTGTCTTCGGGTTCTGCTGCCCCTGCCTGTGGATCTGGGCCTCGTCCATGGGTTCCCCCCCCATCCGCCTCTGCAACAGGTGTTCCCCTCCGTGACTGCCTTCTCCTGCGGCTGTGTCCTGAACTGTGTACCGGCACCCGGCGGCCCAGGTGCCGCTGTCTTTCATGTTCTGGCCTTGCTCCCTCCTGTGCCCGCCCCCCCCGGGTGCCTGTGTGACTGTGGGGTTACGAGGCCCCTGAACTGGGGTTATGAGGCCCCTGAACTGGGGCTCCGGGCGCCCTCCCGGGGTGTGTGTGTGCATGTTGCTGGACCAGCTGCCCTGCTCCTCATCTCTGTCATGCCACCATCCCATCCATCGCACCCTGGACGGCACATGGGATCCCTGTCAACCTCCTGGACTGTTTCCAGTCTTATCCCCAGTCCGTGGGGCCTCCCCCTGTGCCTGTGCTGTGCCCTTGGATTTCTCCCCATTCCGGGACTGCCTGTGTTACTGTGGGGGTGCCTGGGCGGGCTGTTTTGTTGTGGGGGTTCTGTTTGCCATTCCCCTTGTCCTGCCCCGGGCCCGGGGTCGACTCCCTCCCCCGTTCCCTGCCCCTACCCCCTTCCTCCCCCCTGTGCCCGATGTGCCATGTGTATTGTCTGTCCCATTGTGTGCCCCCTTCCCTTCCTTTCCCGTGCGGGTGTGTGTGTGCCTGGGCGTGTGTTTGTGCTGTGTGTTCCGCTGTGAGCTCATTTTACCTTTGCCTGTTGTGTGCGCTGCCCTGGTGACTCTCTTCCCTCTTCCCCCTCCCTTCCCATTTCCCTTGTGTGGGCATGCGCTTTTGGCACCTTTGGCTTTGTTTGCCCTCAGCCGGCCATGTCTGTGTCCTGCCCCTCCACGGTGCCTTCTGGGTGTTTTGACCACGGCCGGAAATCGGCATTACGTCTGTTACACTGCCCTGGCCCAGGATCTGCCGGGCCGATTCCCTGCCATGGTCCCGATCCCATTACGTCTGTTTGGTGCCTTCTTTGACCACAGGGGGTGGTCACTGTGGTGACTCGAGACCGCGTAACATCTGAAATCACCCAGTGTCTCTGTCTGAAGTCTATCCCTCATATTCAAGCTCCCAACCTTCCTGAACCAGCATTTCCCCCCGTCCTCTGCCCAAACTAGTGCTTCTCCTTCAGCCACACCCCTGCTTTATCTCTTTCCATTACCTTAACAAAAGGGCTTTATGATCCTGCATGGTCCACCAGCCTATAACCAATGAGGTTTATGTTCCAAGTGGGTTGGATATCAGAGCTCACCATCTCCAAGATCATAGCATGACTCTTAGGGTGCTTTTATTTATTTATTTAATTTATTTATATTTATAATTCTACCCTACCCCTCTCACAGAAACAACTCGGCACGGCTTACAAATTCAAAAAATAAAACAAGAATCATAATATAAATATAAATACAAATGTATAAAAACAACAGTATAAAAACACACTAAAACACCAAACATTGCACATAAAATGAAGATACTCTCCACCCAACCCAACTAACCCATCCCACTCTCCCTCACCGAACACCTGGTGGAAGAGCCAGGTCTTACAGTTTTGTCGGAAGGTGAGAAGATTCGGGCTGAGGCCAACCTCCACCGGGAGGGAATTCCAGAGCGATGGCGCAGCCACTGAGAACACCCTCCTGTCCATCCGAACCTGCCAATAACTCGGGACTTTCAGGAGGATGCCCCCAGACGACCACAGAGGCCGCTCAGCGGGTGAGGTGATTGCTCTGTTAAGCAGGACCTTCGCCATGAAGGACTTTATAGGTCAATACCTTGAATTGGGTCCGGAAAACAATAGGTAGCCACTCAGTGAAGTGCTTGGTGTACAGGTGTTATATGCTTCCTGCAGTCTGCTTCAGTAAGGAGACAGGCCGCTGCATTCTGCATTAGCTGCAGCTCCTGAACCGTCACCCCATGTAGAGCACATTGCAATAGTCTAGCCTCGAGGTGACGAACACATGGATGATAGTTGCAAGATTAGAGTCCAAGACATATGGGCGGAGCCTTTTCACCAGATGTAATTGGTGAAAGGTGCCCCTGGTCACAGCCAACATCTGGGAATCCAGGCATAGCTGTGAATTCAGGAGCACCCCCAGGTTCTGCACAGATGGAGCCAAAGGAGAACAGATACCCCCAATAATGGGGGAAAACTCCTCACCCAGATCACCAGTCCTGCCAACTAACATCACCTCTGTCTTATTGGGATTGAGGTTCAATCGGCGTGACCTCATTAAATCTCCCACAGCGGCCAAGCACCGAGACCGCAACAAGACAGCAGGGTCTGGGTTGAATGAAAATGACAAATACAGCTGGGTGTCAACCCCCCCCCAGCTGCATACGACCTCCTTTTAGATGGACACAGAGGCTACCTGCCCCTAGAGCTGCTCCGAGGGTGCACCACCGCATCTGCCTGTTTCCAGCCCTGCCTGGGTCTGCTTTAGATGGACCTGGCTAGTTTCCTGGCCCGCAGTCTGCCTGAGCGGCACCCTCCCCCTGGCTCACAGTCTGCCCCAGTGGCGCCCTCCCTGCACATCATAAAGTTGCAGGCAATAGCCCGATGCTCTAGGCTGGTGCCTGCAACTCTATAATGTTTTCTGGGGCAACGGCCAGCCAAGAGTGGATATGCAGCATGGGTTTGCCCATCAGACAGATAGTAGCTGCACTTTTGGATGGTGGCCCTGGTTTGGCTGGCCTGCTCCATCTGCGGAGCTCCGGGATGTTCCAGAGCACCGCTGGTGGGGCTGCCCCCTGCTTTGCTTGCACATCTGGTGGGGCTCTTTGAAATGACCGGCCAACCTGAGGATGAAGTGGGCTGACCAGGGCAGAACTAGAGCTGCCATCCCTCTAAAAACACCATTTGAACCAGGAATCCCAGCCACCATTAAAAACAAACAGATAAAGAATAACTGTGGACTTACTCAAAATGATGTGTAAATCCTGATAAGAATATATAGATTTCTATAAAATATTTCCTTAACCCGAATATATTATTTACATGATAGCAGCCCTATATAAAATTGCACTCCTTTCTGAAAATAATAGACAGACAAAACTGCAGTGTAGGATGTATTTTAAAATGGTCAGTCCCAACAGTTCATTGTAAATAAATAACTCTCATGTATAGATCAAACATGTAATTCTGCTTCATTTCAACTAGAAACTCTTAATTGATTGACTCAGATAGTGCCATGATATATAAAAAATGGCATATAATTCAAGAAAAGTAGTTTTTGCACATTTAAGAGAAAAGCATATGTTCTAACTGGCATCTGAACCTTCTCTCCTTGCATATTTTGAGCAGGTTTTGGGGGTAGGGGTAGGGGGAGAAGAGTGAAAATCATTTATTTATTTATGTATTTATTTATTTATTCCCTGCCCTATCCTGCCCCAGGCAGCTCAGAGTGGTTTAGTTTCAACCAGTTCTGCAATTTAGAAGGTTGCTTCTTGTAGATCACTTCTGGCAGTTTTGGGGTTAGGATTATGCAGTGGATTGCCTTGCGTTTTACTATAATCAAGTACCCATGACTTCATTGCACCAAATAATCCTAAATTCTGCAGCCTGGGAAACTAAATTCTGCAAGTTCCCATGAACATAAAATGTGTATAATGTCTTTATTTGCATAATTATGCAATTTTATTTCTGCAAATTTACTTCCCACGATGAACTCACCCAGCAATAGACAAACCTACTTTGTCCTCAACCCTATACTACCTCAGCAACACACAACCACAATCTGCAAAAAAAGGCAATAAATAACACCCCCAACACACATTCTCAGCACAAAAAGGGCCCCCTCCCCCACATACCCTAGCAACATCCCCTTCCCCACTACATACAACAGGCTGCCTGCTCCTGTCATGGAAGAGAACAGAAGATGTTTTTAAACAACCACACGATACCATTTTGAAATCATTCTTCCTGACTTGTCTAAATGACATAATTGTCATAATCAGTCCGGTTGTGACATTGGGTATTTTCAGACGTTATGAGATCACGCTCAACCACAGTGAACCACGCTCAATCCCGCAGCGGGGCCAAAGAGCCCTGAATGTCTGTTCGGCACGCGCTAGATGTTCATCACGCTCAATACCCACATGGGGTCAATTTCAACCACGCTTCCCAGGCTAGCCGGGGGAATATCCCGGGAAGCGTGGTCAAACAGAACCCCACCGGGAACCAACAAAAAGTAACATCTGGATGCCAACCCCCGGGCGGAAGCAAAGGAAACGAGCTGCAGCCGGGGCCAAGGCATGCAGCGTCGCTGCCGGGCAACCAGGAACAACACAACCACCAGAGAGAGATTTAAAGCGAAATCAGCAGCAAGCTAGCGTGGCGGGATGGAGCGAGGAGGGAGGCGGAAGAGAGCGGAGGGAGAGAAAGCGAGAGTGGCGGTGCAGGAGGCGGAGGAGGTGGAGGCAGGGGCAGCGATGGAGGTGGAAGGGGCACAGGCGGAGGAGGGGGGCACGTGGGTGCAGCCGACCAGGGAGGTGGCCCAGGGACAACATCCACAGCTGCACGCGGGACGTGACGCCCCGGGGACAGCAGCCGGAATGGGCCCGGAGGGACCGCCCAGGAAATGGGTAAGGGGAACCAAGGGAAGGGGGACAGGGACCACAGGGGCCCCCCCGGGGGGGGCAGAGCAGGCCCAGGGGACCAAGAGGGTGGCCAGGGGAGCCCCGCGAGGGGGCCCCACTGGCACCCAACCAACCACTCCCCTCCTACTGTCCCCACAGACACGGAAAAAGGCCCGGGTGGATGAGCCCCCGGAGGATACCGGCCCTGCGCGGGCGGAGGCCCACCCGGAGGAGGAGGAGGAGCAGGAGGAGGAGCAGGAGCAGGAGGAGGAACAGCAGTAGGGACGCCGGAAGAAGGTGTACCACCGAGGGGGCCAGTGGGGCCTCCAGGAGACCAGGGACTTCATCCGCATCTGGGGGACACTGGAGTACCAGCTAGAGCTCGCCATCAACCAGCAAAACGAGCTATGTCAAACCGGGACATAGTGCGGGACATGGAGGCGGAAGGGCATCAGCGCACAGTGGCACAGTGCCACTCCAAGGCCAAGGAACTCAAGAGGGGGTACAAGGCCATCCGGGACAACAACAGGCGGTCCAGACACGGGGCCCGGACTGCCCCCTACTATGATGCCCTAGACCGCATCCTACATATGAAGGGGTCCATAGTTGCCCCACAACTTGTGGGGAGCGCTGTAGTCCAGGGCAGGGAAAGGGATGAGGTACCCCCTCCCCTTGCCGCCCGCCCGCCAGACACGAGCTCCGGGGCCCCGGACCCCCAGGAGGAGGGCCCTGGGACCGTAGGCACCAGCAGGCCCCCCCCCCGGCAGCAGCCCCGATAGCACCCAACCCCGGGCTGGCCCAGCGGAGTCCGAGGCCGGCACCCTCACCACCCTCAGCCAGTGGTCCCTGGGGGAGCACTCCCACATCGAGGCTCCGGCCTCCGAGGGCTCTGAGATGGATACCGAGGGTAAGCAACCCTCCAGGGGAGGGGAGGGACCAGGACCAGGTGGGCATGGCCCAGGGGAGGTTGTGTGGGGGCAGGGGGCACCCCAGGCCATGCCTCAGCTCCCCCCGGTGAGGCAGGAGGGGGCCCAATGGAAGGGCCCACAAACACCCACCCCATCACCCACATCTCCCTCCCTCGCCCGCAGGACACGGGACACCCCGGGAATGGACCCAGGAGATGGAGCAGGCAGCTGCTGAAGAGCCCAGACAGCAGGTGCCGGAACCAGATGAGGCAGCCGGGCCAGGAGGCAAGGCACCCCGGGGTGCAGGGCGTGGGTCCGTGGGCGGGCGGTGGGGATGGGAGGGGCTGGGGTCAGGGGGTGGGGAGGGGCCAGGAGGGGGGCCCGAGGGGCCCCTGCCCCATCCTGGGCAGAGGACAGGGGCATCCGCTGACCCACCCTCCCGTTCCCACAGGGCAACCCCCACATACGGCGTCTCCATGGCCCGTGGCCCCAGCGCAGCGCATGCGGGAGTACCGGGCATGGGTCCGCAGGCAGAGGGAGGAACAGGCACAGGACATCGTCCAGAAAGTGGAGGAACAGGGGGAGCGGATGATCGAGGCCGTGGCCCGCATGGAGGCGGCCATCGAGAGGTCCCTGGAGCGGGCAGAGGAGAGGGACAAGAGGCTCCAGGCCGAGGTGCGCCTGGAACGGAGGTGGGAGCGCAGGGAGCACAGCAGACAGGAGGAGGTGTTCGGGGGCCTCAGGCAGGACATCCAGGACATGGTGTGGGAGCACTCAGCCAAAATGGACCGCTCCCACGACATCGGGACCTCTCTGCGCCTATGTGCTGGCAGGCGCACCCCTGGGCACCCCGCCTGCCCAGGTCCCAATTCCGGGCCCCTCGGCGCCCCTGGTCCCCGCCCAGGCGCCCCAGCTGCCCCCACGGCCCCAGGGGCCGTGCATGTGCCTCCCGGTGACCCCAGCGCTCAGGAGGGTGCAGCCCCTCCAGGGAATGGCCAGGGCCCCGGGCACCCTCTCCCCCCACCCACCCGCCCCCCTGCCAGGCCAGGAACCGGCCCAGGACACTGCAGGGGACACGGACAGAGGGGGGAGGAGAGCTTCCAGAGCTCCATGGGCCCCAGCGGGCACTCACGGGGACGGTCAAGGAAGCGAGGGGGGATGGGGGGAAGGTGGGGAAGGGGGAGGGCAACATGATGGGGGGTCACGGAAGGACACAGGGAGACAGAGGTGGGGTGGCGGGAACGGGTGATTGTGTGCACTGTGTTGGAAATAAAGGCTGCGGTCTGTGGTGCAGCTTGCGCTCCAGTTTGTGGGGGACCGGCCTGGGGGCCCAACTGTGCAGGGTCATGCCCAAGGAACCAGAGGTGGGGCCCTCGGGGGTGGGAATCCCCTCACAATGGGCCCCCCCGGGCGATATGGCTCGCCAGGGCGTTGCGGATACGCTTGGCGTAACGGTACTCCTGGGGGTTCTCTGCGTTCATGTACAGGGGCACAGGACCGGGGGGCCGGTGGGGCTCAGGGTACTCCAGGGCCACCCCCTCGGTTTTGCAGACATTGTGGAGCATGCAGCAGGCACCGATCACCAGGGCAGAGGTCGAGACGGTGTAATCCAGGCACCTGGCCACACTTCTCCAGCGCTGCTTGAGGGCCCCGAAGGCACGCTCCACCACGGTCCGGCTGGAACACAGGCGGGTATTGTATAACACCTCTGCTGGGGTGCTCGGGACAGGGTAGACCTTCATCAGCCAGCGGGTGAGGGGGTAGGCAGGGTCCC
>QEPC01007485.1:119278-154708 GCA_003113815.1 Sphenodon punctatus
TCCTGCATTGGCCCCACCTGGTTCACCAGGTGGGGCACCCTGGCCCTGGGCCCGCGGTGGCCCCCAGCGGCAGCCTGTAACAACTACAGCTCCTCCCGGCCCCCCCGGTGTCGTGCCCCCATGTGGGCTCGGGCCCCAGTCTGCCTGCTCCTGCCCTGCTGTCTCGGCCGTGGTGTGCTCCTGCCTGCTTCGTGGGGCACTGCTGCCCCTGCCTGTGGCCCTGGGCCCCCTCCAGCCCCCCCCACCCCGGTTGGCTGTCCCGGTGGCTGGGTGCGGCACTCTGTGTGGCCCCTCGGCCCGCCCGTGTGCAGCTTCCGGTCTGCTCCCGCCTGGCCTGGCACCTGCTGCACCCCCCCCCTCTTGGGTGCTTGTGTGACCTGGGGGTCCGGGCGCCCACGGACTGCACCATGTTCCTTCCCCGGGTGGGGGGTGGGTGGGTGTCGCTGGACCTGCATCAGGGCTCCTCCGGACCTGGCTGCCCTCCATCTGCCCCTCTGTGACTGTGGGGCCACCTTTCTCCTCCGGGACCCTCTCCGCCGGGCTCTCTGTGCATTGCGGGCCCCCATCGTGCCTTGTTCCGGGGGTCCCAGCCCCCCCTTTCCAAGACTGGCAATGTTGCTGTGGGGATGCCTATCTGGACTGGGGTGCTGCGGGGGTGGGGGTTGCTGATGCCTCTGCCCTGCCCTGCCCCTTAGAGGTGCCCCCCCTCGTCCCTCCCATTGTTCCCTGTGTCTTTTCCCGGGCGCCCCTGCCCCCCTTCCCGACCTTTCCCTTGTGTGTGTGCTTGTGTGTGTGCCCGGGCGTGTGGTCTTTTATTTATTTATTTATTTATTTATTTATACAAATTTATATCCTGCCCCTCCTGCAATGCAGTGTGTCCCGCTGCGGGTCCGCTGTGTGCGTGCGTGCTGTGTGTGGTACCTGCCAGCCTGTTCTCCCTCTTCGTCCTCCCTTCCCGTTTCCCTTGTGTGGGCATTCCCTTGTGTGCCTTTTGACTTCGTTTGCCCTTAGGTGGCCATGTCTGTGTCCCCGACCCCGCCCCTGCCCGGTGCCTTCTGGGAGTTTTGACCACGGCTGGGGATCGGCGTCACGTCTGTTGTGCTGCCCCGGTCCGTGATGGGTCAGCCCGGTTCCCGGCCGTGGTCCCGGTCCCGTCACGTCTGTTTGGGGCTTTTATTCACCCCGGGGCGTGGTTGTTTTGTTCGCCCCCACTGGGGATTCACTGTGGTGAACCGGCCGCCCGTAACGTCTGAAATCACCCATTATATTAGGGTATTCCATTCTTGGTTGTCTAAATGATTATAATGTTCTATGCCTGACTGGTACCAAAGTTTAAAGTGAGCAGTCAAACCACTCTGGAGTTAAAAGTTAGCAGAGTTTAAAGTGAGCTCTGTAAAGCCACTCTGGAGTTTAAAGTGAGTGATCACTGTAGTGATCTACCTGCACAGATGGTAAAAATAACTGTTGTGTAGTGTTCTGTATTTATAACGTTCTCATGAATGATATGGTTATACCATTACTCTGGGAAGGAGCAGGACCATTAGTGCTCAGCTCTTTATGTATTGGTACGTAGGCTGATTATGTTCAGGGGTTTGATATGGTTGTACCATTGCTCTGGAGAAGAACAAGACCACCTGCCAGTCGTTTTATGTATTTGTGTGTATTGTTTGTTTTGCTTTACTTGTTGTAATTTGTCTCAGGCCAGGGCGAAAGTCAGTGCCTTAATAAATAAACTAAACTATAACGTTTTCATAAAACATTAAAAAGTTGTTTTACAAAAACGTTCTAAAACCCAGAAGCAAACTGGAAGTGTCAACATTTTTAACATTCCAGCTGTATAGACCATCACTTTTATAGTGACATAAAGACCGCTAGAATATTATAAATGTATCTTCTAAAAACAGCCAGGGATAGGCCCTTTTTAAACAGATGGAGGGGTGGGGGGGATCAGTGTGTGGCAGGTGGAGCGCCAGTATGGGGGGAAGGGTGCAGATGGGTGCACACCCATCTCCATCCTCTGCCACCCATCTAAACGCAAGAAACTACCGGGCTTTTTGCTTGTTGTTCTCTGTGTGAGAGATGGGTGAGTTGCGGGAGCACACACACACATGCCCCCCCCACCTGTCGCGGTGGGGGGGGCATGCGGTGTTTACACGGGCGGCACCCACACATATGCATGCAGCAGACCTGTGTGTGCATGTGTGGGTCCATCTTGTGTAAAAAGGACCACAGTCTAGAGGCCAGCTCCTCCTGTCTGCCCAGTGCTTGATTTGTAAATATAAATCAATTGTCAGGGCCCAAGCCTGCCCCAGAAGCCACACCCCATCCCCAGAAGCCACACTTCCCACCCAGAGCTTCAGGAATTAAGCTCTAATCTCCATCTGGAAACCCAGCCACTGGACCACCCTGATCAAACAATATTCAGTTGAATATAAAGAAGGAGGTCTTGTGATTTAACCTATACAATGACCAGTTCAGGGATTGGGGAAAGAAAGACATTAATGAAAACCAAATAAACAATTTGTTTGTTTGTCTTTTGTTTCCAACCCTGAAAGTGCCAATATTGGCCTATTTCTGGGCTTTCACATTTTGGTTTGAACTGTCCTACTGGGACATATCCTCGACCTGATCTTCGACTCTGGCCTTGAGGCGGGGGGTCCGGTTGTGGGGGAGGTGACAGCGGTGCCCTTGTCGTGGACGGACCATTACCTCCTTCAGGCCGGTCTTTTAGCGCGCCCCCTCCAGAAGGGGAAGGGACCAGTTAGGATGGTCCGCCCTCGGAGGCTGATGGAACCCCAGCGGTTCCAGGAGGTCCTGAGGGAGCTTACCCTGGATGTGGACGGTCACTCTGTGGATGAGCTGGTCCGGCATTGGAACATCTTGCTGGAGGAGGCCATTGACAGGGTGGCTCCGAGGCGCCTTCTGCCTCGGTCTCGTCACCGCAGGACCCCTTGGTTTACTGAGGGGCTGCGGTGTATGAAGCGTGTGGGCAGGAGGCTAGAGCGACGCTGGCGTCGGACTCGGTCTGTCTCCGATCGTCTTCTCCATAGGGCCCATTTGCGGTCCTATGTGGAGGCTGTGAGGACGGCGAGGAAGGAATTCCTCGCCGTCCTCATAGCGTCTGCGAAGTCGCGTCCAGCGGAGCTGTTTCGGGTGGTGCGGGGGCTGGTTAGTCCGGCCTCCCTCCGCCTGGATGGGGACTTGTCCCGGGCCCGCTGTGAGGAGTTTGTCATCTACTTCGCAGACAAGATTGCTCGGATTCAGGCCGATTTCGACGCTGGGTTGATAGCAGTAGGGGAAGAGCGCGGGGGGGCGGAGGGTCCGTCTGGTCCATCTTTATGGGGTGAGTTTCAGGAAGTGACGCCAGCCGATGTGGTGGATGTCCTGGGGTCTGTGAGGGCCACGTGTTGTCAACTAGATCCATGCCCGTCCTGGTTAATAAAAGCTTCCGGGGAGACGTTGGGGACGGTGCTGGCGAGGGTGGTGAATGCGTCCCTTCGGCAGGGGAGGTTGTCGCCTTGCTTAAAAGAGGCTGTGGTGCGCCCCCTGCTGAAAAAACCATCGTTGGACGTAGACGCGCTCGCCAGCTACCGACCTGTCTCTAACCTTCCCTTTTTAGGGAAGGTTATTGAGCGGGCAGTGGCGCTCCAGCTCCAGGGTCATCTAGATAATATCGGGCTCCTTGACCCGTTTCAATCTGGGTTCCGCCCCGGCTATGGCACCGAGACGGCGTTGGTGGCCTTGGTGGACGACCTCCGCCGGGAGATGGATGCGGGATGTTCGACATTTCTCATCCTGCTCGATCTCTCGGCCGCTTTTGACACCGTGGACCATGGGCTGCTGTTGAGACGACTGCGTGACCGGGGGGGTCTGGACGGGACTGTTCTTGAATGGTTCCGTTCATTCCTCTCGGGGAGGAGCCAGCGGGTGGTGTTGGGGGAGGAAACATCGAGCCCCCGCGCCTTACCGTGTGGCGTTCCGCAGGGATCGATCTTGTCTCCATTATTATTTAACATCTATATGCAGCCCTTGGGGGAGGTCGTGAGAGGGTTCGGGGTGCGATGTCACCAGTATGCTGATGATACTCAGCTGTACCTCTCGTTTTCTACCGACCCAGACCCTGCTGTCTCGGTGCTATCCCAATGTTTGGAGGCCGTGGCGGATTGGATGCGGCGGAGCAGACTGAAGCTCAACCCAGATAAGACGGAGGTGATGGTGGTGGGGAGGGCGAAGGGGGTGGTGGCCCCCCTGATTGGGGGGGTTTGCCCCCCTGTAGCTCAGCAGGTCCGGAGTCTGGGGGTCATATTGGACGCAGACCTGCGGCTGGAGCGGCAGGTGGAGGCAGTCGCTAAGGCTGCCTTCCGCCAGCTTTATCTGGTACGTAGGCTGCGTCCGTATGTCTCTGGCCCGGACCTGGCCTCCCTCATCCATGCCTTCGTCACCTCGCGGCTCGACTACTGTAACGCGCTCTACGTGGGGCTTCCCTTGTTCTTGGCCCGGAGGCTGCAGCTGGTGCAGAATGCGGCGGCCCGTCTTCTTACGGGGACGGGTCGCCGGGAGCACATTACACCGGTGCTCCGAGCGCTGCACTGGCTGCCGATAGTGTGCCGGGCCAAGTTCAAGGTCCTAGTAATGATCTATAAAGCCCTATACGGCCTTGGCCCCTCTTACCTTAGGGACCGCCTCGCCCTTCGCGCCCCGGAACGACTCCTGCGGTCTGCCGGGGGTGCCCTCCTGGAGGTCCCCCGTGTTAAGCGGGGGGCCACGATGGAGCGGGCATTCTCGGTGGTAGGGCCGCGGCTGTGGAACTCCCTTCCGGAGGAAGCTCGCCTGGCCCCAAGCCTTTTGACATTTCGGCGAAACTGTAAGACCTGGCTGTTTGCCCAGGCCTTTGGGAGGGAGGGGGGGGGGGGTGATTTTTAATCCCCCACCTTTATATTTATTTATGATCATATGTTGCCCTGTTTTATTGATATGTTTTATATTTGTATTTTAAATGTTTTAAACTGTTTTTATTGTTGTTAACCGCCCCGAGCTGCATTGCAGGATGGGGTGGTATAAAAATCTATTAAATAAATAAATAAATAAATAAAAAACATTTCCTGGGGCTTAGCATGCCTCTTGAATTTAATTGCAGGAATGAGCTCTGTGGAGAAACCCTCCTGGCTAGATCGCCCCTTGGGTTCCTCCCTGACCCAAGGCAAGGCACTCTGCCAGACCATATAAGGAAAACCCAATATCCAGATCATATAAGGATATGCACTCACCTTAGCCCATCTGACTGACCACACCTTACATACCTTACCAAAGAAGGAACCCTAGGTCAGATAACCTAGCTGATTGGCCACCTTGAACAGGGTCACCTGTGGCTGTGGGACAATAGCTGAGATACTAGTGTTGCCCTTTAAGAAAGGCTAGTGAATTTCCAGTCACACAGACCTCATGGCCAGCCGGTAGCTGTGCTGGACTAACCTGCAACACCCAGCTTTCTCCATCCAGCTGGGAAAGAACCAAACCCTGTAGAGCTAAGATATCCACGCTTACCATGCAAAGAAAGATACTGTGAGTAATTCCATCTATTCAGAGAAGCAGGGTTGCGGATGGTTTAAGCTTAGATATGCTCTAAACAGGTTATCATACCTGCTTGTATTTGACTGTATTTGCTCACAAGTTCAATGCCTTTCCCTACCTTTTCGTATTCTTGTAAATTGGTTAACTTAGCTAGTAAAAACTATAAGTCTTGATTTCTTTAATCAAGAGTGCTGGTGTGTGTGCTGTGACCCAAAATGCTTCCCAAGTTTGGCTTATGCTGAGAAAGCAATCTCTAATAAGGAGCTGGGTTTGGGCTTCCAGAGCAGCCCTTAACGCCAGAAGCTCGTAGCTCTGGTGGTGGCAGCAAAACCTGAGTGTTATGGTGATGGGCACACAGTGAGGGAGGGGGCTAGGAGTAGAGCACCCCCTCCCTTCTGGACCCATTATGCTATTATGCCAAATTGTGCCATTATGCCAAATAATATATTTGGGTTAAGGACCCATTAAGCCTCCAGAAAAAGGGAGGAGGGTATCTGTCCATGTAAAAGGATACCCACCCACCGTGCCAGCACACCCATCCCCCCACCCACCGCCATCCATGTAAAAATGGCCATTATTTCAGATCTGAGGGACTCGTCTAAAAGTCCTCCCTCCTACCACAATAGTTTACAATTCATATAGAAAAATGTTTCACTGAATCGCAAACTTGAGGAATCACTGGTGTAGGGGGACATCTGAAGGAGACATGGAAAGAAACCCAATGCCACATACACAGAAAAGATCAGGGGTAGGTATAGATAGGATGGAATGGGCCCTATTGCAGAAGCTGGAACAGGAATCCCCATTCCTCTCCCAACAGCAGGAGATGCAGCTGCACCAGCAAATGTGGGGGGCCTTGTGAAACTGCAGCACCTACAATTAGAACTACACCCTTGGGTAGGCTGGTGTGTGTCCTGCACCTCAGTTATAACTTGCTCATCACAAGGCTGAAAGGGGACCCTGAGTGTTCAAGTTAGGGCTTCTTTAATCTATTTGGTGACCTGAACTAGCCCCAGAATCTGGTGAGGGACAGAATCTGAACTACTCTGTCTTAGTTATAGGGCAAGAATGAACTTCCCTCCACTCCATACTAGATTCATTTCAAGCTGTTTTTAGGGAGGTAACCAGAATAACTAAGTTCTTCTTATTCTTTGTGAGATTGTCCATATTGCTCCCATGTTAGATGTGAGCAGACCTCTTGACCCATAATTGGGTAACTTTGAGCATAAGTAACTTTTGGGGTCAATGCAAGTGCAATAAGTCTTCTCAAGTTTAATTTAATTATTTATTTAAATTTTTACTCTGCCCTTCCTGCCAACAGCAGCTCAGGGCAGCTTACAATATCAAAATATAAAATACAAATAGAAAACAACCAAAAATATAAAATACCGCACAACCCTACACCCCCCGACCCCTTCCCATCCCAACCTCCCGAACTCCTAACTCACCCCTAACACCTCACAACACCCCTCTCCCCATACCTCACCTGCCAAATTCCCTCATGAATAAAACAGTTTTGCACTGCCTCCTAAAGGCACTCAAGCCCGGACATAAATGAACCTCCCAGGGGAAGGAATTCCACAGCTGCACAGCAATGGCTGAGAATACCCTCCTTGTCATTGAGAACAGGTTAAAAAATGGTACCTCCAGACAGGCATCCCCGGCCGACTTCAAAGTCTGTGATGGGACATTGTAGACCAGTCGATCTGCCAGATAAGTGGATCCCAAGCTGCTTAGGGCTTTAAAAGTCAAAACATCACCTTGAGTTGTGCTTGAGTTCTTCCTATCAAGAATATATATGGAACTTGAAGGTCCCAACCATCCCCCTGGCCCTGTTCCCTTTTACTGCCTATTGTGTGGGATTATCCAGCTGTCTGTGAATTGCATCTAAATGGGGAAGGTACATGTTCAGGGCATCTGTCAGATCCATTAGATTGTATCTGTCCAATGTGCAGCTGCCATAGATACTGGGTAAGATTAAGGCAATATCTGGCAGAGAAGACTCAATGTGATTACCAAAATTCCTTAGACTACCCCTTAGCTCCTCTGTAGCTCTAGAAACAGTTCAAATGCTTAGGTGGACGCATCCTCCTCCTGAACGACACTGTTTACAGCTAGTCTTGACAGCTTGTTTTAGCCAGTATTGTAGCATAGGTTTCATTCTCAGCACTTTATTATTTTTGTTTTTAGCTGTTATAGTTGACAAATTTCTTTTCAAGCATTTGATGATAATCATTTATCAGACGTTTGAATGGAAACTTGAGAAAACTGATGCCTGAAAGAGATGGACAGACAGACACAGGGTGATTTCAGACGTTACGGCAGCCTGAATTGACCATGGGCCATGGGGTGGTTCGGACCAGGGGCGGGGGTCAAGGAGTGGGCGAACAGACGTTCCCCGTTCCCCCCATCCGTGGGGAACGAGACACCACGGCCCGTGATCAATTCAGGCGGCCGTAATGTCTGTTGGCTCACCCAACCGCGGAGGGGGCGGGCTGTGCAGTGTTGCGTGTGGCCGCACGGCCCCACCCCCTGTGCGTCTCTGTCAGCCCGCCCCTCAGCATGATGGGCAGGAAGTGCGACCTATCCGGCCGCACCGCCCACCCGGGACCGTGAAGGTGAACCCTGACCGTGGTGAAGGGTGAGTAAACAGACGTGACGAACCCTTCACCACGGCTGTGGTGGCATTTGACCATGCTTCGTTACCTCCGGGTGGTGAGAGGTAACGAAGCGTGGTCAATGCAACCATGGCCCGTGTTTGACTGTGGTGAACATCTGGATGAACACAAATAGACATTCACCGCAGTTCACCACGGCCCGCGTTTCACTGTGGTTGTGGCGGGGTGAATATTCACTCTGTCACGTCTGAAATCACCCACAGTAATACTACCCATAGCTTGAAAAATATTCCAAAGACCTAGTACCCATAGGACCAAATTTAGAGCAGGAGGGTAATATAAAAAGTTAATAAGGCGAGATCCAGAGTCTCAATTACTTTTCATAGCTTTCTCAAGCAGCAGTGTGAAACTGACATTTCTCCTAAATTTTTACAATGCAGCTGTCTTGGAATTGCCAAGTGCATGGCATTGGGTGAAAACAGACATGACACGAACTCCACTTTAATTCTGCTTTAAGATTTCTTATGCATGTTGCAGGGTTTCATAGGGCACCAATACAGCCCTGTAACATGCATAAGAAATGTTAAAGCAGAGTTAAAGTGGAGTTAGCATCATGTCTGTTTTCACCCATTATTGAAGAAAGCTCTATGAAGACAATTATAAGAAGCAGCTTAAGCACTACATCTGTTTAATATTTACTTCATATTTGGAAGGCTAAGCTTTCAGGCTGATGGTTGAAAAGATAATATTTGTTTTTTACTTTAATATTTTGCATAAATTGATGGCTATGGGGCCCCTTCATTTGCTAAGGAAAACTTCCAGATTGCCATTGGGGACTGGGTTTTTCTAGATGTTATTTTTTACTGTTTTCTCTAGAACTTGTCCAAAGTGTACTTGAGCATACTTCTCCCCAAGATATTAATTTATGTAAGAGGATTTTCATATCATGGGAATAAAGAGGACTGATCTACTATTCATCATAGGGTATTTCCTATACATAACAGTAAATCTTGAATTTTAGAAAACATAAAATATCAGACCCATTAAAACCATTTGCACCTGCTTGGCCACTGGGTTTTGTAAAATCACAAAATCTGTAATTATTTCCTACAGACCATAAATGCATTATGATGCCATAGAAATTTTGGCATAATAGTCCTTTCCATTTCTACAAAGTCTCTCAGTCCTCTGAAATTAAATTTTGAAAGTTTGCTTTGTTTCTTCCTTAACAGAACCTTCCAATTACAAATTAAGGGAAGTTATATACATTTTTAATGTGAAAAGATTGAAACATCATATTTAGACTGCAAAATATAACATTTCCAAACTAACCATATTCTTTGACAGTTTTCAAGCTAAACACTTAGGGAACAGCCACATGAGACGTTACCTCGAGTTGGGAAGCCTTACCCCAATTTGGGCACCATTGCCACGATATTCAGTTGCTCGTGTGCCTGGTGGCCACCAGATGTTCACTCTGCCCCAGGGCAGGGCAGCAGGGCATAGGAGCCTTACCCAAAGTGGGGTAAGGTTGCCCAACTCTAGGTAGTGTGCCACCGCTTGTGGACCTGGTCCCTGTCTGCCTCACCCTACAGCAAGGTCTGTCACGGGGCTTTAAGTGGTGGGCGCTGCCATGTCACAGCCAGGGTGGCAGAGTGGGCGGGCCTGGGGAGGGTGGGTGGGATGGGACTGGGTGCCTACACATGTGACCGGCACCTTGGCCCACCACAGGACATGACAAGACGTGCAACAGTGGCCCACCAGCCTGCCCAGTTTCCCTGTGTGAGGAAGGCATCAACTGCCCTGGTCTCCATACTGGCCCCAAAGCGTGGCGGCTGTAATTGTCTGCCTAGGGTGCATGGGGGATCAGGCCCTCCTGGCTCATGTGACTTCACCCTTACTTTCAGATCACTGTAGACTTATTTTTATACAGAAAAATGTATACTGAAAATGAATTAATTTAAATTAGTATAAGTTAATAGCTAAAGTTCATGAATATACCTCTATATTTGTGAAATTCAACTGCAAGATAATCTTCATTTTTACTTTACACTGTTATATGATTTTGTCCAGAACAGTTAAACCACTGGACTGTGATAAGATGGAATTCCAATTTTGTGGAGAAAAGTTAAACAGACCAAACTTAGTTGCTAGATAAAACTATTACAATTCTGAATGCTTGGTTCACCACTATGGCATCATGAAGAATTCTTGATACTATCTGTGAACAGCATTCATAACCTCTGCTATTTGTCTGAGTAAACGTCAGAGCACTCAAGGAGAGAGCGATATTAAACAGACTACCCCGTACTAGAAAGGGAGGGGTGGGGGAGAAAGGGGCACAATATTTATGACTCCAGGAACTATAAGTTGTAATTTAATGAGATCAAAGCATTTACTATTTATTTGCTGCACTAGCAGCTTTAAATAAACTAGTTAGAAAACAGGCAATGCATAAAAGTACAGGATATTTTAAGATTACAATGTCTATAAAATCAAAGACATTTTAAATTGAAAATCATGTTATAGAGGTATCTAATAATAAATTAATTTAGCATTCTCTTGAGATGAAGTAATTAATGTTACAGGGAAAGCAAGAATCCCCAAAATTTATTGTCAGTTCCTGTTCTTGCCAGATATTCACTGCTCTTCCTTTTTCGTTACTGTTCCCAGGAGTACACAGCAGTAGTTGTTGGTAGAATTGTTAGTTCTCTACTCATCTTGGATGACTGAATTTAGAAACTTCCTGCTAAGATCAACTACAATGTAACATATTGTCTACTTACTGCCAGTACTTTTGTAACAGAGAAAGGCAGTAGCTATAGTTTTTCAACCTTGCTTATAAAATAAATAAGCTAGTATAAACAAATACATATTATACATTTATTTACTAAATAAATAGTATAAATAAATATTAAATATAAAATACATGTACATTTATGTATTAAATAAATAGTATAAATAAGCTAATATAAATAAATAAGTTTTATAAAACTACAGGAAAAAATAACATAAATAACAGTTTACAGTGAAAATGCATCAAACCATCAAATGAGATTAAAATATAAGATGCCATTTCTTTTTATTTTGTATTACTTAATTTCATTTTATTAGTCATGCTTCCATTCAATTTGTTTAGAAAGGGCATGAGTTAGGACAGTATAAGAGATTTGTCTTTGTTTTGAGTTGCAATGCTGATACTGGATGAACTATTTATGTATGTTTCCTGTGTTAAGGAACTAAAGAAAGTAACTACAGACTTGATAAGGTCCAAGGTCACATGTCAGTACAGAGTGGGAGAAGAAAGCATCAATCTTACAGCAAAAGAACAGGAGTTACAAAAACTACAACAAAAAATCATAATGGTATTTCATTAAATGTCAACATTTGTCAGCTTACATTTCCTATTACATATTTATAAAAGAAGAGCTATACTGTTTTTTTAATTATACATTTTATGACAACCAAATATATTTCATGGCAAAATTCTTTCAAATACTACATTTGCTGGATAACTAAATTTAAAGTATCATTGGTTGCAATAAAGCAGCAAAGCTCCTGCACAGGGCTGCATACAGGTGACACATGTGCAAACTGCATGCAAATCCCACGCAAACCACATGCAAGTTGTGTTTCAGGCCCCAGTTGCACTTGCACGTGCACAACCCACACAATTCCTGTGTGGTTTCCTCTGTCTTCTCCACACAGGGGATCCTCGCTGTGTGTGGGAGTTCTGGATCGTGCCCATTATTTCTTTGAAAAAGATTAATTTAAGCAGGCAGCTTCAGGTGATGACATAAGAACACATTTCAACATAATGTTGTTCGGTAACAAAAATGCTATTATTGAATAATAAATGTATACTATATAATATTCATACACTGATGTTCATTTTAATTTTTAAGGAGACAGAAATAAGTAAAAGAATCAGTGAAGAAAATATGCACATTAAAGATGAAAAACAGGTGAATTGTTAATACAATATTTTCATTTGAAACTAATAAAGCATACTTGTAGAAACGATATTTAGGATTTACAAAAAAAATAAGCTAGACTTTTAAAACTAATTGTACTTTGTTTTTCAGAAGTGTTCTCTACATTAAATAATTCAATAGGACAAAATAAATTGATTTATAAATCTATTTTTCAATATTGTATTTATTAGTCTTCCTTGCTTTCTTTGTATTCAGGTGAGAGAAACTTGGGCCCTTTTTACACAGATGCTCTAACACCCATAAAATGGGTGTTACATTTTATTATACATGTTGCAGGGTACCACTGCAGCCAGTCACCATGGGCCCTGTGCACACATGATGCCTCCACCCAGTTCCTCTGGGTGGAGTTGGGTGTTGGCCGGTGGGTGGGGAGCATTTCCCTGGGTGGAGATGGGTGGGGGTGTCTGTGTAAACGTCACTTTTGGTGAGTGTTTGTTCCCGGTCAACACCCCATCTCCACCCAGAGGAACTGGATGGAGGCATCATGTGTGCACAGGGCCCATGGTGATTGGCTGCAGTGGTGCCCTGCAACATGTATAATAAATGTAACACCCATTTTATGGGTGTTAGAGCGTCTGTGTAAAAAGGGCCTTGGTGTACTGATGAAAATTATTTTGAATAAACATATATTTATTTATTAAAGATGTTCAATAAGGGTTATAAAATACCTGCTCCCTCCTTCTACCTGTTGGCATCTAACAAATTACTTGCATTTCAACCAGCTAGAATTGAGATCAGGTGCTAAGCATCCCAATAAAGTACTCTAGAAACAAATGCCATTGTAATAGCAGCATATTGCACTGCTTTGCAGGGCGTCTAAGTGTAGGAGTAACTTATCCTCAGGTCATAGAAGACTCCCACTGCACAGGTCATTAAAACTTGACATGTCAAAGAAGTGATGTACATAATCTCAGGGATGGGAAGGAACAGAATGCTGACCATATTGTCCCACTGAGCACCCATTAAATGCTGATCTGGTAGAATCATCACAGACCTCAGAAGACTGTTCACACTTTCAGTTGACAGTAAACACTAGAAATAGCAAGTAATAGATTCTTTTTAGAGCCTAACATTAAGGGAATTTTCACACAAGACACTCTCCACCCACTATCCACGTTGCAGGGCTGCAGTGTTGCCCTATGGGTGCCCTGTAACATGTATAGTGGGAGGGGGGGAGTGTCTTGTGTGAAAATGCCCTAAGATTCTCACAACTGGGATTGGTGAGCCTGAAACGATTCTCTCTAGTTCTAGTAGAGGTGTGTGTTTAATTATTTGGAAGAATGGCAAATATGTCTGTATTTGAAGGTAGCCATACTCTTCTGTCATACTGAAAACACTTGAAGTTTTGGTTATCTTGAGCTGCATTTTGAACTCATAGTTTTTCTGCCCCACCACTTGTCTTTTTTGTATAAATATTGAAAATATGAGAATTGCTTCCTGATAACAGAAAGGAGCATAGAGTATTACCTCATATTTTTCTATAGCGCTTCTGTTAGAAATCTTATTGCATTTTATTCACACATGCAAATCTGAACATTCAGTATTCACACTAAGAGCTCCTTCCAATGTCATTGGAGAATCTTTCAGTTGACATTAAAGGGCACTGGGTTGGACTGTAAACCATAACTTACAGAAGTGGGGTGTCCTTGAATGCATACTCTCGTCTTTCCTCTGAGCTCACTGAGTAATTTCAGATGTGCATTCCCCACGTCCAACCACACACCGGGATCTGTTTTGGATCCCAGTGAGGAATCAGTCCAGCTTTCCTTTAAACATGCCGGCTGATTCCTACAGGGGATCGGGGAGGGGGTGGGGCTGCGCAGCGTGACGTGCGGCCGCACAGCCCCATCCCCCGCGCTCCCCTGGCCGCCTGCCCTCTGGGGGATGGGCAGGCACAGTGGTCAATCCGGACGCTGCACCCAATCCAGCATCGGGGGTCTGGGCCACGGTCTGGAATTGGCGGAAGTAACAGACGTGCCTTTCCACTGATTCCAGACCATGGTCCAGCTAACCACGGTTCTGGACCTCCAGGTCCAGAACCATGGTCAATGTGTTTCCCTCTGGGTGTTCACCATGGTGAACATCTGGCAGAATGCACTACAGACATTACAGTACCGCAGACACCACAGGGGGTTCACTGTGGTTGACCGTGGTATCGTAACGTCTGAAATTACCCACTCTTTCAGTAATTAGGTGTAGGATTTGGATCCAGAGGGCAGATTCAGGCCCTGGAAAAGGCCCAAATAAAAACTAGATGGGTGTATTCGGCCCCTGTGCCTGAGGTACCCCCAACTGTGACTGATATTAAGAGGAATGTGCATTGTAGTACTACAAAAGGATGATATTTGTAAACAGTATATTTACACTTAGACAAAATAAAAGCCACCTTACATGAAACACTATGTAAGACATCTGTGAATATCCCATCATAGAGCTGTTAATTCAACAACACATATGTCCACAAATCCTTACAACAGAACATGCTCCTAATGACTAAGCACGGATTAGTAAATTATTTGCATGAATGTTATGCACAGCCCTGAGTTAGTAATAGAAAGTATTCTAAAATGTGTTTGCAACAACAGTGGGTGGTAACAGAAGTGATGGTGGAGCACCGCCATCACAGCCCGACCCAGGTCGGGAACCTGCCGGCAACACGGTCCCAAGTGTGTCCGGCTGGTCAAAAAACGTGTCGGTGTCCAGGCTGCCAGGGAGGGTGGGGACCTGCACAAACATGCAACTGACTGGCCCTGCCCCTGCACTGCTCCCACTGCCCCACCATGATGGGCAGCTGCCAGCCCTGATCTGGGCCAGGTCACATGGGCCATAACAAATGTTACAGCCTATTGTGGCCCACTTGGGCCAGGTCGGGTAGATGGTAGTCTGGGCTGTAATCTCAGAGGTCTCCGGGACTATGGTCCAGGATCACTGCTGACATGCCTGGGAGCAATCCTGGGCATACATCTGGTGGGAGCACTAACAATGTGCCGGTGGCTCACAGGCCTCAGTGGGCCAAAGCAGGCTACTGACTCACATTTGTCAACACCCACTGAATGGAACTGAAAAAGAGACATTTAAGCTATAGATATTTCTCTAGTCAGCTTCCAAGTAAAACAATTTCTCTCTCCTTCCATACACAGTTGTTAGTCTTTTTTCACAGTCAAAAAATAGGTAACTAGATGTTCTAGTATTTACATTCAGAAAATAGGAGACCAGGCACTAATTTATTTCCCCATCATGTCTATCTAAGTTATTAAACTTTGTCAATAAACTGTTCAGTATATTCTGTGATAGTCTTTTGTTTCAAAAATGCTTACTCACAAATTGTCCCATTGGTGACAATAAAATTTGATTGTTGTTTGAGTAATTGGTTGTCATGAGTAATTTGTTCCAGATTGGAGTCCTAGGTTCCAAAAATATTTAAAATCATAAATGAAAATAAACTTGGTGGCCTCATTCTGGTTCCTGATGTTTTTCATAAAACAAAACCATCGCGGAAATTGGTGTGATTATCAGCTTCTTTAGTTCCAATATAATACTTGAATAGCAGGAATGCTGCTGAAACTCAGGGTGATTTCAGACGAGACGGGGCGGTATTCGCCCCGTCCCAGAATCACCCAAATGATTCCCCGCTGGGATCACTCCGGCACGTCCAACAGACGTGCCGGCTGATTCCAGTGGGGAATCGTGGACGGGGCGGGGCCACACGGCGCAACGAGCGGCCGCACGGCCCCGCGCCCCACGCTCCCCTGCCACCCGCCCTCTGGGGAGATGGGTGCGCAGCATCCGCCCGATTTGACTACGGCCCAGAATCTCACCGGGGATTCCGGGCCGTGGGTGCCGGCCAGACGTTACTTTGTGTTGGTTCCCGCCGGGGATCTCTTTGACCACACTTGCGACGCTTGTCCAGCGGGGAGCCCCGGAAGCGTGGTTGAAATTGATCCCATGTGGGAATTGACTGTGGTGAACATCTGGCGGCCACCTAACAGACGTTCAGTACGCTTTGACCCATGTGGGTAATATTGACCATGGTTCACTGTGATCTTGTCACGTCTGAAAATACCCTCAGATGATTATATCCTCACCAACATGAAGATTAGCAGTCTGATGCTCAAAATAATCCTTGAAGTGAATGGGACATACGCCAGCAGAGTGCTTTGAGAATAAGAACCTAACTCACTAGTGACCAGACTACAATAAAGTTTGTTACTATTGTTTCATTAGTTCTAAAGGGCCCAGTATGATAGCATCATGAAAGAAGTATAATAAAACCAAATTCTAGTTGCAAAAGTTGGTGAGCCTTAACTGTATTGCAAACACAACGTTCTGTTGTACAAGTCAAGTTGTTATGACACTCTGTGTGAATTCTTCATTTGGGAGATTGATATCAGCCATCTTTCCATGGCAAAAGTACCTATTTTGTTAACTGAGGATATAATAAGTTTATAATATATGAAATTTTATAATAAACTTGTATTACCCTCTCAAACATTATACATAGATTGCTTAAAACATCTTTTGTTTATTTTTGTAAGGTGATTGTCACTTCTCTGCAACATATGCAACAGTTACTTCAGCGATTGACTCAAACAAATGGCAGAATGGAAAGTGAGTTGAACGTACTGAAAGAAGAATATCAGGTCAGATTTGTCTTTATTATTCATTTTACTACTAGTGTGTTGCACATTACAGATTTTAGAGCTGTTAAAGACATATGAATGGTTCCCCCCCCCTCCTTTTTAAAAACATTTTCACTGGTCCCTCAATATCTAAAAAATGGTTAATGTGACCTTAAACACACATTATGGTACCCCTAAGTCCAGCATAAAGCAAAGTAATAGTTTTGATTTAACCTCAAGTTTTAGTGAAATTATTTATTTTATTTATATTCAATTTATTTATATTAAAAATTTTATGCGGCCCCCTCCTGCCTCAAGCATCTCGGGGTGGCTCACAACATATTAAAAACATTTCAAAACATTAAAATAAACAATAATAATTAAATTAAAAAACAATATAAAACCCCATCCCCCCTACCCTAACCCACCCACCCACCCCATCTCCCTCGGGAAAGGCCTGGCGGAACAGCGAGATCTTACATTGTCTTCAGAAAGAGGGGAGGCCGGCATCCAAGCAGATCTCCGATGGGAGGGAGTTCCACAGCCACGGTGCTGCCACGGAGAACACCCTCCTCATAGTGGACACCCGGAAAACCCGGGGGACCTCGAGGAGGGCACCCCCAGCTGACCGCAGGGGCTGCTCCAGGACCCGGATGGTGAGGCGGTCTTTCAGATAGGTGGGGCCCAAGCTGTTTAGGGCTTTAAAGGTCAGCACCAACACCTTGAATCGGTCCTGAAAACCTACTGGCAGCCAGTGCAGAAAGCAAAGCACTGATGTGATATGCTCGCATCGGCCCGTCCCTGTCAAGAGACGGGCTGCCGCATTCTGCACCAGCTGCAGCTTCCGAACCAACACCAAGGGTAGCCCCATATAGAGCGCGTTGCAGTAATCCAGTCTCAAGGTAATAAAAGCATGGATGACTGTGGCTAGATCTGAGTTCGAGACATACATCTCATGCATTTTGAGATGCATGAACTAATAGATGTATGTGAATTTCATTACTGGTGAGAGGTGCTAAAATGGTGAACTCGGCACATAAAATGGGCCATTCTCGGGAGATCCCCAGCTGAAGCAAGTTTGCCTGTGATTAGTGCTGAAAGTTGATCTCAGGTTTTTCTCAGTTCTCTCCGAGAATCATAGTTCTTGACTTATTTTTAGCGAGAATCGAGAAAACTCCTGATTTGACACTTTCTTGGTCGAGAATTCTCAGTTTATTGTTTACTTTTTACTGTGATTACCGTTTACCGCGATTGATCATGTCCTATATACCAATTTACCGTGTACCGATTACCATGTACTGTGTTCATCCCACTAAATTTTCCAGGATGGCAGTGATGCTGAGGAGGGCTGCACATGTGCAGAACAGCTGCAATGGCCATTTTGTACATGTGCATTACCGGGACAAACATGGTACACTGTAAGTGGTACACGGTAAATCAGTATATGGTACACAGTAAATCATGGCAAATGTTAAATCACAGTAAATTATTATTATTATTATTATTATTAAAAAACATTTATATAGCGCCAGCAGTGTACCTGGCACTTTACAAAGTAATAAAATAGACACAGTCCCTGCCCCTAGGGCTTACAATCTGAGAGACAGGAGCTGGGGGAGAGACTTAGGAAGGGGAACAGAGGGAGAGACAAGGGGTCTAACATTCATGAAGATGCGAGGTCTCAAGTGCACGTACTTGGCTTGGTTACGATGAGAATGACAGCAGGCAGGTCCATGTTGCAAGGATAAGGGTAAACCGATCGTAGGTATAGGAATAGTGGCTCAGCAGGATAAAGAGTCAGACAGAGCAGAGCGAAAGAGGTGAGTTTTAAGGAGAGATTTGAAGGTATGAAGGGAGGGGGCAAGGCGGATGTGGACAGGGAGGGAGTTCCAGGCATGGGGGGCAGCAAGTGAGAAGGGACGAAGGCGCTTAGGGGAGCAGGGAAGGCGTGGAAGGGTGAGAGAAGGGACAGAGGAGGAGCGAAGTGCACGGGCTGGAGTATGGAGGGCGATAAGTGCAGAGAGGTAGGGGGGAGCAAGGTTGTGAAGAGCTTTATAGGTGAAGACTAGGAGCTTGTGCAGGATTCGTTCAGGAAGGGGAAGCCAGTGAAGCGAAGAGAGGAGGGGCTGCACATGGTCGAAGCGACTGGCGAGGTAGATGACCCTGGCAGCAGAGTTTTGGACAGAGATGAGGGGAGAAAGGTGAGACCGGGGAAGGCCAGTGAGAAGGAGGTTACAGTAATCGAGGCGAGAGATGACCAGAGCATGAACAAGAGTTTTGGCAGACGAGACAGAGAGAAAAGGGCGAATCTTAGCAATGTTATGGAGGGAGAAGCGACAGGATTTAGCAACAGAGTCAATGTAGGGTTTAAAAGAAAGGGCTGAGTCAAAGATGAAGCCTAGGCTACGGGCTTGGGGGACAGGCAGGATGGTGACTCCATCAATAGTTATTGACAGTGAGGAAGGAGAGGAAGGATGAAGGGGGAAGATAAGGAGTTCAGTTTTAGCCATGTTGAGTTTGACATTTAACATGTAAATGTTAAATGTTAAATCATGGTAAATGGTAAATAAAAAAAAAATATTGACCGAAATCTTGAACCATTACTGAGATTGTCCCATGATCTCAGTAACGATTCTTGAATCTCACAAGATTTTCACAAGAAAAAAACTGATTCTCATTTGAGCCCTATCTGTGACCAAACTTTAGTCAGTCAATGCCTTGAGTTAAGACACCTCATTGAAATTAAGCACTTCAGTTCACACCACTAATACAACTAACAAACGTTTTGGGGGAGGCGGGGTAAAAACAAAAACAATCTTAAGCTGGGCTAACAGTTAACTAAGATAAGAAGTCCTTAATGTGGGAAGTCCTTTGATTGGGAACTAAGTAAATAAAGGTTTAAGAATTAGCTTCTAACCCACAGACATGGCTTTAAGGTATGGTAGCCTAGACATTTGCCTAGGGCACCATTCCAGGGCACAACCAAAATTTTCTTAAAGAGAAGAGCAAGGAGGCCCTTAGCCCTAAAAGCCCCATTCCCCAGCCCCCAAACGTTCTGCCTTCAATCAATCCCCTCCAAGTCCTACACTCACACTAACAGTTCTCTCCCCTCCCTATCCCACACATTACCTGATGGCAAGCAGTGTGGAGCCTTTTTGCTTCTCTAAAACCTTGCAGTTTACTCAGGGTGGTAACAAATGAGACAATAACCCCCTGGAGTCCAGGGTCGGTCTGTGCATCCCCCACTCACCGGTTTAGTGTGTAGAGCTTAATAAACAGACAGCCCCCTGCATGTACTACTTGTGCGTTCGGGCAGCCCCCACTCACAGGTTTAGCATGACAAACCTAGTGCACGGGCAGACATTCTTCCCTGCTGAGCATCTGCTGCAACCCCTGCCCCCTTTCTCAATATCCTGCTCCCTGTCATGACTCACTACCACGGAGAACCATTGGGTCAAGAAGCCGCACCAGCTGCTTCTTTCTTCTGGGCTATTATGACTCCAGGAGGTGGGCCAGTGTCTGCTACCCTCACCCATGTTGGTCTATACCTGGGTTTATACCTGCTAGCTCACATGCAGTGTACAGCTACTCCTAGTTAAGCAGCCACCCAGCTCTTTAAGCTGTTCAAAACATTTGGTACGTGGTCTGCAGAGTTCACAGATCCCAGAATCATGGCCTAGAGACACATGCTGAGAACTTCCTTCTGCTCGTTATCATGCTCCAGGCCTTCATTACTGCTGCTCAGCAGAACCTGCAAGCGATCCAGAAAGCCTTCTTCTTTCATTGGCCTGATGTGATTTCAAGGCACAGACAGGCTCTTGTTCAATCTGTGTCCAGGATCGTGGGGTGCACCACACTCTGGAGGCAGGTCCTGCTTCAGCACTGTGCACTTGCCTACCTCTGGTGACAATGGACCACACTATGGAGGATCAAAGCCATGCAAGGGCAGCTGCTGATGTATGCAGAGAGGTACCTGTCGAGAGACGCTGCTTCAATTACCCACACCCTGTGCATGGCTGTACTCACTGAAAGGCTTGTCTGGGTGAAGGAGAAAAGCACAGACTGGTGAGAAAATGTGCTGTCCTTATGAAGAGACACTGAGTGGGTTGAACACTTAAGGATACCACAGCATCTCTTCCTGTAGATAGTCGGATCCTCCGGCTGTGAATAGAGAAACAAAGCAAGGTGATAGAGGATCACCCCTCTCCTAGGAGAAGTGCATTGTTGTTGCCATCTGGAACAAGCTCCCCACTCCAGACTCCTGCAGCCCTGTCTCTTAGCAATTTGGAGCTCGAATCTCCGCAGTGACTACCATACTTGTGGAGGTTTGCATGGTAATTGTGGAAGTGCTGCTGGACTGGGTGGTGCAGTTGGCTGACCCTGCAGAGGTAATGGAGGGCTTTCAGTGGACGGGGTTCCGAAAATGTATAGGGGCGATCGCTGAGAATCATATCACCATCATCTGCCCACCCGAAAGCAGGGATGACTACCTGAACTGTTTTCGGCACTCTCAATGGCCAACAGTGTGGTGGCACGCAGAGAGATGCAACTGTGTCTCTGAAAAGCTGACCTACATTCCAAGATGGTACTCACGTCAGCCCCCTTAGCGGAAGGAAAGCTGTTCGGGGATCCAATGGATAAGGTCATGATGGATGAACCTGAAAAGAAGAAGGGGATACCGGTGACCCCAGGGAAGAAGAAGCCCCGGAGAAAGCAACCTTTTCGTCATTTTTTTCAACAACACCCTCCCCCTAGGAGGGAAAGTTTCGCATCATTCAGATCCAGAAGCGGCAGGGGAAACCATCAATTCCAAGGGCCCCGCCACCAGAGAAGAACAGATAAGCAGAATAATCCATCCTCCTGACTCCCTGAGAACAGGTCTGTCTCCGTCGTTCCTGGGGGGCCGCCTACAAGCTTTTGCCCAACAGTGGGACAGAACGACGTCAGACGGCTGGGTCAAAGAGACCATCAGGGAGGACTACGCTCTCAAACTGGAGTCGTGGCCAAGAAACCTATTCAGACAAGCGCCTGTACCCAGACTACCCACCAAAAGAGCTCGAACCAAGGAGGCCATCGATCATCTCCTGAGCATAGGGGCGAGAGAAGAGGTTCCCTCGCTAGAGCAGTTCTCAGGCGTGTATTCCATCTTCTTCACCATCCAGAAGAAAAACGGAGATACAAGAGCCATTCTGGACCTCAAGTTCATCAACAGGCACCTGAGGCACAGAAAATTCAGAATGGAGACCCTGACCTCAATCACCCAAGCAATTCACCCACAAGATTATCTAGCCTTGATAGATCTCAATGAGGCATATCTGCATGTTCCCATAAGGGGGTTGCACCGGAGATTTCTGAGGTTCGCGTACGCAGACAGACATTTCCAATACCGGGTCCTGCCTTTCGGCCTGGGATCCTCCCCCAGGGTGTTCACCAAACTCCTGGTGGTACTGGTAGCAGACCTAAGGAAAAGCAGAATCCACGTGTTCCCATATCTGGATGACATCCTGATCAGAGCACAGTTGAGAGATGGGTGCCGACAAGTGGTCAGAGAGACGGTGAATACTCTACACCTCCATGGCTTCATGATAAACTGGGAGAAGAGTTTGTTGGCACTGGAGCAGCGCCTCCTCCACCTGGGAGTAATCTTGGACACGGTGAGGGACAGAATCTTCCTCTCCAATGAGAATGAACAGAAGATTCATCAGGAGATTTCCTGCCTCAGGGGCAGCAGATTGACGTCAATCCTGTCGCTAGCGAGGGTGCTGGGCCTCATGGTGTCCTGTATGGAGATGGTAGGATGGGCCTGTTTCCACCTACGCCCATTGAAGCATTCCTAATGCCATGGCAGGATTTCATCACCTCCAAATCCACCAGGATGATCCAGCTTACACCGGACCTCCTCTCTTCACTGACCTGGTGGATCGCCCTCCTCAGATTCGCGCCAGGCCTCCCCATTCAGGAGCCCTCCAGGGTGAGAGTGACAACAGATGCCAGCCTGAGGGGTTGGGGAGTGCACTGCGAGTCCCAGATGGCGCAAGGAACATGGTCAACCACAACGCATGTCACACATCAACCTCCTGGAACTGAGAGCAATCCGCCTGGCTTGGCAACAGTTCCATCACCTAGTGAGGGGTCGCCATGTCCTGGTATGCACATACAGCACCACGGCAATGGCATTTGTGAACTGGCAAGGGGGGACTCAATCTCCCCATCTGCGGAACGAGGCGACACGACTGATGTCTTTGGCGGAAGACAATGTTCAATCCCTAGTAGCTCTGCATGTCAAGGGAGAGGAGAACACTCAGGTGGACTGGCTCAGCTGGAAAAAGATCGACTCAGGAGAATGGGTGCTGCATCCAAGCGTTTTCTATCAGCTGAGGCAGAGGTGGGACCCACCCAGCCTCGACCTGTTTGCCTCGCGCGACAATCACAAGGTCAGCAGGTTCATATCCAGACATCAGGAAAACCAGGCAGACAGGACCGATGCCCTTTCCACGCCCTGGCCAAAACAGCTGTTATATGCCTTCCCACCGATGCCCCTGATTCCCAGGGTCCTGAAGAAGATCAAGCGCAAGGGTGCCCAAGTCATCTTAGTGGCACCAAATTGGCCTCGCAGACCATGGTATTCGGCTATCAGAGAGCTACAGATTGATCAGGAGTTCAAGCTCCCCATGAGGGAGGATCTCCTGTCGCAGGGGTCCGTGCACTACCACAACCTTGCAAGACTAAACCTCACTGCCTGGAGGTTGAGTGGGATCGGCTAGGAGTTTTTGGATACAGCAACAGAGTGCTACAGACCCTGCTGGCGACCCAGCATCCGTCCATGAGTCACATATATAACACTACCTAGAGAGCATTCCAGGACTGGGCAGTGTCGCATCAAATTCCCCCACTGGAGGCTCGAGTGCCGGAAATATTAGCTTTCCTACAGGCTGGACTGGACAATGGACTGTCTACCAACACACTAAGACAGCAGATGTCGGCACTCTCAACAGTCCTAGCAGTACTAGGGCACGAGACATTAGGGGCTCATCCCCATGTCCTACGGTTCCTGAAGGCGGCTACTTCTCTGAATCCGGCAACTAGACACAGGTTCCCATCATGGAGACTCAATGTCGTACTGGAGGCGCTTCAGGGACCTCCATTCGAACCTCTACACCAGGTGTCCATGAAGATCCTGTCCTTTAAAGTAGTTTTTCTAGTGGCGATTACGTCAGCAAAAAGAGTCTCGGACTTGGCAGCCCTGTCAGCGGACCCGGAGTTGTGTTGTTTCGATAAGGACAAGGTGTCCCTCCTTTTTAGTCCATCCTTTGTCCTGAAAGTGAACACGGCTTTTCATGCCAACCAGGACACAGAGCTCCCCTTCTTCTGTCCTAATCCCCAGCATAGCAGGGAAGTGGGGTGGCATAAATTAGATGTGCGCATGGCCCTTAAAATTTACCTTGACAGAGTTAAGGACTTTAGAATAGACTTGGCCCTCTTTGTCACTTTCCGACAACACCAAAAGGGGAAGAAGGTGTCTTCTGCCACCATAGCCAGATGGCTGAGGGGGTGTATCGCTCTGGCATTCGAGGCAAAGGGTCTGCCAGTTCTCGTTGGGGTGACGGCTCACTCCCTTTGCAGCATGGCCGCTAATGCAGCCCAGCTGCAGGGAGCATCCCTGGATGAAATTTGCAGAGCTGCCTGTTGGTCATCCCTACATATCTTTACAAAACACCTGGATTAATACCTGGGTCTCGGCACAGGCGGCCTTTGGGTGTTGAGTGCTGCAAAGGGTTCTGGCATGAGTCTGAGGATTTTCCTGTGGTGGTGGGCATCCATGTTCCCTCCCATTAGGGGGACACTGCTTGGGTACAGCCCAGCACGGACTGCCTGCCTCCACAGGAGAGAGAGAGAAAGGAAAATTTGGTACTCACCCTGTGAATTTTCCTTCTTCTCTCATGGGGAGGCAGGCAGTCTGGCCCACCCACATGGATGGTTGGTCTTATCCTTATCTTTTTCTACACTTTTGAGTGGGTTGGTCCAAGGGGAAAGGAGAGCCCAGGAGAGTGTTTTTGGTAGTAAGTTCGGACTCTATGTAGCTAGGGAGTACCCTTTCCCAGCGGGAAGGGTCGTCTCCCAGCGTTTGTACATAACAAGTTCCTTAAAGGTTAAGTTGTTGTAGTTCAAGGTTACCTTCTAAATTATGGGATCAAGAGAAAGTTTAGCTGAGGTAGTCACTGATCTGGGCTAGCAGGGCTGGGGTTGCTCCTCCCCTAGGTCCTGACAGCCAATCACAGACCTGATCCTGCCTAATTCCTGAGTTGTAGGAGCAAAGCCCAGCACAGACTGCCTGCATCCCCATGAGAGAAGAAGGAAAATTAACAGGGTGAGTACCAAAGTTTCCTATTTATTTATTTATTTATTTATTTAATATCCCGCCCCTCCTGCCAAGGCAGCTTGGAGGCAGCTTACAATATATAAAATACAGACGTATAAAATCAATATAAAAATAACCCAATATAAAACAAACAATATAAAGGGGGGGGGGGAAAGAGGAAAAGGGGGAGAAACATCCCCCCAAGGGAAGAGGGGGATGCCAACAAATTCAGAAAATTCAAAATTTTCTGAATTTCAAAATTCAGAAAAATAAATACCCTACCCCTAAAAGTAAATAAAACCCCACCCTCACCCATCTCCCTCACCAAAGGCCTGGTAGAACAGCCAGGTCTTGCAATGACGTCAAAAAGAGGAGAGGCCTGGGAGGGAGTTCCACAGCCTTGGTGCAGTCACTGAGAACACTCTCTCCATAGTCGCCCCTGGGAAACCCAGCAGACTTTGAGAAGGGCATTCCCAGCCGACCGCAGGGGCCGATCCTGAGCACGGGGAGTGAGGTGATCCCGCAGATACATGGGGCCCAAACCATGTAGGGCTTTATAGGTAAGAGCCAGCACCTTGAATCGGGCCTGGAAGACTATAGTCAGCCAGTGCAGAGCATGGAGCACTGGTGTAATATGCTCCTGGCGGCTTGTCCCTGAAAGGAAATGGGCTGCCATATTCTGCACCAGCTGCAGCCTCCAAACTGTCACCATGGGCAGCTGCACGTAGAGCGCGTTACAATAGTCCAGTCTTGAGGTGATGAAAGCATGGATGATAGTGGCCAGGTCAGAGTCTGAGATATATGGCCAAAGTCGTTGCATCAGATGTAATTGGCAGAATGCGCTCCTCGCCACAGCTCCAACTTGAACATTGAGGAGCACCCCCAGACTCTGAACCTGGAGAACCAATGGGGGGCGAGCCCCATCAATGACGAGGGACATCACACCCATCGCCTTCCCCACTAGCATCACCTCCATCTTGTTGGGATTCAGTTTCAGTCGACTCGTCCTCATCCAGTCTCCCACAGCTGCCAGACATCATGTGAGCACTGAGACTGTGGGGTCTGGGTTGGATGAAGAAAAAGAGAAATAGAGTTGGGTGTCATTGGCATATTGATGACACTGAACTCCAGAGCTCCTTATGCCCGATGGTCATATACACATTGAACAGGAGAGGGAACAGAATGGAACTCTGCTGGACCCCACACAAGAGGTCCCAGGGAGATGAAAAATAGTCCCTGAGTACCACTCGCTGAGTTCTTCTGGCCAGGAACGAGTGGAACCATTCAAGAACAGTTCCGCCCACCCCGGCTCGGCCCTGCAGGTGAGTCACCAACATCGCATGGTCAACGGTATCAAAAGCAGCTGACAAATCTAATAGAATCAGCAGAGTCGAATGACCCTGATCCAATTCAAGGCAGAGGTCATCAACCAAATCTGGATTGTGAAGGATCTAGAAAACTGAGTCAGTCTAGATGCTACTACAGCTGTCGAGCCACTACCTATTCAATAACCTTCCCTAAAAAGGGAAGGTTAGAGACAGATTGATAACTAGCAAGGGAGTCAACGTCCAGAGATGGGTTTTTTGAGCAGGGGCCCGACCACCGCCTCATTAAGGCAGCTTGGCACACTGCCCCCCCCCCAGCCACGGCCCCAACATCTCCCAGCTGGTCACAACATCTGAGAGACCAGAGGGGCTGCGTGGAGAACACCCACCTATCCCCACCATTTAGCTCTGGCGAGCCAGTGCCCCTATTCCAGGACCAGTTGACCGAGCAGAACAGTGCATAACTGGAGAGATCCAGAATGCCTTGTGCTGGCAAATCAACTGCAGTACTAGCCAAAACACCCACTGTCAGTGACATTTTAATGTGCATCGGTGAACTGTTTCACTGTTTTCCGCTGGCCCGTCCTGCTTCCCCCCTCACCCCCAGCACCAGGACAGCATACTTTCTTCCTCACTCCCCCCTGTGCTATTTCCAACCCAGCTGCCTTTCCCTCTGCATTCCCTGTTGACATTTGCAGGCTAGCTGGGTCTGGGAATGCCAATTTGAATCGGAGAGGCACAGGTCTGCTGGCTATATTCCCCACCCTCAAATGCAAGTGCATGGCCAGTGGACTCACTAACCCCCATTTTCAGTGCACTCTAAAGATGTGCACCAGGGACCCATGTCATTTTTTGTTTTCCTTATTTAAATTTGTCATTTTCATTTTCAAAAATAACAAAATTTTGTTTTTGCTTTGCATTAGTTTCAATGGAAAACACATTTTCGGCTGTAGTTGTGTATTTTCCATTATATTTGGATGAAACCTGGGGGGATTGTACCTCAAATGGACGTCATGAAATATACCAAAATTCAGAAAGATTGGACAAAGGATTCAGATTTTATAAGCAGTTGAATTATGCTATTTTGCAAGAATCTGCATATACATTCCTGGCTGTAACTTCTTTGTCCCCCATCTAATGTGGATTAAACTTGGCAAAGATATACCCCTGCTCATGTTTAATACCTATGCCAACTTTCAGAAGAATTGGATAAAGGGTCCTGATGGTAAATGCAATTACCCTATAAATGTATGTCTGACTGTATCACCTTTGTAGTCCAACCAGTGTACATGAAATTTGGCAGAGCTATATCTCACACCTTCAGGATCATCTATGCCAAATATCAGAAAGATGTCATAAAGGGTTCCAATTGTATATGCCTGAACAGCATATGCAGAGAATGAGCCTATGCCAGGAATTCTCTTACGTGTCACCGTGGTATAAGATCAGTTTGTGATGCATTGGCCAGCAGAAATGTCAACCAAATATCCTCATTCTGTGCTGTGACCATCCCAACTTCTCTCCCCCACTTGTTACTGGAAAGTCAGAAACATCTGTTTAGGAAAGAGCCAATAGAGATTCTTTTATGTCCTCTGTCACAGTGCTGAAGGATGTGATTGTGACGATAACTGGCCACCCTGGATGTGTAAACTACATCTCCTGATTTCTGGGATGCTATCCCCAAAGTCCCAGTTATGTCCCTTCTTTGCCCGCCTGAGGAACGCCCCTGTGCCCGCCTCAAAGTCACTACCAATTGGCCCTGTAAAGCTGGAAGCATGCAGTAATTGGCCAGTGAATGTGTCTGTCAGTATTTTGGGTTGCTCCACATCCTCCCTTCTACAGACTATCTCCCCCTGCCATGCCAGGTGCGTGCTTCTGACTGACACTGCATGTGCTGCTATTTATCTGAATGATCTTCAAGGGGACAACTTCAATTGCTTATACAATTGGGTCCCTTTATCAAATTGTCCTGTAATTTGACAGAGATGACAGGGAAGGTGTATGATAACCTCTGCCAAATTACTTGTAAATGGGATGAGATGTAAAAATGTTACAGCCAAAAATGTATCTTCAAGTTAATAGCTTATAACGTCAGGAAACCTTATCCAATCTCTCTGAAATTTGGCAGGATTGGTACAATAGTGGAGGAACATAATTTCCCCAGGTTTCATGCAAATTGGATGGAAGATAAAAAAGGTGTAGCCAGGAATGTGTATGGAGTTTTTCTTAGAATCACAACATTCAATTGCTTCTAGAATTGGTCCCCTTTATCCAATCCTTTCAAAATTTGGTACACATAGTGCTCTCCATTAGGGACACAATCTTCCCAAGTTTCATCATAATTGAATTAGAAACAAAAAAACCATAGCCAGAAATACATTTTTAGTGTTTTCCCCATTATTTCAAAAACAAAAATTTGCTTTTGTTTTCATTATTTGTACTTTTTGTTATTACAATAACAAAAATGAAAACCACAATTTTTTTTTCATTATCAAAATAACAAAAATAAAATGCACACCCCTAGTGCACTCACCACCTCCTCTTCCCTTCCCACCCCCAACCAACAGAGTGGCTTATGGCTATGACATACATCATTCTTCACAGCACCCCACCCCCAAACCTCTCTACTTTCTCAGAAGAAGCATGGAAAGAATGGATTATGAAAAATTAAATAACTTTATTAAACTGTATAAAACTTTATTAAATTAAATATCTATAAATATAGAACTATAAACATCAAACTGTTTAAATATTAAATTGCTTCTTTTATGTCTGCTTCTTTTTTGGGCAGCTTGGTAAGCTCACTTTGGTGGTGGGACTGGCAGAGGGTCTCAACATCTTTCCAACCCTACTTCTATGTATCTGGCGGTGGAAGAGTGTTCATGGGAGGTGTGCGGGAATAACTGGAGGGGGCAAGAAGCGTGCCTGGCCCTGGAACTGTTCCCTGGTGTATGCGAGTGCACAGAGGGCTTGAGGGCTTGCTCTGAGGGGTGGGAGTGTGGGGGGGACCAGGGTGGGCAGTCCGGTTCCACATAGGCAGGCGTGAACTGCCATTAGGGGTTAAGAAATTGTGCCTACCCCTGTGAAACAATGCTCACGGTCAAAACAGCAACATGCTCAAGAAGGGAGCTCTGAGCTGGGTGGTTTGGGAACATCCTCAGTCTTGGGCATGAGGCTGACTCTCCTAGATTTTCTCACTGCCTGGTTCCTCATAGTTCTGTACAAAAGGTATCCATGAATTCTCCCCAGCCCACTCAACGTAGCTTGCTCTTTTTCACTCCAGATAAGAATTAAACCCCCTGTGGGATTCATCTTTCCCCACTAACAGATCCCTACCCCTCTCCTCCCAAGAAAGGTAAGAGTCACATCCTTTCTTGTAGCAATTTGTCCCTTTACCCCGTCAGCTTTGTAGCATGGTTAGTAAACAGCCCTCCATTCTGCAGCTTCAAAGTGATGAGAACAATGTTGCAGTTGTCTGGCTGCCCTTGTAACAATTTTGCTTTCCATTTTAATCCTTCATATTCTTAGTTTTGGTTATCAGGGAGAAGATGTATCTAGGAACACTTTGTTTCCAATGACCCCTCTTGCGATGGGTCCCTCTGGCATGTCTGTCCCACCCTGGGGAAGGGTGCAGCTGCAGGAACTCCAGCTGCAGGAACAAGCATTCCTGCCATCACCTCTGGCCGGGAAGGAAAGGGAGACGGGAGCAGCATGTGGCCACAAGGCTGCATTCTCAATGTTGCCCCACCCCTCTGCCATGACGGACAACCATGGCTGCCTATTACAGGCATCCAGGGCTCACTGACATGGCAACCCCAGACACCAGTAGAAGCCAGTCTGGGAACACACGTTCCCACCCAGCTCGCCTGCTCTGCCAGAGCCAGGTGAAGACTGTGGGCCAGGTTCATACTGGGCCCACATTTCCCACTTGGCTCCAGCCTGGCCAGGGTAGGAACCAGGCCCATATCTGGCAGGTTGCGAACAGATGGCCCACCATGACGCTGGGCCAAACCGGGCCAGTGTCACATATGTTTTTACCCATTCCTTCCTTTTGGATAAAGAACTTCTGAGTTATACAGGCCATTACATATCTGGATTGCCTACTGTATTGTGCTGCACGTACACTTGTTGACCATACTGAAACTTCCAAGTAATATAGAAAATGCCGGTAGCCCTCTTGTTTAATGTTTAGGAGTACTTGCCTGTGCTATGTAGACTGCATGGGCTAGCAATTAATTTCTGCAGTAAAAGGGGTTGATTTTATCTATGACGCTTCATCTCAAGGAGACCTTGTTTATTTTAGACTCCCTATATATTCATCACCCCATCTACTGAGAGTAACTGGAACACTCTTGCCAACCACTCCCAAGAACATGGAAACAATAAGGCTGCTGAATGCTTGAAAATCTGACCATTTATAAAGATGCCAAAATGGGAGCCATATTGACAATCTGGCCCTAAATATAAATAAGCTTATCAAACAATCACCCCTGCTATTTTATATATGTTTCTATTTTTGTTCTAAGAGCTATATGCTAAAAGGATATTATATAGTATTTCACTCCAGAGGAGGTGACAATTCAGTGACCCAGTTTCTGTGTGTGTAGGACCACACAAACCATTTAAGTCAATAGAAAGAGTCCCACTGATTTTCAAGCACACTGAATGGGGCACATAGTTTGTGAAATGCTGTGGGATTAAAGCTGCTATATAAATGTATGATAATATAATCCCAATTCTATAATCTGGCACAATGTACCGCTTGTCTTGTCACTTTGGTGTTATGTGTAGTTAGTATATTTTCTTCCACAGGTTATGAAATAAGCCTTTCTATTTATGTAGGAATGGTTTTTAAGTGCTAGACACTGTAGTCACTTCAAATGTTATCAGAATCTGAATACATTTATCTTGACAGTGATGATGCATGTTAAGATCACTGTTAAGTAAATCCAGAAGTAATTTAATGTTTCTAGTTAAAGGCAAAGAAGAAAAGAATTGAATTTGAAGGAAAGCTTTTATATCTGGCTTTTTCAGGAGTGGTTCCAAAGGATCACTGAAAAAGCACATAAATACAGAGCTTGTAGCCACATACATTAAAACAGTGTTTATATTTTCAAACATGATTGCATCATCTTATAGTTGGTAATGGATGTAGTAAGTCTTTTATCCTCTGTGCTTCATATTGTAAAAATGACAGGGTAAAAATTCCAGTAGAACCCGAGAGACGTGTGAGAACCCTTACTGTTGATTTTCACAAGCTTTCTTTAATTTATCAATATGAGAGTTAAAGCCGACACTGAGTAAACCCAGAAATATTGAAGGCAAAAGTATGACAGCCTATAAAAAGACCGTAGTAGCATATTACTAATATGTTTAATGTGCTTTTATTCCATTTCAGTAAATCGGTAAAAAAAATAGTAAAAAGTAAACAAACGTACACTAAATATTTGAAATTAAGAAATATTTTGAGTTTTCAGTTAAACAATAAAAATTGCAGGAAAGGTTCGATGCGTTTGACATAAAAAGTGATAAAAAAAATAAATTCCTTTGGTTATATTGTGTAATTTGTCTTTAAATACACTGGATCCTAGAATATGCTACATTTCATATTTCTCATCTCTGCACTTTATATTACTTTTTCAGCACATTAAAACTTATGCAGTGAAACTGAATAATGGCAAGTGTTTTTATACCCTTTTATAGCCATTTCTTTTTCATAACCTCCCCCTATTTCCTGTTAGCTAAACTATAAGTACCTTTCTGTTAATTTATGAAAATTATTGTTGAGATAGCACATTATCACTGATCTGTATGGCACTTTCAGCATGTTAGAAGCAAAGGTCCAAGCAACATAAAACACATCAAAATTCATTAATGTGGTATTGATTATTTTTTGGATAATTAATTTTATTGCAGACCCTTGAAAGAGATAATGAGCTGCAAAGGGAGAAGGCAAAAGAAAATGAAGAAAAGTTCCTTAATCTTCAGAATAAGCATGAGAAAGCACAAGGAACTTGGAAAAAAGATGTAGGTTTGTTGAATTAAATGTTAGTGTATTAAAAGGTTTTTAAAAATAGCCAAACATTTCAAATAATTCCTAAAGGCCAAGAAAATACTGAAGAAATAATGCATGAATACAGCCATATATTATATTCCTTCTCCGACACTTCAGATTTCTCAAGAAGTAAATATTTTAGTTGGGTAGAGTTTGTAGAAACTCGCTCTAGGTTGTCTAGTGGACTGGATGCGGGTGAGGCGATTGAAGCTGAATCCAGACAAGACTGAGGTGATGATGGCTGGCTGATCTTGTGGCCTGGGGGAGGTGGGAACCCCTGTCATTGACGGGGTACAGCCTCCCTTGGTCACCCAGGTTTGCAGCCTTGGGGTGCTCTTGGATCCACTGCTGCACCTGGATTGTCAGGTTGTAGCAGTGGCCAGGAGTGCTTTTTACCAACTTCATCTGGCGAGAAGGCTGCAACCTATTCTATCAGATTCGGATCTGGTCACCATAATCCATGCCTTCATAACCTCAAGGCTAAACTACTGCAATGTGCTCTACGTGGGGCTGCCCTTGAAAACTGTTTGGAAGCTGCAGTTGGTGCAGAACATGGCGGCCCACCTTCTGTCCAGGACAGGCTATCCGAGCAGGTTCCAGATGGAGAGCAGAGAGATGACATCACAAAAATGATCATGTACAGATATAAAATGTTAGTATAAGATTATGTGAACTGAAGTAAATGAAGATTAAAGGTATTGGCACAACCATCAACAGCTTTTAAAAATAATTTTGAATTTACAAATACTGCCTTCCTCTTTTTTGGCACACACACAGGAAAGCTGAAGACCTGCTGCATGGCAGGGGCATTGCTAGGTTGAAATGGACTATGGTGTACAAGATCAAATGTTCCCCCTCCCTCATTGGTGCCTTATTGCAGAACATGGCCAATTTACATGGTAAAGCAAAAGAAAAAAAGTCAGTCGCAGAGTGCCAGCCCTTGTTGTCCCCCACCCATCAGTCTTCATTTTTACCAAAGTAGTGGTGGTGGGTACATGTAAGTTTCCCTCTTTGTGGTGCCCAGAGAACCGAGACGGCTGGAGAGCAGAAGTGATGCCACAACATACATGCACTATGCATTCTCATGGACCTGTTTTAGCTACACGTACTGCATCTAGGATAGCTATGCACCTGCTTCATGGGTTGTGGCAGAGATGGTGAAAATCTTATGCTAAGGAGTCCATATATAATCCTTAGAATCATGGTCATATGGCTTAGAGCACCATTTCTGGTGGTGTAAAGGGTTATTTTGGACCAATGGCAACCCAAATCAGAGACATGACCAAATCAGTACCAATGTGGATCCACCTATCAGCCTTGCCTGCTAAGTCCCATGGTCTGGGGGCAGGTGCCACAGAAGCTAGTGTCCTGAGGCTGTTGAGCAGTGTCACTGGTGCTCTGTACTATGAAGAGAGAGGATTTCTTCTCCCTGATTACTCCAAAGAATGCCTACACAAAACCAAGGGATGGGAAAGGATTTAGCTTTGCCTGATTCTCTACAATGTTTATAACAACCTTTTAGAAACTTGAAAAACAACCACCACCATGATCTCTGCATTTGTCCATTTTCCCCTTATCCATTCAGTAAATTTAAGTTCTTGTCTTGCATTTCAACCTCTGCCAAATGCAAGATGGGCCTGCATCTAACATCTTATTGTACTCCAGCATCTCAGATGAAGTTTAGAATAGTTGCAGATCTAAGATTTGTGTTTGTCTATTACTCCTGATCCAGAGCCAGCTGGAAGGGGATGACGTCACATAATTATGTTTTGTCTTCCTCCTTTTTAAAATAAATAAATAAATGAGGGATACATTTGTAAAAATATAAAGTAGTAGAAAATATAAACTATGCATTGAAATCACTAATATTTAAATATTTTTAAAGGTATTCATTTTACTACAACACACTAGTTGTAAATATGCCCAGTTAATGACACCACCACCACAAAAAAATCTGCTGATGTATTCAAGAATAAGTAATTTGACAAACAATTTAATAAGAAATAGTAGCATAATATCAAAAAAATAAATCATACAAAGGATATTACATTGGTGGGATAGAGTAGCCCTCAGATGGGAAAGATAGGAGGCGAGAGAGGGGTACTTAATTCTCAGGACTCTGCTCTAACTTTGTCGAGTCCCTGATGCATAACATAGGTCTAATGTGTCATTTAGCACATAGAGGTTTGTTTATAACCTAGATTGGACTTTAAGTATCCATCTAAGTAAATCCGTCTTTTGTCCTGTAACATCTGGTATTTGTCAAGTTCTTTTCCTTACAGAATAGAGGATTAAGATACATACAAGAGAGAATTGTGTTGCCTCATTCGTGCCCAACATTCTAGCAGTGGGTGGTTCTTCAAGTGGCTCTGACCCTAAGCATATGAAGCTTAGTTTCCTAGGATCTTCTCAGTAGTGATATGTTGATGCAGCCTTTTGCCCCCACCCCCTTTCAGTATGTGGCCCCATTCACATGCCGAGTGCTATAAATAGGGACATGGCTACCAACCATCTCAGTTCTTTTTCAAATATGCTTATTTAGGTTAACAACAACTTCACTCCCCTGAAGGACTATTATCTCTTCACTGCATTGTTTTAGTTAGGTTTTTGTTCCCTTGGGGTCATCACAGCTGGGTTTTGAACCCTTGGCCTGAGGAGGTGCTGCCTTAGAGGCGGTGCCACCTGTTCTCTACCTTTGACTCCCTCCTCAAGCCTCCCTGTCCTCCCCCTCCTTCTTCCCTTTCTGCTCATGATCTTGCCTCCTTCTTCACCTCCAAGATAGACAAGATCTGCCTCGACATCGCTTCCCACTCCTCTCTTCCCACTCCCACCCCTCTCCCTCCTCCCCCTCCTTCTCTCATGTCCTCCTTCTCCCCTGCCTCCCTTAA